>SJYQ01026160.1:95886-111444 GCA_006410935.1 Redunca redunca
GGGAAGAAAGGGGGAGGGGCAGCGGGGGCGGTTCCCGGCTCCCTGTCCTTCCCACCAGGGCCCAGGAGAAGGCCGGGGTTCATCATCCTTCTCTCTCTCTCTCTCCCCCTCTCTAGATTTCTCTCTCTCATTCTCTTTCACACACACACACACACACACACGCACACACACGCACGCACACACATCACACACACACATCACACTCCGGGCTGCCTAAGGTGTCCTGAAGCCTGCCGGCTCAGGCTTGGCCGATACACCTCTTCTTCCACCTCAGCCTTCTGGAAGGGAGTAGAAGTGAGGGGAGACGGACCTCGGTACTTAAAACCCAAGGTTGAGACCTCTATAAGCCTTGAACCCTGATTGGGCCACCACCCCTGCCGCCAAGGTCCCCTGCTGAGAACTCAGGAGTGCCCCAGGCGCCTTGGTCCAGGTGGACTGGCTTCTCCCTTACCCTGCCTCAGGGGTGCGGCGGCGGGTTGCGGGGGGAGGGAAGGAGTCATGCCCCTCCGGAATCTCTCACTCCACCCACCCAAACGCAGAGCGTGGGCCTGGGCGTGGGCCTCGGTGCAGATGGCGTTCTGGCCCCAAAATAGCTCCACCCCACCTCTCCCTCCCTCCCTCCCTCCAGCGCAAAGTGGGTGAGGTGAGGATGGGCCGTGAGGGGTGCAGGGGGTACTGCACTTCCAAAGGGTCGGCTCCCTGCGGAGAAGGTCGGATAGGTGTTTGTTCGGTGGGGCCAAACAGGCGGAGAGGGTGAGGCCCTCAGGCGACTCCCCCAGCCCCCACTAGGGAAACCAAAGAGTTAACTGGAAAAGCGCCTCCAGACCCCTCCATCACAGGTCTCTTAGGATGCTGGAAGGGGTCTCCCCGGCCTCCTCCCCCAGTCCTTTCCACTCCCAGGGTGAGGAGTACCTAGAGCTCACCGGTAGTCCTAATAGTCAAGCCCCTCTACCCGAATCTTACACGCCCAGGGCTTGAAGACCGCTCCCCCTGCACTCCTTTCCGAATTCCGAGGCGGGTCCGCAGCCCAGCCCACAGGACAGGACTCCTTCCAAGGACCCTGCAGGATTCATTCGAACTACCCCGCTCCTTCCACACGAACCCGCTAATAACTTATTCAACACAGACAACCCAGACTAGACCGTTTCCAGATGGAGCCCCGAACCCTCGCCCGCGTCCACACGGGCCTCCGCGTTCAGCCGTGTCCACACGACCCCAGCAGCGGCAACCAGGACCCCCTGAGAGCCCAGTTGTGTCTACACGGATCACCTTCTCAGGCACCCTGACTCGTCTACAAGGGCCACCCCCTCAGAAGTCCAGCCGCGTGTACGCGGGTCACCCCCTCAGGAGCCCAGCCGCATCCACACGGACCCCGAACCCAGTTCGGGTCCACATCGGCTCCCCGTCCCGTAGCCTCGCCTCCTACCTCCAACGCAAAGCAGAGACATGTCTCCAGAGTCGCCGGCGGGCCGGCTCTGTCAGGTCAGGTTTAGCTGCCGCTGGGGTGGGGCATGGCGGGGGCTGCAGCCCGCGCTCGCTCAGCTCACGCCGGGGCCCGGCCTCCGCCGCCGGCCATCTTGGTTCAGCACCGGGGGCGCGGACAGCTCCTGACGTGGTGCTGATGCGAGCCTGGCGGGCGGAGCCCACCGACGCCTGATGGGGCGCGGGCGCAGCGAGCTCGAGGGGTGGGGGAGGGGTTTAAAGGGCCGGAGCGGGGTCGGGGCTGAGGGCGGCCACCACGCAGATTCCCTTCTGATTCTACGTGTTTTCGTTTCTCCTTTAGCTCTCAACCTCGAGATCTTGGCTGTCTCTGCTCTTTCTGAGTATCTCTATTTCTCTTTGCCTCTGTCTCTCTGTCTCCCTCTCTGGGTCTCTCTGTTCTCCTCTCTGGCTCCCTGTCTCTCTCGGTAATGTGTCTCCCTCTGTGCCTCTCTCCGTCCAGTCTCTCTGTGTCTCTGCCACATCCTGTTTAGGTCTCTCTCTGTGTCCCTGTTTTGCTCAGCCTGTGGATCTTTGCACACACTTGAACTGGATTCCATCCTTCACTCCCTTGTGTAACTGGCAACTCCTTTTCATCCATCAATGCCCAGTTTGAACATACCCTTCTCCAGAAAGCCTTACCTAATTCCCCCAAACTGAGCCCTAACTCCACCTTTCTGGACTCCCCTGGATTCCAACTCTTCCTCTGGTTGGGCCCTGACCCGCTCACCATCTCTCTCCAGACATCTGACCCGGCAGTTCCAAGTGAGCTGGTGGCCAACAAACCTGTTCACTCTGTAACGCCAGAACCTAGAACAGTCCCAGAGGCTGAGCCCCAAAGAGTCCCCAGCCCCCAACATATATGAAGGAACTTCATCAACACAAGAAGTATATGGAGTTAGTGAAGCCTGTGTTCAAAACCCAACTCTGCCTGTAATTACCAGCATGACCTCAGACAAGTCATGTGACCACTCTGCCTCAATTTCTCTGCCTGTAAAGCAGAGGTAACAGGAACTCCTTCATAGAGTTGCAGGATATACTGTATAAGTTAACACCTGAAAGCACTTGGAATAGTAATGTATAACATTAGCCATTGTTGTGATTCTCATTGCTTTAACATATTTTATTCCATATCCATTAACCATAAGTAAGGAATTTGTTGTTGTTCAGCCACTCAGTCGTGTCTGACTCTTTGTGACCCCATGGACTGAAGCATGCCAGGCTTCCTTGTCCTTCACCAACTCTCAGAGCATGCTCAGACTCATGTCCACTGAGTCAGTGATGCCATCCAACCATCTTGTCATATCATCCCCTTCTCCTGCCTTCAATCTTTCCCAGCATCAGGGTCTTTTCTAATGAGTCAGTGCTTCAAATCAGGTGGGCAAAGTATTAGAGCTTCAGCTTCAGTCCTTCCAATGAATATTCAGGGTTGATTTCCTTTAAGATTGACTGGTTGGATCTCCTTGCAGTCCAAGGGACTCTCAAGAGTCTTCTCCAGCACCAGAGCCCCAAAGCATCAATTCTTCAACATTCAGCCTTCTTTATGGTCCAACTCTCACATCAATACAACGTGAAAAACCAAAGCTTTGGCTATAAGGACTTTTGTCGGTAAAGTGATGTCTCTGCTTTTTAACACACTGTCTAGGTTTGTCACAGCTTTTCTTCCAAGGAGTAAGCATAAGCAATAAGGAGCAGCGGTGACAGGTGCTTGAGTACAGAACAGTATCCTCACAGTGGAAGAGCCTGTGGGCCGCTGCCCCTCCCCAATCTATTGTCTCATCTCTGAAGCATGAACTATGTTGAATTTTGTTTTTCATTCTCCTACTTTTCCTCATAGTTTATCATGGTTTGTATATTTTTTACTTGACACAACTAGAATAAAACTCACATTCTTATAACTTTGAGTGTGTGTGTGTGCAACATGATTTTACTGATATTCATCTGAGTTTCCGTGGTTAGCTATAGAGCATGCATTTTTACTGCTGTATAGTATTCCTCTGACCTATTACATTTTATAAAAGTGTTTGTTTATTTAATTATATGGAATGCAGGATCTTAGTTCTCTAACCGGGGATTGAACCTATTCCCTCTGCAGTGGAAGCGAGAAGTCTTAATCCTGGATTGCCAGAGAAGTTCCTGATTGGTACATCTTTTATCTGTTTTCCAGTTGGTGAACTTTAAGGTTGTTTGCCCACTGGGATTATCACAAACACAGCTTTTATAACCATTCTCAGAAATGTAGGCTGGTACACGCGACTAGTGATAGCTTGATCATAAAACACCTACATACTTGGCTTCATGAAATACTATTCAACTTGTTTTGATGTGGCTTCAGCAATTTACATTGCAATAGCATCATATAAGCATCTGACTGTTCCACATCCTTGCCAACACTTTGAGTTGTCTGGGTTTTTGAATTGTTCCAAAATAGAAAGGGTGAAATGGTGCCTCATTTTGGTCTTGGTTCACTTTTCGATTGCTCATAAAGTAGAACACTTTATGTAATTTTTTGGTTTCTTATTAGGGTGAAATGCCTGTTGAAGTCTTTCATTTGAAAAATATGATGGTCTTTTCCTATTGATTTGTAGTTATGAATCTTTTGTCAGTTTCATGTGTTGTAAAAATCTCCAATTTTGTGGCTTGTTTCTATTCTATTCATGGTGTCATTTTCTCAACAGAAGCTCTTAATTTTTAAAATAACCTTTTTATTTTGGAAAGATGTTGGATGTATAAAAAAGCTGCAGAAGTACAGAGCTCTAAAAAGCACGGAGCATTTCTTCATATTCTTCATCCAGCCTCCACTAATATTAACATCTTACATATGGTTACAAGGTACACTCAGTTGCTCAGTCGTGTCTGACTCTCTGTACCTCATGGACTGTAGTTTACCAGGCTCCTCTGTCCATGGGATTTTCCAGGCAAGAATACTGGAGTGGGTTGCTGTTTCCTACTCCAGGGGATCTTCCCGACCTAGGGGTTGAACTTGCATCTCTTGCATCTCCTGCTTTGGCAGGCAGATTCTTTACCACTGTACCGCCTGGAAAGCCCTACAAGATACATATGTCAAAACTAAAACGTCAACATTGGCATTTATTATTCACCTATTGTTAACTAAATTGCAAGCTTTATATTTCACTAGTTTTTCCACTAGAAGTCTCTTGCTGGTCCAGGATCCAATCCAGGCTCCTGAGCTGCAGTTAGTCATCTTACCTCCTTGCTCTCCTCCTCTCTGTGAGTTTCTTTAGTCTTGCCTCATTTTTCATGGCCTTGATAATTTTGAAGAGCACTGGTCAGGTATTTTGTTGAAAGCAGCCTGATCTGGGTTCATCTAATATTTTCTCATGATTAGACTGGGGTTATCGGGTTAGGGAGGAAGACTGCAGAGCTGGGGTTCCCTCCACATCATTTCACACCGGAGGTCCCTGATGGCCAATGACGTCACAGAGCATGTTAATGTTGATCACCTGGGTAAGGTGTTATCTACCAAGTTTATCCACTCTCAAGCTATCATTTTCACCTTTCCCTGCTCTGTCATTTGTAAGCAAATCATTTGTAAGCCCAGCCCACACTCGTCGGGAGGGAATTCACCATGAGTGAAGTGGTGAATGGAAGTGGTGAGTGGAAGTTTCTAAGAAGCTCTTAATTTTAAATCCCTTTATCTTACTGTCATAAAATAAACATCACAAAGTTTACCATTTACATATATTAAAGTGGACAGTTCAGTGGCATTTAGTATATTCACAATGTTGTGCAAGCACTACTTAGTTCAGTTCAGTTCAGTTCAGTCGCTCAGCCGTGTCCAGCTCTTTGCAACCCCATGGACTGTAGCACGCCAGGCCTCCCTGTCCATCACCAACTCCCGGAGTTCACTCAAACCCATGTCCATTGAGTCAGTGATGCCATCCAACCATCTCATCCTCTGTCATCCCCTTCTCCTCCTGCCTTCAATCTTTCCCATCATCAGGGTCTTTTCAAATGAGTCAGTTCTTCGCATCAGGTGGCCAAAGTTTCAGCTTCAGCATCAGTCCTTCCAATGAATATTCAGGACTGATTTCCTATAGGATGGGTTGGATCTCTTTGCAGTCCAAGAGACTCTCAAGAGTCTCCACAGTGCCAAAGCATCAATTCTTTGGTGCTCAGTTTTCTTTATGTCCAACTCTCACATCTATACATGACCACTGGAAAAACCAGTACTACTTCTATCTAGAACTAAAACATTCCATCCCCACCAGCAGGCACTCCCTATGCCCCTCTCCCCTGAGGCCCTGGCAACCATTAATCTGTTTTCTGTCTCTATGGATTTAATTTTAAATTCTTCCACTTGATCAATATTTACCTTTACAGTAAGCACACTTTTTTTTCTTTGAGGCATAATCAACATGTAACATTACTTTAGTTTCAGCTGTACAACATAATGATTTGATATTTGCACACATTTTGAAATGCTCATCATGCGGAGTCTAGTTAACATCCATCACTGTACATAGTGACAGATTTCTTTTCTTGTGATGAACAGACATTATGTTTTGTTTAAGGAATTCTTTCCTGTCCCAGGATCAGAAAGATATTTTCACAGCATCTTCTATATCCTAAGCCTTGTCATTTGCAGTCAAGTCTTGATCTCTCTCAGAGAAGGCGATGGCACCCCACTCCAGTACTCTTGCCTGGAAAATCCCATGGATGGAGGAGCCTGGTAGGCTGCAGTCCATGGGGTCACTAAGAGTCGGACACAACTGAGCAACTTCCCTTTCACTTTTCACTTTCATGCATTGGAGAAGGAAATGGCAACCCACTCCAGTGTTCTTGCCTGGAGAATCCCAGGGATGGGGGAGCCTGGTGGGCTGCCATCTATGGGGTCACACAGAGTCAGACACAGACACAACTGAAGCGGCTTAGCAGCAGCAGCAGCTTGATCTCTCCTGGAACTGATTTGGGAGTGTGGAGTGAAATAAAGTCCAATTGTATATATTTTTTCCAATGTGGATAATCAGTTGTCCCCACACTCTTTAATGAAATGGTCCAAAAGCAAGTTTTTGTACAAGTGTGGACTTCATAGCGGACACAGTGCAACCAGAGTACACAGTGCTGCGGGGTATTTGTCCCACCCGGGGTCTGTTCTGGCTCTTTCTTCTGTCCTGGGACCATCTACCCCTGTTACAGAACTTTATAGCTGCCCTTGATATCTGCTAATAATTCCATTCATTCATCTTCAGAGCATCTGGATTCTTCTTTTTCTCTCAGCTTGTTGGGTTCTGTGGAGAAATCCAGTTGGGACTTTGATTGAAATTGCATTGAATCTATAAACCAAATAAGGGAAGAATCTTTTCTCATATTGACTCATCTGAAGCGTGAATACAGGTCTTTCCATTTGTCTATCTTTCAGTAAAGCTGACAACTTCCTCCATAAATCTTCCACATCTTTGTTTTTCAGATTTATTTCTAGGTAACTTGTATATTTGATGCTATGAATAAGTAGCCTTTTTAGGTTATCTTTTTTTTTTTTTTTACCTGTTAGTCACAGGAGTTTAAAATGCAATTGGCTCAAGTATCTAAGAAACTTTATTAACCTTCTGTAAATCCAAGAAATAGATCTGCAAATTCTTTGAGATGTTCATTGTACACAAAGATGTCATCTGTGAATAAAGACATTTTCATTTCCTTTCCAGTCCTTTGGCCTTTCATTTCTTTTTCCTAGCCTACCATACAAGTCAGGTACTTTAGTACAATCTCAGACACCATGGTAACAGGCATCCTTCCCTTGTTCTGCATTTGAAAGAAAACATTTCAACATTTACCATTAAATATGATATCTGCTATGGGTTTCTAATAGAAAATCAAATAACAGAGATCTACTTATATTTCTGGTGTGTTAAAATGTTTTTCTTTTTTTTAAAAAACTATTTTTCTTTATCACGAACAGGTGGTGAATTTTAGCAACTGTATTTCCTACATCAGTCAGGATAACTATGTAACTCTTTACCTTTAATTTGTTAGTGTGAATTATGTTCTCTTAATATGTTTGATACCCATTGGTCTCTCTTATTCTCTCTCTCTCACCCATCCCTCATCTCTGTCCTTTTGCCAAAGACCCTGATAAATTGATTGCTCAAAACCAATTAATTTTTAAGCCCTGGTGTCCCATTTCACTCCCAGCAACAACTTGGCTCATTCCAAAGCTACTAATCTGAGCTGTCTCATCTCTCCACTTAATTATGCCCTGCTGCCTTTCTCTTGCCCTCTCTTCTCTGGGGCTCCCTCTTTCCCTGACTTTCCTCACTGCGCATCTACACTCATGAATTTTGCAAACTCCCTTGCACTCTTTATCCATCTCTCCTTCCATCTCTCACGTAGCTTCCGATGTCTCACTTTCTCTCCACCAGCCTATGAAATCCACAGATAAAAATTGTTGAAAGAGAGGTGGTGGGAGATAGCTCACAGACTGGTGAAAAGTGCAACACACACATATAGACACACATATCTGTGAAGAGTGCACCCGTCCCCCTCCCCACTCCACCAAATGCACACACACATCCCTCCCAGCCACCCAAGCTCCTGGCCATCCCCAGAGACTCTGCTCTTATTAAAACTTTCCAATCCCTGGTGCCAAGAGAAGCTGTGGAGACGTTTGGGCTTTGGATAAGAAAATTCCTCCTCCACAGCATCTGCTGCGCTCAGCTTTCTAGTGGGGAATGAACAGAGCTGGTTCTAGAATCCCCACACAGGGCAACTCTGTTTGGTCTTCAGATAAATTTCCAGTCCTTATTGGGTACATGTGATGTTTCCGGCATTGAGTGAAGCTCCACGGAGGAGACAGATATGAATCAGATGTCAATCGGTTTGTCCAGCAAACGTTTCTTGGCACCACCTGGATGCTGGGAACTACTCTCGTCAACAGGTTCCAACAAGTGACATGGTCCCTAGCACGAGAGTTGGAAACAAAAACAAGCACGCACAGAGAAAATCAAGGAAAATTAGGAGGAAAACAGGGAGGGTCCCATGATAGAAATGATGGAGGAGAAGGTAACCGCCTCCTCCTGGTGCAGGCAACACAGGAGCTGAGACCCAAGGAAGGAGAAGGAGACAGGCATGGGGAGAGTTGGGGGAGGGGGGGTCTAGACAGAGGGCAGAGCAGATGCAAAGGCCCTGAAGTGTGACTATGTCTGGTGTGTTGGAGGAATACCAAGGAGGCTGGTGTGGCTGGAGCAGAGTGAGAGAGGTGGGAGATGAGCAAGGGTTATAAAGAGCCTAGGGGTTGTGGGGAGGAGTCTGGGATGCAAAGAGACAGACGGAGAGAGGGAGACTGAGAGGGAGAGATGAGACCTCAGCCCGGGGGACAGAACATAGACCCAGCAGGACCAGAGATGCCATGGGCACTTTGTGACCGCCAAGGCCTCATCTTCACCCACAAACCCCATGCCAGACCTCTCTCTGGTGCCCCAACTGCCCAGGTTGGGGGCGGGGAGGGGTGCCTGTACTGTGCTGAGCTCAGTGTCATTTTAAGAATCTCTGATTGGTCATTTTAGGGATCTCTCTGAGGCTGCTCAGGGGAGCAGGGATGTTCAGGGCGGGAATGTAAGTGGTGGAAGGCCAGGGAAGGATCCAGGAAGGGGCTGGCAGGACCCACAGGAATGCTGGGCAGGTTTGGGTCATTCTGAAGTCTGAGCCTAGAGGACAACTGGATGGACTGGACATGTGGGGTGAAGGGAGAGAAGTGATGAGAACGAGTCCAGGCTTTGGGATCTGGGGAGCGGAACGCTGGTGTAGCCATTCATCTGCCATGCTGATGAAGAAGTTGACCTCAGGGTGGGACACTGGGACCTGTGCTTCAGATGGCTGAATGCTGATGCTTACAAGGCACCCAGTGAGAATACCCAGTACAGCTGGCTATTTGAGTCTGAAGTTCAGGGGGGAGGTTGGGCTGGTGATGCAAATGGGAGAGACATCAACATGAGATGGGGTGTAGCCACTTGGGGCCAGAGTGCAGACAGAGGGTAAAGGGCTGCCTCCCTTCTAGGACCAAAATCAGGACATCAAACTCAGGGTTCCACCATCCAGTTGTTTTGTCTGTCTGTGACTCCAGTCCCTATAATCAGGGTAGCAAGCAATGCTATGTGTGGGGGACATGGAATTCAGAGCCCTTGGGACTATCCTATGGAACAAATCCTCCTCTTCCTCTGACAGTTCTCTTATCAATGGCCTTGTCCTGGGGCAGGTTGGGAGTGGGGGAGTACTGCAATAGATGAGGTAGGACATGAGTCCTGAGTCCAAGTTTCTCATATTATTTATCATAATTATTTCTCATAATTGGAGAGGACAAGAGAGCTCACGTGGTTCCTGAAGGCCTACTGTGTGCTTGTCAATGTGCTGGGTGCCTGACATATCCTATTTTCCTTAATCCTCTGCAACCCGAGGTGGGTGCAGTACTGTGCTCATTTCACAAATAGGAAGACTGAGTTCCTGAGATACTGGGGAGACAAGGCTGGGATATAAAGTAAGATTGGACCAACTCTCGGAATAGGCTGTTTATGCAACACAGTTGTTCATGTAATCACTCATTCATTCAAAAAACACAGCCTGGATCCACACCCATGTCCACGCCACATCCACGGCCTGGGGAGGGGATAGATCCTGCCTGGAGTCCGGGAGAAGGATGTGGGGCCACAGAACCCGATCTCTGCAGTCAGTGCTGAGAGATGACTAAGGAGGAAGGAGGCTCTGATTGGTATACTGGGAAAGGTGTCCTGGAAGAGAGGAAGCTGGAGAGTGAAGAGGGCTCCCTAAGCACTGAAGAATTGGAGGAAGGGCATTCCTAGCAGAGAGCATAGCAAATATTATATCAATAACCTCAGATACACAGATGATACCATCCTTATGGAAGAAAGCAAAGAAAAACTAAAGAGCCTCTTGATGAAAGTTCAGTGACTCAATCGTGTCCAACTCTTTGCAGCCCCATGGACTGCAGCACACCAGGCTTCCCTGTCCATCACCAACTCCCGGAGCTTGCTCAAACTCATGTCCATCGAGTCAGTAATACCATCCAATCATCTCATCCTCTGTCATTGCCTTCTCCTCCTGCCCTCAGTCTTTCCCAGCACCAGGGTCTTTTCCAGTGAGTCAGTTCTTTGCATCAGGTGGCCAAAGTATTGGAGCTTCAGCTTCAGCATCAGTCCTTAAATGAATATTCAGAACTGATTTCCTTTAGGATTAACTGATTTGATCTTCTCGCTCTCAGGGAACTCTCAAGAGTCTTCTCCAACACCACAGTTCAAAAGCAACTTGAACTTTCAAAAGGAAGTGAAAGAGGAGAGTGAACAAGTTTGCTTAAAATTCAATTCAGAAAACGAAGATCACGGCATCTGGTCCCATCACTTCATGGCAAATAGATGGAGAAATAATGGAAACAGTGAGAGACTATTTTATTGGGCTCCAAAATCACTGCAGATGGTGACTGCAGCCATGAAATTAAAAGACGCTTACTCCTTGGAAGGAAAGTTATGACCAACCTAGACAGCATATTGAAAAGCAGAAACATTGAGGACAAAGGTCCTAACCAAAGGGTTAGGCAAAGGGACGATGCCCTCCCTCATAGCTCATTCCATTACTCCTTTATGCCTCGGTTATGAGCTATGACGGATTGGCCTGAGGAGGCTAATAATACAAGACAGCGATTGAACGCGCCAAGAGCGTGAGGCCTCGAAAGGGGCAAAGTCATGGGACTGGTCCGAATAGGATGGCGGGCGGGGCTCCGGCCTCAGAGGCGGGGCTCAGTCTAAAGTCCCCAGAGTGACCAGCAGGGGGCAGCACTGGGCCAACGGCTGATGCCCAAGGTTGGGAGGTCACCTGAAGTGAGGTACCAGCTCGAGAGGAGTTAATTTATTTAGCAAGTTCCTTCAGTGTGCCAGGTGCTGGACAAAACTCTACAAATGTTCACTCCTTTAATCTCCAAATTGATTATATGGGCAGGGAAACAGAACAAAAATTTTAAGTCACATACCCAAATTCACACAGCAAGGAAGTGGCAGAGTTGGGGTTTAAACCCAGGGAATTCAGCTGCAGCCCTTAACACCTACATTTCCAAATCCTCTAAAATGATAGTTTTTGTTCGTTTGTTTTTTAAAGCAAGGGCTCCCTCTCAACAATTACTGAGTTCTTGCTTACCTTTCTTATGCGCCATCTCCCAGGTGCACACAATCATTCCATTACTTCTTTATGCCTTGGTTCCATTAAACAAAGGCATAAAGGAGTGACTCTTGGAGTCGAGATGCTTTTATGTCCAAAGTGAAAATCTCAAGAGTTTGGGGGGAGCCTGGTGGGCTGCCGTCTATGGGGTCGCACAGAGTCGTACACGACTAAAGCGACTTAGCAGCAGCAGCAGCAGCATCCACCCTCGGGCCTGGATCCAGCTCAGGGAAGGAACCAGCAGGAACCCAAAGCTTCTGCCTTTTCCAGTCTCCAGGCCCCTGCTGCCACCACTGCCCAAATCAAGGCCCTCAACATGCCCCAACTCAGAGGTGCACCCTCATTCACGCCACCCTTCTGAGACCTGCTTCCCCACCCCAGACTGGCTGCAGACCCCATGGACTCCCGCCCAGCCAAGGGAGAGGGCTGAGAACACTCGACAAAGGGGCTTCAGTGATGTTATCTTTGACAGGTGGGAAACTGATCAGAAATGCCAAAACATTTGCCTAAACTGCTGACAGTAGGAGGTACAGCTGGACTGGCAGCCATGCCTCTAAGACTACCATTAAGGCAGTCAGGCGGGTCTGTATGAGTCCGGGTGCCCAGAGCACCCCAAAACAGCAGAGAATCCTTTGAAAATGTTTGAGATCCAGATGCATAAACACTTGGGCTCTGAAATGCAAAAGGGGAACGCCAAGCCCAAATGAACCCATGTTTTATTACATTTAAGAACAGGATGTCAACTTTATTGTGGTTAAAATCGATCTATCTGGAAAGAGGCTTGGGTTGGGAATGCTCTCCCTGAGAAGACCCCAAGCAGATCGCCGGCAGTTTTCTACTTTAGAGAGCTGCCTGTGGCCAGTAGATTTCCAAAGCAAAATGATAAATTACAAGAATAATTAACCCCATGCGCATTTAGCACGTGGAGCTTCTGCTTCGAGCTGAGAGTGTTTTAACTCCTTTAATCCCAACAGCGCCTCTACTGGGTGCAGCTGTTTTGATACAGGTTCAAGCGATGGGGAAACTGAGGCACAGGGAAGTCAAAGAGCTGAGGAGGGACACGGCTGGGGTTTGCACCTCACCAGACCCCCTCATGCGGTCGGCACCCTTGACCCCTGTGTCGTCTTCAGCCTTGTGTTTCACGGCGGCGTCTTCAGTGGAAAGGGAGATGCGGATACCATGGTGACCGTTTGATTTGGAAAGGGTATGGATGTCGGGTACGGCGCAGTTTGGGGTTCCAGATCTGGACGATGGCGGGAAACTAGGTCAGGACTCCTTGATGTCCCCTCCAACCCCCGTTCTTCCCCCCGGACTGCAAGCCACTCAAGGCAGGTCGCCTCCCGCCCTGGACCTGGATGCCAGCCAGGGTGCAGCCCCGCCCCTGACCACGCCCTGGTGGCCGGCGCTGATTGGATCCGCGGGGTGCAACCGCTAGAGCAGTACTTCATACAACAGCTGGTAGCGAATTAGAGGACGTACTCCTAAAGCTCTGCTCGCAAGGCTCTCCTTGCGTGGTGATTGGCTCCCAATCTTCCCTTCTCCTCTAGCATCTGCCTCCAAACTGTGCCTCAGTAAGGTATCTTTAATTCCTCTGACACACCTTTTGGGCAGGCTTCTGCACGCACTGTTCCCATTGCCAGAAACACCTCTTCCTCTCTCCTGTGTAGGCTGCTTTCTCTAACCTTCCCAGCTGAAATGTCCCCTCCTCTGCGAAAGCCCTGATGCCCAAGCCTGGTTGGAGGACACCCCTTGGGCCTTCAGCATCTTCTGTTCTTATACCAGTTTTCTTGTCTGTTTCCCAACCAGGCAGCAAGTTCTTTAGAAGCTAGGGCTGGGGCTCAGAAAACATTGTCTCCCCATTGCCCAGTAGCATACAGAAGGAGCTCAAGCAATATATGTTGGACTTCCCTGGTGGACCAGTAGTTAAGAATCCGCGTGCCAACGCAGGGGACACGGATTTGATCCCTGGTCTGGGAAGATTCCACATGCCAGCGGAGCAACCAAGCCCAGTGCACCTCAGCTACTGAAGCCTGTGGTGCGCTAGAACCCGTGCTCCGCAACAAGACAAGCCAACACAATGACAAGCTGGCACACCACGACTAGAGAGTAGCCCCGTTTTCACAACTAAAGAAAGGCTGTGTGCAGCAACAAAGATCCCGTGCAGCCGAAGATAAATAAAATTTATAAAGAAATAAATATCGACTGGTATAATTCATGAATTAATCTGGTACCAGAGATTCGGGAGCTCTCCACCTTCTGAAACAGAAACAGGCCCTGTGGGGCCTTCCCAGTGACAGACATCTGTGTTCCCCACTTCTTGCTTGTAGAAAAAAGCTTTTAGCTTCTTAGGCCTTCCGCGAGAGCAGACTCGAGCAATTGATGATTGGAGAAGTGGAAAATCAGGGACAAAAATGAAGCAGTCAAGCGGCAAAGTAATAGCAAATTAAATAATAGGTTCACCAGAAAAAAGAGTCACAAAACCCCTAGTTTCTCCTTGAGGTTACCCCTCAAGGCTATGTGCCTTCTGACACATATTCTTATGCTGTTTTTGCAGAAACCAGGACCCCACCAGATGGAAACTGCTGACCTCAAACATATAGAGCCTAAACTGGTTGGAAGCAGAAGATTGGTTACTCTGTTAACTCATCACCAACCAATCAGAAAAATGTCCATGACATGGTCATACACCCTGTGACCCTTTCCTGGAAACCATCAGAGGTTTGACATCTTTGGCACTTTAACTACCTTCTCTCCTTGCTTGGCACTGTGCAAAGGAATGCTGCGCTTTCCTTCACCACAACTAGTATCAGTTGACTGGCTTTGCAGTGCATTGGGTGAGAGGACCTGAGTTCAGTTGGGTAACACTTTTGGGAGCCCTGAGCTAGAAGCTCCTGAGGTCGGGACCAAGACTCCCTCGCTACTGGTCTGGCATTCACTACATGTGTGTGGAATGGGGCAGGGAAGGGGTACTGGTCTTTTGTGAGGATGACGTCGAGCACATATGTGCTCCATAGTGACTCATGGTCCCCCTACACGATCCTCTGCAGCCCCCAGGGATCCAAGCCACTCCAGCCTGGCACCTCCCTCCCTACTCATCCTCTGTCTAGGGCCCACACTGAGGTAGGATTTGGAGTGGCCCGAGGGAGAGGAAGGGATGGGCATTCATGTCCGTGAGCCTCTGTTAGGGGTCCGAAGTGGGCTCTCTTGTCCAGTCCCCCATGGGGGTGGAGCTTGGTGGGACCCTGAGCTGCTAAGAGGAGAAAGGAGGGAATTACCACTTCTGGGGGCATCTTTGCAGTAATTGGGGAATTTGGGGGAGTGGCTGAGAGATTGCCCACCCAGAGAGGACTGGGATTATAAATAAGAGGCAGCCTTCCTCCCCCATTCCACCCACCCCCACCCCACATCCTGGTGGCTTTATGAAATAAACTCATTGCAAGCAAGTGCCTATCCCTGTCAGGTCACTCCTAGATGTCTTTTTCCTTTTTGCTCCATAGTATGGGGTTTGCCTGGAGAATCCCAGGGACAGGGAAGCCTGGTGGGCTGCCATCTATGGGGTCGCACAGAGTCGGACACGACTGAATCGACTTAGCAGCAGCAGCAGCAGCAGCAGCATGGGGTTTAAGAGGGCTTCCTTGGTAGCTCAGACAGTAAAGAATTCTTTTGCTATGCAGGAGACCCAGGTTCAATCCTTGGGTCAGGAAGATCTGCTGGAGAAGGGAATAGCTACCCACTGCAGTATTCTTGCCTGCAGAATCCTATGAACAGAGAAGCCATTGGCTACAGTCCAAAGGATCACAAAGAGTCAGGCATGACTGGGAGACTCAGCACGCACGCGCGCGTGCGCACACACACACACACACACACACTCACACACACGTTGTGTTGGTCTCATTTAAC
>SJYQ01026165.1:0-12011 GCA_006410935.1 Redunca redunca
AGGGAGAAAGTAATCTCTTCGTCCTAATCCTCTGCCATCTTCCCAGAATTCCTCCCCAGGGTATTTATTTATCTCTATCTGTTTGTGGTATTATCACATCACCTGTCAAAGAATATTTAGAGTATAGAAATAATTTTCTCACATTAAATACCTAATGAAAGACTGACAGTGAATGTCTTTCTATTAATTTTTATTTATATTGGAGTAGAGTTGATTAACAGCGTTGTGTTAGTTTCAGGTATACAGCAAAGTGATTCAGTTATGCATATACATGAATCATTCTTTTTCAAATTCTTTTCCTGTTTAGGTTGTTAAATAATAATGAGCAGAGTTCCCTGTTCTTTACAGCAGGTCCTTACTGGCTATCCATTTTAAATACAGCAGTGTGTACATGTGGATCCCAAGCTCCTGAGCTATACCTCCCCTCACTCTTCTCGGTAACCATCAGTTTGTTCTCTAAGCCTGTGAGTCTGTTTCTATTTTTTCTAAGAAGTTCATCTTTTTCAGTTTTTTAGATTCCATAAATGAGTGATATCATATGATATTTGCCTTGATCTGTCTGACTTACTGCACTTAGTATGATAATCTATCTCTAGGTCCATCCATGTTATGGCAAATGGCATTGTTTCATTCTTTTTCGGGCTGAGTAGTATTCCATTGTATATATGTACCACAGCTTCTTTATTCATTCTTCTGTTGATCTGACATTTAGAGTGTTTCCATGTATTGGATATTGCACGTAGTGCTGCAGTGAACATTAGGGTGCATATATATATTTTTGACATTTAGTTTTGTCTGGGTATAAGCTCAGGAGCGGGATTGCTGGGTTATGTGGTAGCTCTATTTTTAGTTTTTTGAGGAACTTCGTCCTGGTTTCCTGGATTCCCTGGTGGCTCAGATGATAAAGAATCCACCTACAATTCAGGAGACCTGGATTCTATCTCTGGGTTGGGAAGATCTCTGGGGAAGGGAATGGCAACCCACTGCAGTATTCTTGCCTGGAGAATTCCATGGACAGAAGAGCCTGGTGGGCTACACTCCAGGGGCTGCAGTCAGACATGACTGAGCGAGTAATTTCACTTTCATATTCTATTTTCCCTCGTAGCTGCACCAATTTACATTCCAAGCCCCATGCTGTTCTTCTCTGAGTTTGAAAACCACCTTATAAATGTACAAATGGTAACAAAAATCAGTGAAAACTTGCTGTTTTGAGAGATATCCTTCATGACAATGAAACATTTATAAAGTCCTGTGTTTTGGTTTACTGTTTGATTTTGTGTTGTCTTTGTGATCAAAAATTTATTAGGTTTTTAAAAGAACTTTAAATTATATTTTCACAGTGAGAGAAGGTACAGCCATCAGTAAATCTTTATTTTGTGTGAGAAATGCCAGACTCAGAATGTTAAAAATGCAGCATAAGTACTCTGTTTGGTCTCTCCTTAAGAATAACCTTTTTTATTTTAACTGAGGATTTTATTTTCTGAAAAATTATTTCCTACTCCATTGACTATAGCCACTTCCCTAAAAGTGGTTATTTTATTCATCAGCATTTGGACTAAGTCTGTGAGTGAGCATTATAGTTGTGTTATATGTTGATAATTGTGGGTGCTATAAGGATGGAGGTCATACTGCTTTCTGTAATTTTGAAAACTTCATAATCCAAACAACCCATTGTATTTTTTAATAAAAATCAATTTGGCAAAGAATTTAAGCAAATTATAGCTTAAACGAAATTGTCCCAAAGACATATACAGGTGATTTTACTTAGTGTACATTGTAACACATACAGAATTTATATATCTTATTTTTTCATAGTTGGAAAACTAAAGCCATAATTTAAGAGAAAACTGCATAGCTATGATCTACTGTATTATACACCAGCTAAAAATATTGTGGTGCTCTGTCTCCTCATTCAGAAAGCCTATTGCAGAATAATTCAGAATCTGAGCTCTAGAAATGGGACTCGTGGCACATCTCGGGTTTCCCTTCATTACTGTACCACTCCAGCCAACACATTTGAAGAATTGTTTCTCGTATGTGTAAAAGCAGGATAGTAACAGTGTGCTTCCTCATAGGGTTCTAGTAAAAACTAAATGTGGCCATAGTTGTAGTGTAGCTAGACGCTGCTCAACATGTCGTAAGCCCTTGATCAATGTGATCTGTTATTAGCTATTTCTTCATAATATCCCCATCCTGTGTACTGAAAGCAGTTAGCACATGCTAGATATTCAAGAAATGTCAGCTGATTTGATGAATAAATACTCATTTTTCAATCAACAAAGCAATGAAACTGCAATTCACTTGAATGTAAGCAAAGGAAAGAATCAAGAAGGAAGAAGCACAGAGAACTCAGTGTTCTCCTCGGCTCTGCTATCCCCGGTGCCCAGGTTTTGTGTGTGTCTGTGGCCTCACCTGCTACTTCAAGGGGTTAGCAGGATGCCGCCGCCTTTACATTTGAGATGTGCATTCACTACAAATCCAAGTGGAAATGCTGGTAAGCAATCGGACATGTGTCTGGAGTTCTAGTAATTTCAGAGACCAGGAACACTGCGTCCCAAAGTGCGTGCTGTCAACTGGGTTGGCACTCGCTCTCTGTCCCCAGATTGCACATCGTGTCACCAAGGACAAAGGGGATGTCTCGAGAAAACATGCTGGTGGATTTTAAAGACTGATGACTCCTTCCCTAGAACAGTAGTTCTTTGAGCCCTGTGCAGTCGCTTTTTATGAACTGGATTTTTTTTAGCCTGGAATACACCAGTATCCAGACTGAGACTGCATACAAGGTTTCCTCTGAGTGTGAGTATGTGCTCATGTCTAGGGGCACATTCAAGGAGGGAGGCATTTTTTATTAGAAAATCCATGTTCATGAACAGATTCTTAAAAGGGTCCTATGAGCCAAAAAGTATTTTTAAAATTCAGAATTTCTCCAGCATGCATAACATGAACACACAACAACAGAAATGTTCCTTTATAAAAGGCAGTTTAGTAAAGTGGAACCATCACAAGCTTTGGTGTTTCCAAGGTTGTGCTAGTGGTAAAGAATCTGCCTGCCAGTGCAGGAGAAGAAAGTGATGCACGTCTGATCCTTGGGTTGGGAGGATCCCCTGGAGAAGGAAATGGCAACGTGCTCAAGTATTCTTGCCTGGAAATCCCATCAACAGAGGAGCCTGGTGAACTACAGTCCATGGGGTTGCAAAGAGTCGGATAAGACTGAAGCAATTTAGCCCTCATCCATGCACATATTGCAAGCTTTGATGCCAGTCCTCCTGGTCGAATCCAGGTAGCATTAGTTACCATAACAAAGTCTTGGTCTCCACCACGTGAATGGAGAGCATCGTAACACTTACCCCGAGAAGCCGCTGGAAGATTGACCTTTAGGCACAGGAAGAGACTGAAACACAGGTGCACAGTGAGGTCTCCCCAGATTCATTGCTTTCCCCCTTCTTACTCACTTTCTCTGGTGATTAGAAAAATTAGAAAAGTAAGTACTAAGTGGAGCTTCAGATAATACTCTCTCTGCATTGTTTTCTAAAAAAAATCCATTAAGTTAAATAACAATATTTTCTCATAAGCACTCTGATTTCCCCAGTTTTATTTATTTCCTTTTTTTTGAAGTTTTTATTTTAACTTTAGTTTACTTTACATTACTGTATTGCTTTTGCCAAACATTGACATGAATTCACCACGAGTGTACAAGCGTTCCCAAACATGAATCCCTTCCCACCTCCCACCCCATACCATCTCTCTGGGTCCTCCCCTTGCACCAGTCCCAAGCATCCTGCATTCTGCATCGGATATCGACTGGCGATTCGTTTCTTACTTGATAGTATACATGTTTCAATGCCATTCTCCCATCTCATCCCACCCTCTCCCTCTCTCTCTCCCCCAGAGTCCAAAAGTNCTCTTTTGTTGTCTCATATACAGGGTCATCATCCCCATCTTTCTAAATTCCATATATATGCGTTAGTATACTGTATTGGTGTTTTTCTTTCTGGCTTACTTCACTCTGTATAATCGGCTCCAGTTCCATCCATCTCCTTAGAACTGATTCAAATGTATTCTTTTTAATGGCTGAGTAATATTTATTTCCTTTTGGCTGTGCCGGGTCCTCGTTGCTGCGGGTGATTTTCTCTAGTTGTGGTGAGCAGTGGCTGCTCTCTAGTTGCGGTGTGTGCGCTTCTCGTTGTGGTGGCTCCTCTTGCTGGATGGGCTGTAGGACACACGGGCTCAGTGGATGCGGCCTCCCAGGCTCTGCAGCACAGGTTCTGCGCTCAGGCTTAGTTGCCTTAATACCTGTACAATTTTCCCAGGTCAGGGATTGAACCTGGGTCTCCTGCATAGGCAGGTGGATTATTTATCACTGAGCCACCTGGGAAGCCTCTCTCCCTGTTTTGATATTTAATACATATAAATTAGCCAGAGGGCGGGGGTAAGTTCCAAAGGAAGGACGCAGTGGTCAGAAGCCAAGGGCATTTCTAGAGAGACCCGGGGGGGGGAGGGGTCCGGTACAGCCACACCAGCCACACCTCCTGATGAATGACTGTCTCCACCCAGAGGCTGCATCCTGCCCTTCCCCGAAAGGGGACAGCACGTTCTCAAGATGCTAACATCGAGTCATGCAGACATCACACCCGGAACCCCAAGCTTCCCATCTGTGGGAAGTAGAGAAGCCTGTCAGAAAAGAACACTTTTCGAATGTCAGATAATTCAGGAAGATTGTTTTTTACTCAGCATATTCTTATTGAAAGAAAACATACAGAAAAAATTGTTTACATCTGACTACACAGAACTCCGGTAGTGGAATGATGACTATCCCTTCATGTTTTACTTTATTTTCCAGAGTTTCTTATGCAAATCACCTTTTTCCATTTGAGGATCAGAAAAAGGAAGAAAGGGGTTCTCTTGCCTAGCAGTTCATCACAATCAACAGTGGTGTAAAGCTTTGTTTAAGGAAACTAGGTTGAAGGTACAACTAATTTCTCATTTTGACTTTTTAGGTGACAAATTATAATTTTACTGACCTCCTCAATTAGGAAAACATGCACTAAAAACTAGATTGTTCTTGCATTAACTGCTACAAGTTTCAAATCTGCCAGAGTCTATCCTAATATGGTTCCCAGAAATGAACATTAAGTCTTATCTGCCATCTGATCAATCCAGGTCCCATTAACAGCATAATATGCTGAGCTGCGGGCAGTTTGTCTCTGGTTGGCAAGGTCACAGAAGGCACCTTTAGTCTAGTCTGAGGCACTGAACCCCTCAGAACAGTTTCTTATTGATCAAAGTCCATCAAACTTGTATTTCAAAACCGAACCTTTCAGTACCTCTTCCATAGTCTCTTTCCATGTTAAACTTCCAAAGTCAGGGGCTCATGCTAACATCTTCCTTTCTCCTGTGGGTTGCATGAAGCTTTGCTATGCATCATCTTATATCATCTTACTCTAAAAAACAGAGAAAATCATATACAACCCCTTCAATGAAATATACATCTGTCCCAGATACAAAAACATGACTGCTCCCCAGATGAACGTGGTCATCACTTTCTCCATCTGTCCCTCCTATAGACGGTCACCTGCCACTCTTGAGCACCTTCTGTGCTTTGAGCAGGCAGTGGGAAGGCCTAGCCTTGTGGCGGAGTTGTGGGGGGGGGGGTATGGTTTGTGTGGACGTGGTTCTGTCTGTGCGGCTTTGCTGCTCCACTGCCCTGGCTTGGACAGCCTGTTCATCTAGGATTGGGTGTGTCTGTGTGTTCTTAAAAATGGTTACTGTACTTCATACTAGCTTATTTTTTGTTTCAAGGTGAGAAATAAAGAGCATGATCACCTTTAAAATAGATTCATGTTGTGGAAAACTGCCGTATAGTGCAGGGAGCTCAGATCAGTGCTCTGTGATAACCTAGAAAGGTAAGATAGGTAGGAGGGAGGCTAGATGGGTGGGAGGGAGACTTAAGAGGGAGGAGATATGCATACAGCTGTGTGGATATGGCTGGTGATGAAAGTAAGATCTGGTGCCGTAAAGAACTATAATGCATAGGTACCTGGAATGTCAGGTCCATGAATCAAGGTAAATTGGATGTGGTCAAGTAGTCTCCTACTTGGCAAGAGTGAACATTGACATCTTAGGAATCAGTGAACTAAAATGGACATGAATAAGGGAATTTAATTCAAATGACCATTATACCTACCACTATGGGCAAGAATCCCTTAGAAGAAATGGAGTAGCCCTCATAATCAACAAAAGAGTCCAAAATTCAGTACTTGGGTGCAACCTCAAAAATAACAGAATGATCTCTGTTCTTTTAGAAGGTAAACCATTCAACATCACAGTAATCCAAGTCCATGCCCTAACCACTGATGTTGAAGAAGCTGAAGTTGAGTAGTTGTATGGAGACCTACAAGACCTCCTAAAACTAACACCAAAAAAGATGTCCTATTCATCATAGGGGATTGGAATGCAAAAATAGGAAGTCAAGAGATGCCTGGAGTAACAGGCAAGTTTGCCCTTAAAGCCCAAAATGAAGCAGGGCAAAGGCTAACAGAACTCTGCCAAAAGAACACGTTGGTCATGGCAAACACGCTTTTCCAACAACACCAGAGACGACTCTACACATGGACATCACCAGACGGTCAATACCAAAATCAGATTGTTTACATTCTTTGCAGCCAAAGGTGGAAAAACTCTATACAGTTAGCACTGTATAGAGCTGACTGTGGCTCAGATCATCAGCTCCTTATAGCAAAATTTAGGCTTAAACTGAAGAAAATGGAGAAAACCATTAGGCCACTCAGGTACAACCCAAATCAAATCCCCTATGATTATACAGTGGAGGTGACAAATAGATTCAAGGGATTAGATCTGGTAAACGGTGCCTGAAGAACTATGGACAGAGGTTCATAATATTGCACAGGAGGCACTGACCAAAACCATCTGAAAGAAAAAGAAATGTAAGAAGTCAAGGTGGTTGTCTGCAGAGGCCTGACAGAAAAGAATAGAAGCCAAAAGCAAGGGAGAAAGGGAAAGGCACCCCGAACTGAATGCAGAGTTCCAGAGAATAGCAAGGAGAGACAAGAAGGCCTTCTTCAATGAACAATGCAAAGAAATAGAGGAAAACAACAGAAGGGGAAAGACTAGTGATCTCTTCAAGAAAATTGGAGCTATCAAAGAAACATTTCATGCAAAGACAGGCACAATAAAGGACAGAAAGGATGAAGATGTAATAGAAGCAGAAGAGATCAAGAAGAGATGGCAAGAATACACAAAACTGTACAAAAAAGATCTTAGTGACCCGGATAACCAAGAAGGTGTGGTCACTCACCAAGAGCCAAACATTCTGGAGTGTGAAGTGAAGGGGCTTAAGGAAGTGTTGCTGCTAATAAAGCTAGTGGAGGTGATGGAATTCCAGCTGAGCTGTTTAAAAATCCTAAAAGATGATGCTATTAAAGTGTTGCATGCAATATGTCAGCAAGTTTGGAAAACTCAGCAGTGGCCACAGGACTGGAAAAAGTCAATCTTCATCCCAGTTCCCAAGAAGGGCAGTACTAAAGAGTGTTCAAACTATTGCACAATTGTGCTAATTTCACATGCTAGCAAGGTTATGCCCCAAATCCTTCAAGCTAGGCTTCAGAAGTACTTGAACTGAGAACTTCCAGATGTACAAACTGGATTTAGAAAAGGCGGAGGAACCAGAGATCAAATTGCCAACATTTTCTGACTCATAGAGAAAGCAAGGGGATTCCAGAAAAACATATACTTCATATGTTTCATTGACTATGCTAAAGCCTTTGACTGTGTGGGTCATAATCAACTGTGGAAAACTCTTAAAGTGATGGGAATACCAGACCAATTTACCTGTGTCCTGAGAAACCTGTATGTATGCAGGTCAGGAAGCAACAGTTAGAACTGGACATGGAACAACGGACTGGTTCAAAATTCAAGGAGTACATCAAGGCTGTATATTGTTATCCTGCTTATTTAACTTATATGCAGAGCACATCATATGAAATGCCAGGCTGGATGAAGCACAAGCTGGAATCAAGATTGCTGGGAGAAATATCAGTAACCTCAGATATGCAGATGCCACCACCTTTATGGCAGAAAGCAAAGAGGAACTGGAAGGTGAAAGAGGAGAGTGAAAAAGACAGGTTAAAATCAATGTTCAAAAAAACTAAGATCATGGTATCCGGTCCCATCACTTCATGGCAAATAGAAGGGGAAAACGTGGAAGCAGTGACAGATTTCCTCTTCTTGGCCTCTAAAATCACTGTGGATGGTGACTGAAGCCATGAAATCAGAAAATGTTTGCTTCTTGGAAGGAAAGCTATGACAAACGTAGACAGTGTATTAAAAAGCAGAGACATCACTTTGCTGACAAAGGTTCATAGAGTCAAAGCTATGGTCTTTCCAGTGGTTATGTACTGATGTGAGAGTTGGACCATACAGAAGTCAGAGTGCTGAAGAACTGATGTGGGTGTTTCTCTCTCTCTTTTTTTCACTTTTTAAAAAATTTGACTGAGCTGGGTTGTCATTGCAACACGTGGGGTCTAGTTCCCTGACCTAGGGGTCAAACCTGGGTCCCCTGTGTTGGGAGCCTGGAGTCTTATCCACTGGACCACCAGGGCAGTCCCTGTGGTTGTTTCTTACACGGTTGCAGTCATACTCTACATACTGGGCATTATTTTACCTTAAAGGTATTTTCACTTTTCTCACAGCACTGTGAAAAAATAATTTTTACGACTCTTAAATATTGTTCAAGTGACCTACTATGTTTTATATAATCGCTCCATTATTACAGAGCATAGGATAATTTTCAGCTTTTATATCATAAATGCTAGTGGTCTCAAGAATTGTGTGTTTAAAGATTTCCTTCTAATTTGGAATGAAATTCTTAGATTTTCTGAAGTGGAAAGTGGGATTATTGGCCAAAAAGCTACTGAAAATGTGGGGATCTTGGCACCTCTTGTCAAGTTGTCATGGAAGGCGGTTAGTAACGCATGGAGGCATTGGCCAGTTTCCCTCCCTTCCCCACCCGCGGGTGGGGTGGGGAGACCCTTGGCTTCCTCCTCCTGCCGCTCTCTCTGCCTTCCCCCCTCCACACAAACCAGAGCTCTAGGGTCCACTCAGCCCACAGGGAAGTGGGGCCCTCCCAGAGGTCAGGCTCCCCTTCTCCAGCGGGCAGCCTGGCTTGCAGTGCTGTGCACCCCCAGGAACCACGGGCACTGTCCCTTCGGTGCTCCCCAGGGTGCTCCCCCCAAATCTGGTCTCCTCTGTAGGCGTTCTTCTCCTTTTGTCCCCACCCCCAGTCTCCTCTCCCCGACCTGTCCCCTGAAGCCTGAAGCAGCTGCTTCCGCCCCCAGAGTAAGCCCAGGCCTTTGGTTCTTTCTGTCACAGACTTCCCCCAATAGATTTCCATATGTTGTATTTCTGTTCGCATTTGTTTCTAGATAGTTTTAAATTTTTCCTTTGGTTTACTTGATGATCAGTTGATTATTCAGCAGTGTTGTTTAATTTTTTGTGTTTATTTTTTCCATTAAAAAAGTTTTTGTAAGTTTTCCGCTGAAAAATTTCCTGGTAGCCTCATGGGGGTTCTCTTGTATGTAACAAGTCGTGTTATTATTGCTGCATTTGGGATGCTTTCTTTATCCTTAAGGGCTTCCCAGGTGGCTCAGTGGTAAAGAACCCCCCTGCCAATGCAGGAGACGAAGGTTCGATCCCTGGGTTGGGAAGATGCCCTGGAGAAGGAAATGGCAACCTGCTCCAGTATTCTTGCCTGGGAAATGCCATGGACAGAGAGGCTGGTGGGCTACAGTCCATGGGGTCACAAAGAGCTGGACACGACTGAGTGACTAAACAGCAACAGCATAGAGCTGGTTAGGAGGAGCCAGGTTTCTTCCAGTTTAAGACCCACTTTGCAGGCCTTAAAGCCTCAGTAAGGATAACTCCCTGGGCTGTGGGAGGTGTCAGAGCATCCTCATCTCAATAAAAGCTTATTTATAAACACAGGTTCAAGAGGGAGGGGACATGAATCGGGCTTCCCAGGTGTCTCAGTGGTAAAGAACCCCCCTGCCAATGCAGGAAACGGGGGTTTGAATCTGGGTTGGGAAGATCCTTGGAGAAGGTCATGGCAACCCACTGCAGTATTCTTGCCTGGAGCATTCCCGTGGACAGAGGAGCCTGGTGGCCTACAGTCCACAGGGTCACAGAGTTGGACATGATTGAGAGACTAGACAATACCTGTTTTATCCTGACTCTACCACTTTAGTGTTCCGGTGCCTTGGGTTAATCTTATTCAGAACTCTCTGGGCTTCCTGGACCTAGATGTGTTTCCTTCCTCAGATTGGGGATGTTTTCAGGGACTATTCTAATAATTTTTCTCTCTTGCTCTTTCTCTTATCCTTTTGGGATCCCTATAATGCAAATGTTATTCTGCTCGATGTTGTCCCCAGGTCCCCTGAAGGTGGCTTTGTTTTTTGCTTTGCTGCTCTGTCTGGGGAGCTCCTCTGGTCTGTCTCCCAGTCTGTTGACTCCCTCCCACCCGCTGTTGAGCCTCTCTGGTGTGTTTGTCGGCTCAGAAACATGACTGTTTGGGTTTTTCTCTTTGTTGAAGTTCTCACTGTGTTTGTTCATCATCCTTGCCCTGAATTCAGTGAGCACTTTCAGGAATGTGACTATGAGCTCTATCAGTTAGATTGCTTATATGTGTTTCATTTAATTATTTTTCTGAGATTTTTTTTTTTTTGTATTGTTCTTTTGATGGAGACACATCTCCTTATTGTACCTAACTCTCTGTTCCTATGTATTAGGTGAGTCAGCTCTCTTTTCGGTCTTGAAGGAGCAGACAGCGTAGTAGGTTGCCTGGGAGCTCGGAGGCACGGCCCTGCCTGGCCACGAGGGCCAGGCGCCCAGGGGCTGCGTGCCCCTCCTGTTGTGATGAGGCTGTGCAGGGAGGCGGGGTGGGCCCTGGAGTGACTGCGCGGCCCACCACAGCAGCTGTGGCCGTGGTGAGTGTAGTACAGTTTGCAACACGTTAATTTGGCCGGTTCTGAGGCCCTTATTAGGAGCTGCTAGTGTCCCTTTCTTGCCCAGTGCCTCAAACCCACACCCCAACCACCTCCCAAATAGAGTTCACACACTCTAGGCCACCACGCACCTGCCCTTATCACCCCCAGGCAGGTGCGACAACCAGAACTGGCGGGATTTATCTGGAGCCTGGACTAGGCTGCTCACCTGCCTCACCAGCTCCTTTGCATGGAAACCACAGGCCAGGCACCACCCAGTGTTCCCCTCTCCTCTGCCGCCTGACTGACCCCAGTGCTTCCTCTGAGTGGTCTGCTCTCGCCCTGGAACTCAGCTGACAGAGCTGCTGGACTCTCTCTGATCTCTCCTCGCAGTCTGCTTCTGCCTTGCCATGCCTGACTGAACTGACGTGAAGGGGAGTCCAATGCACTTCGCATTTACCACCACAGCCATTCCACGTGTATCTGAGACTGGGAGATGAGGAGGGGAGTCAGGGGCCTGTCCTGGGGCCCCGGTTCAGCCTCAATGCAATTGCTTCTTCATGAAAAGCCCTGCTCTTTTGTATGCTGGTCATGGGAGTGGACTGTCCGCCACCCACCTTGTTGAATCAAGACCTTGAACCCATCTGGGCTCTCGGCTTTCTTCTTCACCTCAAGTCCTGCCATAATCCTGGGTGACACCAGCATCCACTTGTCTGTCAATTCTACACCCTGCAGTCTTGTATCCTATCTGTGATTTTATCTTCTTATACCTGCTGCTTTTCACCTCTGTTCATTGTCTGCCCCTTGATTGTGCAGCAACACTTATGTCCTCTGCTTCCAAAATCCCAGATCAAAATATGTATCAGTATGTACTGCTGTTGGCAATTTGATCTCTGGTTCCTCTACCTTTCCTAAAACCAGCTTGAACATCTGGAATTTCATGGTTCACATATTGCTGAAGCCTGGCTTATAGAATTTTGAGCATTACTTTAGCGTGTGAGATGAGTGCAATTGTGC
>SJYQ01026177.1:0-10703 GCA_006410935.1 Redunca redunca
GACCCCGAGGCATGATGACTTCCAACAAAGGCAGTAGGCAAGTGGGCAGGTGACTGAGTGACCCGAGGTGGCCCCGGGCTGACAGCAGTGGAGGGGCTTGGTGAGGCCCGCTTCGTCGTGGGGCAGGTGTTCCGGAGACCTCCTAAGCTATTGTTTTTAATAAATTTTCAATAAATTGTTGTTTCCCAGTGAGATAAATATATAATTTTAAAACTGACTTATGTTAATGGATCAGTGCAGCAAGGCAGTGTTTATGCATTAAGACGTTTTTCTTTTTATCAGGAATGGATTTAAGATTGTATCAAATGCCTCTTTTTGCCTTTGCAGATATGATTTTTCTCCTTTGACTTATTACTATGATGATTTATATCAAGAGATTTCTAATATTGTACATTTTTAATTTTTTAAATTTAACTCCACTTAGATATGGTAATTTTTTCTTTAATAGTGTGCCATGTGTTCTATTTAATGATGTTATATTTAGGATTATTGCATTGATATTTCATGAGTAACATTGGCCTGTAGATTTTTGTGTATGTTTTCAGGGTTAATATTATACTAGCTCCTCAAAACTTTTCTGAATTGTTTACAGAGTACTGTTTAGATATATGTAAGAGATCGACACAATCACTCTTGAGAAGCAAGAGACTTAATGGTTCTCTAATTTAGTGTTCACTATCGATTTTTTTTCATTTATCTCCTAGTTGGCTTAAATTCATGAATCAAGGTAAATTTAAAGTGATCCAAAGGGAGATGGCAAGAGTGAACATTGACATTTTAGGAATCAGTGAACTAAAATGGACTGGAATGGGAGAATTTAATTCAGATGACCAATATATTTACTTGAGTGTTCATTGGAAAGACTGATGCTAAAGCTGAAACTCCACTACTTTGGCCACCTGATGTGAAGAACTGACTCATTTGAAAAAACCCTGATGCTGGGAAAGATTGAAGGCAGGAGGAGAAGGGGATGACAGAGGATGAGATGGTTGGATGGCATCATGACTCAATGGAAATGAGTTTCAGTAGACTCCGGGAGTTGGCAATGGACAGGGAAGCAGTCCATGGGGTCACAAAAAGTCGGACATGACTGAGTGACTGAACTGAATTGACTGTGAGCAAGAATCCCTTAGAAGAAATGGAGTAGCCCTCATAGTCAACAAAAGAGTCCAAAATACAGTATGTGGGTGCAATCTCAAAAATGACAGAATGATCTCTTTTCATTTCCAAGGCAAACCATTCAATATCACAGTAATCCAAGTCTATGTCCCAACCACTAATACCAAAAAAGCTGAAGTTGAGTGGCTCTTTGAAGACCTATAAGGCCTTCTAGAACTAACACCAAAAAAGACGTCCTTTTCATCATAGGGGACTGTAATACAAAAGTAGTAAGTCAAGAGATTCCTGGAGTCTAAACATGGAAATCACCAGATTGTCAATACCAAAATCAGATTGATTATATTCTTTGCAGCTGAAGATGTAGAAGCTCTATACAGTCAACAAAAACAAGACTGGGAACTGACTTTGGCTCAGATCATGAACTCCTTATTGCCAAATTCAGACTTAAATTGAAGAAAGTAGGGAAAACTACCAGGCCATTCATGTTTGACCGAAATTAAATCCCTTATGATTATACAGTGGAAGTGACAATTAGATTCAAGGGAATAGATCTGATAGAGTGCATGAAGAACTATGAGCAGAGGTTTGTACCATTGTACCAAAGGCGATGACATTGTACAGGAGGCTTTGATCAAAACCATTCCAAAGTAAAAGAAATGCAAAAGGAAAAATGATTGTCTGAGGAGGCCTTATAAATAGCTGAGAAAAGGAGAGAAATTAAAGGCAAAGGAGAAAAGAAAAGGTATATCTATCTGATTACAGAGTACCAAAGAATAGCAAGGTGAGATAAGAAAGCCTTCCTAAGTGAAAAGGAATAGAGGAAAACAACAGAATGGGAAAGACTAGAGTTCTCTTCAAGAAAATTAGAGATACCAAGGGAACATTTCATGCAAAGATGGGCTCAATAAAGGACAGAAATGGTCTGGACCTAACAGAAGCAGAAGATATTAAGAAGAGGTGGCAAGAATACACAGAAGAACTATACAAAAAAAATCTTAATGGTCCAGATAATCCCCATGGTGTGATCACTCACCTAGCGCCAGATATCCTGGAGCATGAAATCAAGTGTTACTTAGGAAGTATCACTATGAACATAGCTAGTGGAAGTGATGGAATTCTAGGTAAGCTATTTCAAATTCTAAAAGATAATGCTGTACTCAATATGCCAGCAAATTTGGAAAATTCAGCAGTGGCCACAGCACTGGAAAAAGTCAGTTTTCATTCCAATCCCAAAGAAGGCAATGCCAAAGAACGCTCAGCCTACCACACAATTGCACTCATTTCACATGCTAACAAAGATATCCTCAAAATTCTCCAAGCTAAGTTTCAGCAGTACCAAGTGAACCAAGCAACTTCCAGATGTTCAAGCTGGATTTAGAAAAGGCAGAGGAGCCAGAAGTCAAATTGCCAGCATGCGTTGGATCATAGAAAAAGCAAGAGAATTTCAGAAAAACCTCTACTTCTGCTTCATTGACTACACTAAAGCCTTTGACTAAGTGGATCAAAACAAACTGTGGAAAATTCTTCAAAAGATAGGAATACCAGACCACTTTACCAGTCTCCTGAGAAATCTATAAGTAGGTCAAGAATCAACAGTTAGAACAGGACATGGAACAGTGGACTGGTTCCAAATTGGGAAACGAGTACATTAAGGCTGTATATTGTCACCTAGCTTATTTAACTTATATGCAGAGTGCATCATGCAAAATGCCAGGATAGATGAAGCACAAACTGGTATCAAGATTGCAGGAGAAATATTAATAACCTCAGATATACAGATGATGCTACCTTTATGACAGAAAGCTAAGAGGAAGTAAAGAGCCTCTTGACGAAGATGAAAGAGGAGAGTGAAAAAGCTGGTTTAAAACTCAACATTCTAAAAACTAAGATAATGGCATCTGGTCCCATCACTTCATGGCAAATAGATGGGGAAATAATGGAAAGAGTGACAGAATTTATTTTCTTGGGCTCCAAAATCACCGCACATGATAACTGTAGCCCTGAAATTAAAAGATGCTTGCTCCTGTGAAGAATAGCTATGACAGACCTAGACAGCAATATTAAAAAGCAGAGTCATTATTTTGCTGTCAAAAGTCCATATAGCCAAAGCTATGGTTTTTCCAGTTATCATGTATGGATGTGAGAGTTGAACCAGAAAGAAGGCTGAGCCCTGAAGAATTGATGCTTTTGAACTGTGGTGTTGGAGAAGACCCTTGAGAGTCCCTTGGACTACAGGGAGATCAAACCAGTCAATCCTAACTGAAATCAGTCCTGAATATTCATTGGAAGGACTGATGCTGAAGCTGAAGCTCCAATACTTTGACCACCTGATGCAAAGAACTCATTCATTAGAAAAGACCCTGATGCTGGGAAAGATTGAAGGCAGGAGAAGAGGATGACAGAGGATCAGATGGCTGGATGGCATCACAGGCTTAAGGGACATGAGTTTGAGCAAGCTCTGGGAGTTAGTGATGGACAGAGAAATGCTGCAGTCCATGGGGTCGCAAAGAGTCAGATATGTCTGAGTGACTGAACTGAACTAACTTGGCTTAAATTCAGTTTGGAGTGGGTTTTTGTTCAAGAAAGTTAACTTTCCTCCTTTGATTTTTGCACATTTGGCTCTTTTTCTGTTATTATATTTATATTACATTTATATGATGTGGCTGAGACTGCTGGTTGTTTATCCAAGTCTATTATGCAGGTGAAGGGGTGTAGTGTAATGGTGGAGTCATATTCACATGTGTTGTCAAAAAGTCACTCTGATAACGATCCCCAAAATAGAACAGACTGGTGCTGGATAGAAAGCAGGTTTGAGAGGAGGGACTATTAATGAGGAAGAGTCAAGAAACTCTTGTTATTGGTCAGATGTGAGGGATAAAGAAAGAAGGCCTGAGGGTGAGTGCCAAGTTCTTAGTGTGGGTGGATAGTAGTGCCATCCCCTTAGTGTACATGGCAGAGGGCAAGTTTTATCCACATTATAATCTACAAGACTGATAACATTTAAACTTCACCAGTATCCATCAATTAGATGACTGTTTCTTGAAAATTTACCAGTGGGTTACCTTCAAGATAGCAGAGGAGTAAGATGTGGAGATCACCGTCTTCTCCACAAATACATCAAAAATAATGTGCATGTGGAACAAATCCTACAGTACACCTAATGAACACTGGCAAAAGACCTCAGACTTGCAAAAAGGCAAACTAATCTCCACATAATGGGATAGGGAAAAAGAAATAAAGCCAAAAAAAAAAAAAAGAGAGAGAGAGAGAGACAAAAGAATTGGGATGGAACCTATGCATCCGGGAGGGAGCTGTGAAAGAGGGAATTTTGTGCATACTAGGAAATCCCCACACTGGTGGAGTTAGGGGGTAGCTTCAGAGCCTCAGAAGACAGCACAATAACAGGTGTGCAGAGGGCAAAGCAGAGAGAATTCTTCACAGAGGTCAGTGCTGACCAGCACTCCCCAGTCTGAGATGCTTGCCTACCAGGGTGAGTCGGGGCTAGGTGCTGAGGTTCAGACTTGGGAGATCAGACCCCAAGGAGAGGATTGAGGTTGACTGTTGTGAAGAAAATATGAGAGGGCTAAAATGACACAGTTGATAGAGTCCAGGAAAAAGCCTTGTACCCCCCATTATTGTGGGGTACATGAGAAAAGGGGAAGGCCAGCGAAGGAGCTTCTAACTCTGTGCAGTCACAGGTGGCAGGGAACTTCTCTACAAGGGGTGAGAGTCATGGCTGTTATCTATGATCCCAGAAGTGGACACAATGTCTGCCAGCACTGCCACCAAACAGCTGCACATGTCACTGCCCACACCTTCCCAGGAGCCTGTGAAACCTGACACTGCCAGGGGTCCAGGGCCAACTCCCCTGGGAGAATACACGGCTTGCCTCAGGGAGTAGCAACTTCCTTCCAGCTTCAGTCACTGCAGGCACTTCCCAAACATCCCAGTTGTGTCTGTCACATCACTCTCTCTGCCCAGCCCAAAGAAGCAAGTAAGCTCTAGTCAGCTGCTGCTTTTGCTCCATCCTGTCCGGGCTGGAAGCAGATGGAGGTTGGCCTACAAGCTAAGGCAGGGCCAAAATCAAAGCTGAGCTCCAGGGACTGTGTGACCAAAGAAGAGGAAGGGAATTCTCTTGTACAGTTACAGGAACAGCAGATTAAATCCCCACAATTAGCTTGGTAAACTGCATCTGTGGAATGTACAAATAGAAAATGAACGTTCCCACATTTGAGGTTGTGGATTTTGAGGGCAATTGTGAACTTTGGAATCAAGTAAAAGCTGGAATAAGGCAAGATCAGAGCCTAAGCTGGCCCCACAGTGCCCACAGCAAGTCCAGAGAATTTCCTAGAAGTATTGGAGGATTTCCTGAGTAGGCAGATTGACTAGAGCTCACTGTAGGGGAAAGGATGCTGAAAACAGAGGTCACAGGAAAATATTCTTATTACTACTACTCTTGTGCTCTATTTTTTCTTTTTTGTTTCATTCTATTATTGTCCTTTTTATTATCCTTCTAATTTTTGTTTTTTCATTTTTATGCTTTTATTTTTAAATATATTTNTGCCATGTAGCTTACAGAGTAATGGTGATACAGCCAAAGGTCAAAGCTGACCCTCCAAGGTGGGAGACCTAAGTCCAGGATATTGGACCATAAGAGAGCTCTTGACACCATGGAATATTAAATGGTGAAATCTCTCCCAAAGGCCTCCATCTCAACATTAAGGCCTGGCTCCAACCAATGGCCAGTGAGCTCCAATGCTGGATGCCTCAGGCCAGAAAACTAGCCAAACAGGAACACTGACCTGCCCATTAGCAGACAGAATACTTAAAACAATAATAAACTCACATACATCCCAAAATACACCACTCTATGTAGCACTGCTCATCAGAGGGAAAAGATCCAGTTCCACTCATCAAAACACAGGCACCAGACCACCCCCTGACCATATGTGCTTAGTCGCTCAGTTATGTCTGACTCTTTGTGACCCCATGGACTTTAGCCTGCCAGGCTCCTCTTTCCATGAGAATTCTCCAGGCAAGAATACTGGAGTGGGTTGCCATGCTCTCTTTCAGGGGATCTTCCCAACCTAGGGATCGAATCCATGTTTTCCACATTGCAGGTGAATTCTTTACTGTATGAGCCACCAGAGAAGCCAAAAGGGGAGATTCCCACCAGGAAGCCTAAAAAATGCACTTGTCCAACCCCAACTATAGGAGGCAGACACCATGATTGAGAGGAATTATGACCCCTCAGCATGTGGAAAGGAGATCCCAATCACAGTAAGTTAAACAAAATGAGAAGACAGAGAAATGAAGAAGTAAAACCCACAAATGGTTTTTTACCTTACCAAATGAAGGTAAGGTAAACCAAATGAAGGTTTTTTACCTTACCAAATGAAGGTGAGGTAAACCAAATGAAGGTTTTTTACCTTACCAAATGAAGGTAAAAACCCACAAGACCAAACAAATGGAGAGGATATAAGTGGTCTACCTAAAAACGACTTCAGAATAATGATAGTAGATAATTCAAAATCTTGGAAATAGAATGGAGGCACAGATAAGTAGAATGGAGGCATGGATTGAGAAGATAAAATAAATGTTTAACAAGAACATAAAAGAAATGAATGGAAAACAATGGTACAAAACACAATAACTGAAATAAAAATACACTAGAGAGAAACATAAGCAGAATAACCGAGTCAGAAGCAAAGATAAGTGAGTTGGAAAATGGAGTGGTAAAATAATTGCCACAGAGAAGACTAAAGTAAAAAGAATGAAAAGAAATGAGAACAGTCTCAGAGACTTTTGGGCCAAGGTTAAGTCCACCAACATTTGAATTATAGGGGTCCCTGAAGAAGAAGAGAAAGAGAAAGGGGCCAAGGAAATATTTCAAGAGTTCATAATCAAACTTACCCAACATGGGATCAGAAATAGTTACTCAAATCCAGGAAGCAGAAAGTCACATACAGGATAAACTCAAGGAGAAACATCCTGAGACACAGATTAATAAAACTAATAAAAACTAAATACAAAGAAAAATATTAAAAGCAACAAGGAAAAAGCAACAAATAACATAAAAGGGAATCACCATAAGGTTATTAATTGATTTTTCAGTGGAAAATATGCAGGCCAGAGGGAGTGGCAGGACATATTTAAAGTGATGAAAGGAAAAACCTACAGCCAAGAATACTCCACCCGGCAAGGATCTCATTCAGATTAGTTGGTGACATCAAAAGCTTTACAGAGAAGCAAAAGTTAAGAAAATTCATCACCACCAAACCATCTTTTTAACAAATGTTAAAGGAACTTTTATAGGCAGGAAACACAAGTGAAGGTAAAGACCTATGAAAATAAAACCCAAACAATAAAGTAAATGGTAATATGATCATACATATCAATTATTACCTTAAATGTAAAGAGACTAAATGCTCTAACCAGAATAAAGAAACTGGTTGAATGGATATAAAAACAAAACTCATATTAGAGACCCACTTCAGACATAGGGACACATACAGACTCAATGTGAGGGGATGGAAAAAGATATTCCATGCAAATGGAAATCGAAAGTAAGCTGGAGTAGCAGTAGTCCTACCAAACAAAATGAAAATGAAAGTTGCTCAGTAGTGTCTGACTCTTTGTGACACCATGGACTTCTCCTGGCCAGAATACTGGATTGGGTAGCCTTTCCTTTCTCCAGGGCATCTTCCAAACCCAGGGATTGAACCCAGGTCTCCCACATTGCAGGTGGGTTCTTTACCAGTTGAGTCACAGGGAAGCCCAAAAATACTGGAGTGGGTAGCCTATCTATTCTCCAGTGGATGTTCCTGACTAAGGAATTGGACAAGGTCTCCTGCATTGCAGGTGGGTTCTTTACCAACTGAGCTATCAGGAAAGTCATCAAGCAAATAGACTTTAAAATAAAGAATGTTACAAGAGGAAAGGCAACATAATGATCAAGATACCAACCCAAGAAGAAGATATAAAATTGTAGATATTTATAAGCTGAACACAGAACCACCTGACTACATAATGCTAACAGCTATAAGAGGTGAAATCAACAGTAAAACAATAATAGCAGGGAATATCCCACTCACAGCAATGGACAGATCACCCAGAAAGAAAATTAATAAGGAAACACAAGCCTTAAATAAATAGCACATTAGACCAAAGGACCTAACTGATATCTGCTGGATAGTTCATCCCAAAGCAGCAGAATACATCTTTTTCGCAAATGCACATAGAATATTCTGCAGGATAGATCACATCTTGGGTCATAAATCAAACCATGGTGAATTTAAGAAAACTGAAATTGTGTCCAGATTTTTTTCTGACCACAACAGTATGAAATTTGATATTATGGAAAAAATCTGTAAAAAACACAAACATATGGAGGCTAAACAATACACTTCTAAATAACCAAGAGGTCACTGGCAATTATTAAAGAAGAAATAAAAAACCTAGAAACAAATGACAACAAAAATATGACAATCCAAAATCTATGAGGCAGGAAAAGCAGTTCAAAGAAGGAAGTTTATAACAACACAAGGCTACCTCAACAAACAAGAAAAACATCAAATAAGCAACCTAATCTTACACCTAAAGAAACTAGAAAAAGAAACAAAAAAAAACTCCAAAGTTAATAGAAAGAAAGAAATCATAAAGATCAGAGCAGAAAGAAGTGAAAAAGAAATGAAGAAAACAATAGCAAATATCAATAAAACTAAAACCTGGTTCTTTGTGAAGATAAACAAAATTGACAAACCATTAGGTATACTTCCTAAAAAAAGAGTGAAGACTCAAATCAATATAATTAGAAATAAAAAGAAGTTACAACAGACAAGAAAGAAATACAAAGGATCATTAGGGACTACTCTGATGAACTATATGCCAATAAAGTGAACAACCTGGAAGAAATGGACAAATACTAGAAGAGAACAACCTTCCAAGACTGAAACAGGAAGAAACAGGAAATATGAACAGGCCAATCACAAACACTGAAACTGAAACTGTGATCAAAAACCTTCCAAAAAACAAAAGCCTACTGTCATATGGCTTCACAGGTGAATTGTATCAAAAGTTTACAGAAGAATTAACACCTATCCTGCTCAAACTCTTCCAAAAATTGAGGGTGCGTGTGTGAATACTCCCACACTCATTCCACAAGGCCAGCATCATCCTGATATCAAAATCAGACAAAGATGCCACAAGAAAAAGAAAATTACAAGCCAATATTGCTGATGATTATAGATGCAAAAGTCTTCAACAAAATTCTAGCAACAGAATCCGGTAACATATTAAAAAGATCATATGCCATGATCTACAAGACCTGCTGGAACTAACACCCTCAAAAGATGTCCTTTTCATTATAGGGGACCAGAATGCATAAGTAGGAAGTCAAGAAACACCTGGAGTAACAGGCAAATTTGGCCTTGGAGTACACAGTGAAGCAGGGCAAAGGCTAATAAATTTTGCCAAGAGAACACACTGGTCATAACAAACACCTTCTTCCAACAATACAGGAGAAGACTCTACACATGGACATCACCAGATGGTCAACACCAAAATCAGATTGATTATATTATTTGCAGCCAAATGTGGAGAAGCTCTATACAGTCAGCAAAAACAAGACCAGGAGCTGACTGTGGCTCAGATCATGAACTCCTTATTGCCAAACTCAGACTTAAATTGAAGAAAGTAGGGAAAACCACTAGACTATTCAGGTACGACCTAATCAAATCCCTAATGACTATACAGTGGAAGTGAGAAATAGATTTAACGGACTAGATCTGATAGACAGAGTGTCTGATGAGCTATGGATGGAGGTTCTTGACACTGTACAGGAGACAGGGATCAAAAACTTCCCCAATAAAAAGAAATGCAAAAAAGGAAAATGGCAGTTTGAGGATGCCTTACAAATAGCTGTGAAAAGAAGAGAAGTGAAAAGCAAAGGAGAAAGGGAAAGATATACCCATTTGAATGCAGAGTTCCAAAGAATAGCAAGGAGAGGTAAAAAAAAAAAACCTTCCTCAATGATCAATGCAAAGAAACAGAGGAAAACAATAGAATGGGAAAGACTAGAGAACTCTTCAAGAAAATTAGCAATACCAAGGGAACATTTCATGCAAAGATGGGCTTGATAAAGGACAGAAATGGTCTGGACCTAACAGAAGCAGAAGATATTAAGAAGAGGTGGGAAGAATACACAGAAGAACTGTACAAAAAAGATCTTCACAACCCAGATAATCTCGAAGGTGTGATCACTCCCACTCACCTAGAGCCGGACATCCTGGAATGTGAAGTCAAGTAGGCCTTAGAAAGCATCACTACGAACAAAGCTAGTGGAGGCAATGGAATTCCAGTCGAGCTGTTTCAAATTCTAAAAGACGATGCTGTGAAAATGTTGCACTCAATATGTCAGCAAATTTGGAAAACTCAGCAGTGGCCACAGGACTGGAAAAAGTCAGTTTTCATTCTAATCCCAAAGAAAGGCAATGCCAAAGAATGCTCAAACTACCTCACAACTGCAGTCATCTCACACGCTAGTAAAGTAATGCTCAAAATTCTCCAAGCCAGGCTTCAGCAAT
>SJYQ01026202.1:0-26647 GCA_006410935.1 Redunca redunca
AGGACACAGCAGAGCCCGGAATGCTCTGGGGGAAGCGAGCTGGGGAGAGAGGCATTCGCGCAGACGCCCGGAGCTCTCCTGCTCCTTGATGAAGCAAAGCGGAAAGCCACCCTCTGCTGGGGAGGGCGAAGCTACGCAAGGGTCAGGGTCACTGCAGCCCAGCGAGCACCCCGGGGAGGCCCTGGAGCCCGCCCCCGCCCTGTGACAGCAGCTTGTCTGCTCAGGGATAAGGCTAACACCACATGGCTGGGTAAACACAGGCGGCAGAGACCCTTGACTGATCTCTCAAGGACCCTCTCACTCTCAGCTCGGACCCCTCCGTCGTCACCCGCCCACGCGGGACGGGAGGGGAGCCAAAGCTGCTCGGTAACCCCCGATGCTCCGGCCCTTAGAAGGGGAGCTTTCCCGAATCCTGCCAGCAGCCCCTGCCCGAGACCTCGCCGCAGCCAAGGATGGTGTTTCGCAGCAGGGCACCGCTCTTCAATGTCTGAGTGTCCGAGTCTGGGCAACCTCTGGGGACTGCAGCCCGCCAGCCGCCTCTGTCCGTGGGGATTCTCCAGGCAAGGATACTGGGGTGGGTTCCCCTGCCCTCCTCCAGGGGGATGATCTTCCTGACCCCAGGTTGAACCCACATCTTCATCTCCTGCATCGGCAGGTGGGTTCAGGACCACGTAGCACCACCTGGGGAGACCCCTCAGCTCTTCGAGGCGGGGACTGTAACGGATGCTTAAGTTGGCTGGCCCTATCACTCACCGTCCCGGGGCTCGGGGGCGTTGCACATCCCGGCGGTCACCTGCCTGCTCTTCACCCAACCCGCCTCTGCACCCCGAAACCCGGCCCCCAGGCCCCCGCCGAGCCCCCTTGGGCCCAGTGACCTGAGCGCGCCGATGGTGGCGGAGGGGTTGAAGATGATCTCGGCCCCGTTGATGCTGTACATCAGCCAGTTGAGGGGGTGGTGCCGCCCGTAGCAGATGTTGATGGCGATCCGCCCGAACTGGGTCTGGAACACGGGGTGGCCCAGGTTTCCCTCCATGTAGTATGTGGACTGGAAGACAGAGGGCCGCGGACGGATGCTCTGAGCCGCCAAGCTTCCCTTTTCTTAGGCTTGACAGAAAAATGAAAACATCACCCGTCCTCCCAAAGGGACACTCCTGGTATGACTCTAAACTCCAAGATTTCAGACCACTTAAACTAAAACTTAAAAAAGAAAACCCAAACCTGAAAACCCAGGCACAACACGAACAAGCTCGCCCGAGGGGAAACCACCGTGGCTGGAGCATTGCCCCCAGACCTGTGGTGACGCGGCAGAAAGCCCCCAGAGCTTCTTCCCGCGGTATGTCAAGGATAAACGGGTGAGGCTTCACCCCGGCAACACTAGACGCTGAGGTGTGTCAGCGCCCTCACCAACCATCTGTGCCCCCCGGCTTGGGGGCGGGACATGCCATCGTGTGTGATCTGAGCCGCCAGCAAAGGCCCATCTGAGACTGGAATTCTTCCCAGGAAGCGCCCTTTTCCACGGGCCTCCCCGGACACACTGCCTGCGGTTAAGGACGTCTCCCACGGCCGGCAGGCGGGACACAGTCCTGGCAACTCCGCCAGCCCCCTCGGGGTGCCGGCCAGGGTCCCACGCAGGTCCGCTCTCTGCCTCTGCCTCCTCCCATTAACCTCAAAACTCGGCCGAGCTGGGCAGCAGCCAGGATGTGTGCGGCGTGCACACACGAGCAGATCCTGGTGCGCGGAGGCAAGCCCGTCGCTCTCTGCGGGGAGCTCAGGGTTAAGCCCAGAGTGAGCAGGTTCAGGGGCCGGTCTTGCTGCCCCCCGCCTCCAGCGGTCCCTGGGGCACGCTGGGTGCTTCTTTCTCCTCGGGAGACCTCGGCCAGCTCTGCACACCCCTTCACGTCTGCCCGACCGGCCTGGGAGCAGCTGGGACCCCCACAGCTGGGGAGGGCAGAGGGCGTCCCACCCTGAACAGCCGTACTTACTGCAGCTCCAGTTCAGATTTCGGATCTCAGGCGTTAGGTGAGGTCCATTTCCCGCCAGCCAACGTCCACCTCCCTCCACCCACGATGGGCGTTAACCAGTTAGGACAGTGAACCACGTAGGCCCTGAGCACAGGCTGAAGCCCAGCCTACGCACCTGTGCTCAGACGTGCAGCCCTCACGGCCACCTGGCCCTCGGACCCCACGGGAGCCCCAGACAAGACCCGCAGTCACCCCGCGCAGGGACTAGGCCTTGGCGGCCGAGGCGCTCGGGGCCCGCAGGGCCCGGCGATCGCGCCGCGCGTTTGCTCCATCGCTTCTGGTTTTAACTTACGTGCTGCTTTTCTTTTCCCTCCTCATTTTTTAAATTATGGAAGTGTGATAGCACACTGACGGGAGACTTGAAAAATAGAGGACAAAGTGACATACGGTTTACAATTATTTTTTTAAGTAAACTAAGATTTTTAGCTGGAGTTTCAATATCAAACTCTCAAAAAACTGAACAGAATGAATATCCAGGAAAGCAGAAGGCCCTAGTAGACCTGAAAACATGCTCCTTACTTTCAAGAAGGATTTCAGGAGGCCAACTCAGGTTATATTTTAAAAAATATTAACATATGCAAGAACATAGCCCTCTGTGCTAAAGACACGTGGGGACTCGCCCGGGACGCCCACCGTACCCGAGCCCGCGTGACGCAGGGCGACGCGGGGAAGCAGCTGGGCTGCTCACCAGCCCAGGCGGGGCGGCTCACCTCATTGAAGTCGCCCACTCTGGGGATGTGGTTCTTCCTCGTCTTGCCCAGGACCGCTCCGGAGCTGGCGACGACCACGGCTGTGTTCCACAGGACGTCCCCGTGGGCCGAGTCTCGCTCCAGGATGGGGGACACCACCACCATGCCATGCTTCCTCGCCAGCTGGGAAAACAGACGTGGCGCCACCTTCCTTTCAAATCGCGCATCGGACGTTTTTACGGAAGGATTCGAGGGTCCTCCTAGATAACGTCTGGGTTCCGAGCTCTCTCTACGCTTGTCCTTTTAAAGACCAAATGCCAGCGCTGTTCTGATGCCCAAGCTTAGCCACATAGGAGCCGGCATCATCCTCGGGCACTCCTGCTGGGAGTGGAGGACGGTGCAGCTGCTGTGGAGGACGGTAGGGCCCGCCTCCAAAAGTAACCCAGAGTGACCGCAGGACCCCTAGTCCCGCTTCTGGATCTCCCCAAAGACCTGAAACGCGTCCTTTTTCTCTTTCCGCTGCGAGTGAGAACTGTTTCTTCACTCACCTCATTTACTGTGTGCCACGTTACAGACGGCGGGACACGACTTAGCGACCGAACGACGACGGCTGTGCCAACAGGCGAGATGCTGTCTGTTCTGTTTTTAGATGTCTTTTTTCATATGGCACGATTCGATGCCATCAGTTTGCATTGCTCGAATATGACATGTTCGTATAATCTTTTTCTCCCAGACATGCTGTGATTCCACCTTTGATTTCTCCTTGATCCAAGATCGAGGGGAGAGAGCTTCAGCCTTCCAGTGGCCGCATTTTGCTTTGCTCTGTGCTGTTGCGGTTTATACGTTTGCGGGTAGTTGCTGGTTGTATGTAATCTTGGCCTGGGATCAGCTGGCGTGCAGGATATGAGCTCCCCAAGCAGGGGCTGAGAGCTCTGCCCCCGACAGGGGGAGCGCAGAGTCTGGACCCCTGGACCGTCGTGGAAGTCCCACTCTCCCGAGTCTTAAGCAGCCTACACTTAAACAGTTCTAGTCAGATTCAAATCACTTGACATTTCCAGGAGCCTGGGCTTATATCAGCAGTACACAGGTTATATCAGGAGTTCTGAAACACTGAACATAGCCCTGGGGACCTTTCTAGTGTGCCTAAGGCTGATTTCCTAATTCTAAAGGGTGCAGAGAGCAAAGTCTTACGTTTTCCAACCCTGTGACCCCTCGACAAAGATCACAGACCCTGCAGTACAAATAAAATAAAAGCAAGCCTTCACGCCACTTCCCACAGACCTTCAGACCCGGAGGCAATAAGGAGACAGAACGAAAAAAGCAGATAAGGAGCGTTGACAAGGGTGTGGGGAAACGGGAACCTTCGTAAAACGCCAGCAGGAATGTAAATGATGTTCGGTTCCTCACGGAGTTAAGCGCAAGCGCCACAGGGCTGGCAGCTGAGCGGGAGAGTGTGAGTGCTCACCCGTGTCCCCAGCAGCGCTGCCCACGCCAGCCAAGGGAGGGGCAACCCGACCAGAGACAGCGTGGCGTTGCGCACACGGTCGGAGAAGGCAACGGCACCCCTCTGCAGTGCTCTCGCCCGGAAAATCCCATGCACGGAGGAGCCTGGCGGGCTGCAGGGCCCAGGGTCACGGAGAGTCAGACACGACGGGCGGCTTCACACGCGCGCAGGGGAGTGTTCTGTCATCTTGTTCAGCTGGTCAGTCCTGTGCAGCTCTTTGTGACCCCATGGACTGTGGCCTGCCAGGCTCCCCTGTCCCTCACTATCTCTCGGAGCTTGCTCAAACCCATGTCCATCGAGTCGGTGATGCCATCCAACCAGCTCATCCTCCGCTGCCCCCTTCTCTTCCTGCCTTCGATCTTTCCCAGCATCAGGCTCTCTTCTGACGAGTTGGCTTTTTGCATAGGGTCGACAGAGTATTGGAGCTTCAGCATCAGTCCTTCCAGCAAATATTCAGGGTTGATTTCCTTTAGGATGGACTGAACGGAGTGTTGTCCAGCCTTAAGAAGGAAGGGAGTCCTGGCCCATGGGTGAAGTGGCCGTGGTCTCTGACGTGGATGAAACTGAGGACGTCATGCCAAGTGAAACCAGCCAGGGGCGAAAGGACCGACACTGCAGACGTGGGGCATCGAAAGTCGTCGAAGTCACAGAAACCAAGCGGGACGTCAGGTGCCCGCAGCTGGAGGGGGAGCGGGGTTGGTACGTGGCTGGAGGGTTCGGGCCTACAAAGACGACAGCTTCTGGAGGTCTGCCGCGCAACGCTGTGCAGGCACTCACTGCCCCTGACCGGGACGCCAGGAGGGCTTGCGGTGGCCAGCGATGCAGCGTGTGCGCTCAGGCACGCCGCACGCTCTGCCACCGCGTGCGCTGCAGCCCGCCAGGCTCCTCGTCCCTGACAGCACCCAGGCAAGATACTGCAGTGGGTTGCCATTTCCTCCTCCAGGGGATCTTCCCAACCCAGGGCTCCAACCCTCCTTTCCTGCATGGGCAGGCAGATTATTTACCAACAAGCCACCCTTTTCGCGCAATAAGAAGAAGAAAGCAAGGGCTTTCTCTGCAGTACAGCGGTTAGGACTGAGCCTCCACTGCAGGCGCAAAGGTTCAGCCTCCTGTTGAGGAACTAAGACTCTACATGCCTCTTGGCACAGCCAAAAAAAAAAAAGATTAAAAAAAAAGGAAAAAAAATCATCCTATGTCTCATCTACCCAGAAAAACCCAGGAAGCCAGAGCCCAACCAAACGTAAGTCTTGGATACCAGATTCCTTTTGTCTCAAATAAGAGCTACAGGATCTGGGGGCCGGAAGGAGCAGCCCCAGCCGGCCATCCGTCCTCAGCCCGACGCTACCCCGGCAGGACGGTGACGGTGACGGCGCCGCAGGATGCCAGGAGCCACGCGGGGGCGGCCGCGGCCCTGGGGCCCTCGATGCGGACATGGGTGCCCTGGACCAGCGCACTCCCATCCTCCTTCTGCCCTTTCTTCCTCCCGTCCTGGTTCAGGCGATCACTTCCCGCCCCGTCCTCGTCATCTTCTTGTCCGAGGCACAGAACCGATCGCCTAGTGGCTGGGAGATGTCCCCCTGCAGCCTGAGAAGAGGGCTGCTTGGAATCACAGCTCGGTATTGACAGGATCACCGTGGTCACAGCGCTGCTCCAAAAGCCCCGAAGTTTCCGCAGGAATGAAGGGAGTTTTCCGAGGTGAGAGTGAGCATAAGCCACCATGTGGGGCGTCAGGGGGTGGCGCTCCATGAAGACACAGTTCAAGGAGCATAAAGCCCATTGCTCCAAAGTGCAGTGGTCTGTGGTTTTCAGCATACTCAGAGTTGTGCAACCAACACCACAACCTAATTTTAGAAATATTTCAACACCCCAAGCGGAAACCCCGTCCCCGCGAGCATCCCTGCTCATCCCTTCTCCCCGCTTAGCCCCTGGCAGCCACGGACCTGTTCTCTGCCCCCACACAGCTGCCCTTCCTGGACAATGCGTAGAAACAGAATCTTGGAACACACTATGAGTTTTAAATAAAGAAAAATGAGGCCCGGTTTCTACACTGATGAGACGGGACACACCTGTCAGGCCCCAGCAAGTGGGGTAGCAGGGCTCTGGCCAGGGACGCGGGCTTGACCTTGGTCCCCAGGTGCCAGGCCGTCCCTCGCCGGCTGCAGACTCTGCTCTGGGCGAGTCACCCCCAGGCTGCCTCTGTGGGCTGCAGCTCCCTCACTTAAAAAGCCACAACGGGGAACTTCTCTGGGGGGTCCAGCGGGGAAGAAGCAGCCTGCCAGGGCGGGGAACACGGGATCGATCCCCGGTCGGGGAAGATCCCACCTGCCACGGAGCAACTAAACCTGTGCCCCCCGACTAGTGAGGCCGCGCTCCAGACAGCAGCGGGGACCGCCACCACCGAAGCCGGCACCCCTGGGGTCTGGGGGGCCCAACTCAAGGGAGCCCCCACTCACCCCAACGCAGCAACGGAGGCCTAGCGCAGCCATGAATAACACGAATTCATTAACGTCATTTTCTAAAAAGGCATGAAGGGCTCCTCGGGCTCTGAAACTGATTTCAAGTGAAAGGACACTTAAGAAAAAAAAAGGGCAATAAATAATCTTATCTGCTCTTATCTGGCAAAACCAGAGCCAGGCGGGCACAGTTGTCATGGGCAGGACCATCCTGGCTGCAGAGGCCGCGCTCTGACCCGTACGTGTCCGACTGCCCCCAGGGCTGGCTTGCCGGCTGAAGGCCGCTTAATGTCCTACCTCTTGACAGAACTTGACGGTGGGACCGTCCTCCGCTGACTCGGCAAATTCCGTCCACGGAAGCTTCTCTCTCGTACAGAAGGCAAAGGGCATCGCTGTGGAGAGGAGAAAGGCCAGAGTCACACCCAGGCTCAGGGCTTCCGAGGGGGCCCCTCAGCCTGGTATGGGGGGGCCCGCCTTCCGAACCCACCCCCGTCTGTGGACGACGGGCAGACCCTCCCGTTTCCCGGCTTCTAGGGATGAGGCCAGACATCCTGCCTACAGTCTTAGACACACTTGCATCAGAAAGCTGAACAAACGCTTGCACACTCAGGCTCACAGCGGCCGAAAGATGGAAACTACCCGTGTCCACCAGCGGATGAGAGGCTGGACGGCGGTCCATGCACTTGGTGGAAGATGGAACAACCCTTGTCCAGTGGATGAATGGCTGGACGGCGGTCCACGCACTCGGGTAAGATGGAATGACCCGTGTCCACCAGCGGATGAGAGGCTGGACAGCGGTCCACGCACTCGGGGAAGATGGAACGACCCGTGTCCAGCGGATGAGAGGCTGGACGGCGGTCCACGCACTCAGGGAAGATGGAACGACCCGTGTCCACCAGCAGATGAGAGGCTGGACGGCGGTCCACCCACTCGGTGGAAGAAGGAACAACCCGTGTCCAGTGGATGAATGGCTGGATGGAGGTCCACGCACTCGGGTAAGATGGAATGACCCGTGTGCAGCGGATGAGAGGCTGGACAGCGGTCCACGCACTCGGGGAAGATGGAACGACCCGTGTCCAGCGGATGAGAGGCTGGACAGCGGTCCACGCACTCGGGGAAGATGGAACGACCCGTGTCCAGCGGATGAGAGGCTGGACGGCGGTCCACCCACTCGGTGGAAGATGGAACGACCCGTGTCCACCAGCGGATGAGAGGCTGGACGGCGGTCCACGCACTCGGGGAAGATGGAATGACCCGTGTCCACCAGCGGATGAGAGGCTGGACAGTGGTCCATGTACTCAGGGAAGATGGAACGACCCGTGTCCACCAGCGGATGAGAGGCTGGACGGCGGTCCACGAACTTGGGGAAGATGGAATGACCCGTGTCCAGCAGATGAGAGGCTGGACGGTGGTCCATGTACTCGGGGAAGATGGAACGACCCGTGTCCACCAGTGGATGAGAGGCTGGACGCGGTCCACGCACTCGGTGGAAGATGGAACGACCCGTGTCCAGTGGATGTGAGGCTGGACGGCGGTCCACCCACTCAGTGGGATACTGTGCTGTGTACTCAGGCGCGCCCGGCTCTTTGTGACCCTGTGGACCGTAGCCCGCCAGCCTCCTCTATCCATGGGGATTCTCCCAGCCAAGGATGCTGCAACGGGTGGCCATTTCCTTCTCCAAGGGATCCTCCCGACCCAGGGGTCGAATGCACATATCCTGCATTGGTGGGATTCTTTACCGCTGAACCACCTTATTCAGCCTTAAAAAGGCAGGAAATTCTGAGACTTGGCTCCAACACGGGTGAACCCTGAAGACATTAGTTTAGTTAAGTCACTCAGTCGTGTCCGACTCTTTGTGACCCCATGAATCTGAAGACACTACGTGCGGTGAAATAAGGCAGAGAGAGCAGGACAAGCGCTGCACGGGCCGCTCGCATGGGGCGCCCGGGACAGGCAGGCTCACGGAGACAGAGCGCGGAAGGACCGGTGCCGCGCCTGGGGGCCGCAGGGCGCCGGGCGCTGTTCGAGGAGCTGGAGCATCAGTGCGGGCAGGTGAGAAGGCTCTGCGTGCAGACGGTGGCGTTGACTACATGACAGTATGAGTGCGCTGAATGTTATGGAACTGAACCCCCCAAAAATGGTCAAAATGGTCAAAATGTTCAACTCTATGCTATGTCTGTGCTACCGTAAGGTGAACCACACGCGCGCAGGGATCCCCTGGTGGCCCAGCAGCAGAGAACCCGCCTGCCGGTGCAGGAGGCGCGGGTTCGATTCCTGGGTTGGGAAGATCCCCTTGGAGGAGGAAATGGGAATCCACTCCAGTACTCTCGCCTGGAGAATCCCATGGAGAGAGGAGCCTGGGGGGCTACAGTCCACGCGGTGGCGAGAGTCAGACAGTATTTAGCGACTAAACCATGCGTGAAACAATTCTGTACAAGGTACAGCCAGAAACTGCTGGCCGCCCTGCAGGCTGCTGCGAGCACAGCCGAGGCTTCTTGGAGACGGTGTCCGAGGGCCCCTGAGGACGACGCCGGGACCCTCCCACGTCAGTAGGAATGCACCTTCTTCCGGGGGCCGAGGCCTCTTCGGGAACGAGGAAAGCCGTTCGTGTAATGACCCCAGCAGAAGTCTGGGACACGCTGGATGGGCCGAGCGCTCTCCGGGGGTAAAAGCATGCTTTCTGTCCTCTCTGGACAGATGATGCCCCACCATCGAGAGGGGCAACTCAACAGGAAGGTCCATAGCTCGCTGAGGTTTGTGTGCTTTAAAAAAAAAAGCAGGTACACACACGTGCGGTAACAATTCAAAGAATGCCAGGGCACCAGGTTCTCAGCGGAGGCTTCCTCTGTGGGGGTGGAGGGGGCCGGCAGGGGGTGGGCACCAGGGGGGCGCGCGCCCCGGCCAAGCGTGCTCCGCCCCTCGCCCGCACGCCCCCACGTCCGTGGTCTGCTGGCGCTCTCCCGCCTCCCCCGCGAGCTGGAGCCCCGGCCGCGTGGTCGCTGGCTCTTCTGGATTCATGCTCCCGGTGGTCTCTTCCGCACGCTTTGCTTGCTTCCTGCCAAGCTGTTGTCTTTTCCTTTGTGACTTGGAGCACTGAATTCCTTCTTTGGACCAATTCCGTGCGGAGTTGGCCCTCTGTACCTGTGGGTTCCCCCACCGGCTGAGGGTGGAAGATGTTTGGGAAAAAAAAAAAATCCACAACATTCCGAAAAAGCAGAACTTGAGGTTGCCACACAGAGGCAACTATTTCCTTGGCATTTGCAGTGTTAATGCTGCCGGACGGCTCTGACACCGACCGGCCTGCAGGGAAGGTTTGTGGGAAAGCTGTGGGATGTGGCCGAGGAGGACTTTACCTGGTGGCTGCACAGGGCGTGTGGGGCCTCTTTGTGGGTGATAACTGTCATCAACTGGCGACCACAAGTCGGCACCTGTGCAGGGGGCTTGCCGTCTACCTCCGCAAGGAGCGGATGACTGCGCTGTGGCAGCTGCTGACCCCCAGGACCCCCTGCAGGAGCAGAAACGGGGCACTCTGCCCTGGGAAACTGGCAGGAGAGGTCTTCAGGGAGGTAGGTGTTCTCAGAGGCTGATGTTATGAGCCAGCTCCTGTATGCCCTCATGTCTAGAAAAGCACGAAAATCCTTCATGGTGACGACTGTTCCCCCTGAACAGAAGCTTCACGAGACCAGCAGAAACTTTCTACCAGAAAAACACACGCGTGTGCTCCCCCGTAACCAAAATCACACAGGGGCTGACCTTCCCCCACAACCCCTTCGGAGCAGCTTCTCAGCGCTGTCTGAGGGGCTGTCTCCTGGGCTGCAGTCCTCATATTGCCCCCAATAAAACATAACTCTCATGAGGTGCATATTTTTTTAAGCTGTCACAGTCTTACCCAAGCCTGGGCTGCGTGCCCAGCACGGTGCCAGGCCTGGTGAGAGGCAGCCTATCCCGATACCCCTGTGCAGTGAGCATGACTCCTCATCCCACAGAGGAGGAAGCGGGCACCAGGCTCCCCAGTCCCTTCCAGTCCCTGGCAACCTGGGACGATGGTGGCACCACAACCATCTCAGCCGCCCGGGACGTGGCCCGCGGAGGCAGCGAAGTGGGCAGCGGCCTCTGCCAGCAGCAGCCCCGGGGGCCTCGGCCTCGGGCTCAAGACTCCCCAGGCTCCTTGGGTGAAGACGGATGAGCTATTTTAAGGAAGCCAACAAGAACGCTGTTGATAACCAAGAAAGATCCTTAATGACCCTCACTGGCAGCTTTCAGAGCATTAGGAGAGACTCAAGGGCCCCAAGAGGATAAAACCTCCCTTTCCGATTTCATTTCAGGTTGCTAAGCTCTCCACATTTCTCCATTTCCATTTTAATGGTTTCTTTTCCTGTTTTCACAACCCCTGTAGTGTAAACAAACTTTCAAAAGCAGCATGTGGAAGACAGGTTGGGGGAGGCTGGCTGCAAAGTTCTAACCACATTTTGCAAGTCAGAGGGAAAAGGGGGTCCTCCATTCCCTGAACCAGTGCTCCTCAAGGCAGGCTCTGGACTTAGACTGCGCCCTGCCCTCAGGAGATGCCAGCCGAGATGGGGCACTCAGTGGGAACCTGGTGGGTGCTCCGTTCTGTGCAGGGGAGTCCCCAGGGCCCCCAAAGGAGGGGGTGTCCACATTAAGCCTTGATGGATGAGTGGGAGTTTTCCAAGAAAGAAAGAAGTTGGTTAAACCATCCAATAAATATTTTTAGCACCTGTCATGTACCAAGGATTATTCAAGCCACTAAAGATAAGATGGGGGTAGGAGAAAGAGTAAACAGAATGTGATCCATCCTAACAACGGGATATTATGCGGCCACAAAAAGGAAGGGCAGTCTGACACTCGCAACAACACGGACGGGCCTTGAAACATGACGCTCAGCTAGACCAGCCAGACACCAAAGGCCGAATGCTGCAGGATTCCACCTGCACGAGGCCCCAGAGCCGCCAAATGCATAGGGACAGAAAGTACAATAGATTTTTTCAGGGATGGGAAGGTTACTGATGAGCTGGCGCAGAGCTTTGGCTGGAGATGAGGAACAAGTCTGGGTCGAGACGGTGATGACAGGTAAAACAACTTCGCGATGGTATTTAACGTCCCTGAATTATACATTTACCAAATGCAGCAACGTGCATGCTTTATGATCAAAATTTTTTGAATGTTAAAAAAAAAAGGGAGGGGGTGGGGATTGGGATGGGAAAAATGACCACCACCCAGGCACCGACCACATGGAATTTACAGTCTAACGGAAGAGGCAGACATATCAAAAGTGTCATCCAAGAGTGAAAACACACACGTGCTGGGAAATGTGAACGGGATGACCTGCTGGGTACTGGTGGCCGAAGGGACGCGCACCTTTGCTCTCTGCGGTGTGTGCGCGCGCACGTGCGTGTGTGTGCGTATGCATGTGTCTGTGTGCGCGCGCGCGCGTTCAGTCGCTCAGTCGTGTCCCACTCCTACGACCCCGCGGACTGCAGCCTGCCAGGCTCCTCTGTCCAGGGATTCTCCCGGCAGGATGCTTTGGGAGGAAGAACTAAAAGGCTCAGAGGACGGGCTGAGGCACGTGAGAAGGAGAAGCGGGCTCCGGGGTTGCTCGTGCTGTTGACAAAGAACCTCTCGAGGGATGAGAAATGAAAGGAGGTTTTTAAGAGACGCAGCAGGCGCTCTCGGCGACGTGGAGCTAAGACAGCGCGGTTCTGCAAGTGGCAGAGAAAGCGGCGGGAGAGGGACTTACTCCATGCCTCCTGGAAGCAGATGACGTTGACCCCACACGTGGCAGCCACCTCCACGACGGCCTCCATGCGTTTGTGTAGGGCGGCGACCTGGCAAGTCAAACAGCGAGCGTGAGGGCCCATCGGATCCTACTGCTGCTGCTAAGTCGCGTCAGCTGTGTCCGTCTCTGTGCGGCCCCACAGACGGCAGCCCATCAGGCCCCCCGTCCCTGGGACTCTCCCGGCAAGAACACTGGAGTGGGCTGCCGTTGCCTTCTCCTCGGACTCTACTGCTTGAGGCCAGCTTTAATGCCCATCCCCCACCGGGCCCGCTCCAGGAAGACGCGCCGGGGTGGGAGGTTCTGGGATGGGGGACAGTCCTCGGGCCCGAAGCCGTGGGCAAAGGTGGAGGGGCAGAGGCCCTGGGGTCCCCCAGGCACTGGACGCCAACTCACTGAGCCCGGGTTTTCCCTGTCTGGAGAATGGGGAGAAGGCTGCCTGCCTCGTGGCATTGCTGAGATGTGAGCTGCTTGCTGAGAGGGGGGCCCAGCACACACCAGAGCCCTCCCCTGGGTCACCGGCCCCCTTGGCCTCCAGCCCTGGGACCCCGGTCGCTCAGGACACCCTGCGTCTGCAGCTGTGGGGATGCCCAGTCCTGCCAGCTCTGTCCCCGCGTGCTCCTGATCTTCCAAGGACGCCCAGCTGTGCCCTCTACCAGAACGTGCTCCCTCCCTCGACCTGACCTGCCTGGCACGTGTTCTCACGTGTCGTCCATGGTGGGGCCGAGAATCGGGGTACCTGGGCTGCCCCCTGGCCTACATGCGCCCAGACAGCGGCATGGCTCCCCACCGGGCTTTCCCGTCCCATGACCCCCACGAGCTCCTTGGGAGCGGCATCCTCAAATTGTCCGTGTCCTCAGCCCACTGTCTGGCTCCCAGGAGACATTTGGAAGTGTTTTTGTTTAGAGACAGACCAGCGGAACCTGGTGGGGCCAGGCTGAAACCCAGAGTCACTGGGTATCCCCCCGACAGGGCCCTGCAGATGCTGGGCTGGGAGCATGTTTCTAGGTGCTGGAGGCGGTGGGGAGGTGAGGACCACATCTCTGCACCCCCAAGACCTCCTGACAACCTGGACTGGCCAAGGAGACAGTTTTGCAACCCGATGGAGGCTGTGCGGGTGACTCCCGCACCGAGGAGCCAGGCAGAGGCACACTGGCTGGACAGACGTGTGCCCTGGCAGGAGCCCAAGAGGCAGCTTCCAACAGAGAGCACGGGAGCCCGAGGGGTGGCCTCCTCCCTGGCAACTTGAGCTCCATCCCAGGATAGGGAGGCGGAGAAAGGGGTAGGGGCCAAAGAAAGAGAAAAGCAAGGGACATGGCTGGAGGACCGGCACGGGGGGGCACACCAGGGCAGAGCAGCTGGTCGGCCAGCGGGGACCGTGGCCAAGTCTTTCAGGCGGAAGAGGCCTAACCTGCTTCACCACAGGTGTGTCCGCGGGGAGCGGGGTCCTGTTCTGCACGAGCCCCACTCGCACGGTCCGGGGCCTCCTCTGCTGCTCCGTGGCGGCCTCGAACACATAGCCCTGCAGCTCGAAGTCCCCTCTGGAGGCGGCCTCGAGAGCCGCGCCGGGCAGGTCGAGCTTCCTAGACGCAGGAAGGCAGAGGGCAGGTGAGCTGAGTGGGTCCACTCTTCCAGCTGAGAAGGGGTGCGTGCGGCGTCCTGGCAGGAAGGCGCAGGAGCTGGCCAGGGCTGCGGCCACGTGTGGGAAGCTGGGGCAGGGCTGCAGGACGGGGGACCACCCCACCCCCAAGGGTCCCAGCAGGCGGAGAGTGGCTTCACCCGGATTCTGGAGCCAGCAGGCCGAGTGGTCAGGCCCCACAGAGGAGGGCAGGGGGACGGGGCGGCAGGGAACCTAGGCAAGAGGTTGATGTTCAAGCTGCTGAAATCGGGGGCAGGGATTAAAGGCTCAGCATAGGTGAGAGGGGACGGAGTCCCCCAAATGTCTGTGGACTGGAGTCAGAGGGCTCTGTGAGCTGGGGGAGATCACAGCAGGTTGTAAGGAGACAGGTGAGCAGGAGGCCGGGACTGATAGCAGGACGGAGGGTCACGAGCGTCTGGGGACCCCTGCCCTGCCGGGACCCCCAGCGGAGAGGGCAGCTCCTGGCCCAGTGCCGGACGGGCGAGGTGGGGCCCAGGCGTCCAGACCAAAGGCTGAAGGGCTCATCCCGGTGTGTGGCTTATTAACAGAGGCAAGTGGATTATTGATGAAACCTCCCACCAAAGTGACCACGGGCCAAATGGCAAACACTGATGCCAGCTCTGTGCCCCTGCCCAGGGGTGGAACCTGCAGGAGAGGGCCCAGGAAGGGCTGACCATCTAGGGGGTGAGAGGGTTACGAAATACCCCGAGAATGCCTCAGAAAATTGCCTGACAGCCGTTATCTAATAATACTCCTCTCCCACTTTGAATCCTTTCTTAACGACGTTTCTTTCAAAATCACAGCCCTGTCAGCCCGAGCCCCCTGCCACCGCCCCCCTGCCAGGCGCTTTCTGTGACGGCTCCCTGACAGCTCGGAGCTGGGTTCCGCCCTGACAGTCAGCCTGCTTTTCAAACTCGTCAGGGCTCCGTGCACTGCGACAGGTTAGAAATAGCTGCAAAGCCCACACCGTACCTCCTGTTGCCGTGGGGGCCTCAGAGATGGTCCCCCGCCCCCCAGGACAAGTCACCGTTGCAGCGGGGGGCCGGGCAGGCGGCCTGTCCTCAGCCAGGAGGAAGACGTCCGCTGGGAAAGCTCACCAGAGGTCCACAAGACCCCCAGCTGTAAGCTGGTTCTGCAGCCTCTGGCTGGCCCACCCCACCCCACCCCAGCTCCCTGGGGACACCCGGCCCCGAGGCCCAGGGCCACCGCCTGGAGACTGTCCCTGCCCTCCTGTTATCCTGGCCTGCCATCACCCGGCCCTGCCCCACTTCCTCCTGAAGAACCCACCTGGCCCTCAGGCTGCACCTTGCAACCATGTCCTGGATCCACCAAGGGGCTCGGCTCACGGAGGCGGTGGGGCGCCAGACAGCCGCGGCGGACGGAGCCCAGCCAACGGACCAGGACCTCACACGTGGGCTCTCTGCTGCCCTCAGCCCTCCCTTGGTGGCTGCAGCGGGCTCTCTGCTGCAGCCCCTCAGCAGGGTGGCTGAGACCCCCACCCTGAGGGCCTCACGACTCCAAGAAGGAAAGCACATCACTTCCTGTCCTGGCCCCACAGACCCCTTTCCAGTGGGGTCAAGGCAGGCCTTGCCCAAGGGAGCCCAGCCCCTGCTTCCCCGGCAACCTCTGGCTTCTGGAACTTCTCCTTCCCCTCTAATGGATCTGCATTTTAAATAATTAAGCCAGAGCTTTGTTACAAAAGAAACACAGGCTCATGGGGAGGGAAAAAAATGGAAAATCAAACAGTGGAGAATGTCAAATGAGTTCCCCTCCCCCCCGGAACCTGGAGACAGCCCCTCAACACTGTCTGCCGCTTCTTTCCAGCATTTTCCCGTGTGTGTGTCACACGCACAAAGGTGCCCTTCTGTGCCCTCCACTCTCCTGCGGGCACTCTCTCGCTTGGCGCTGTACACACGTTGGCACCATTCTCTATCTCCTGCAGACCGACCACAGTTCGCCATGACAGCTGTTTGAGTTTCTCCTCTCCTGTTTAGGAAGCACCAGAACCCCAGAGACGGGGGAGCCTGGTGGGCTGCCATCTATGGGGTCGCACAGAGTCGGACACGACTCTGAAGTGACTTAGCAGCAGCAGCAGCAGCAGCAGCAGCCTTCTGACTGCTAAAGCCACTTGGACTCCCTGAGGTCCCCACCCTTCCAGACCTCCTTGAGTCACCGACAGTCTGTCCCCAATCTGAGCTGCCTCCTCAGTACTGGCCCTCGGGTCCTGCAGCCTCACATCCTTGCCTCTGGCGTCTCCCACAAAATCTCCGCTTCCTCTGCCCCTTAGACTTCTCTGCACCCATCCTTTCACCTGCAATGGCCGTCTCTAGGACAACCCCAAGCCAGCGCCCCCCACCACCTCTCTGGAGCCTCTGTAATGGGCTGTGGGCTGACCTGTGCGCCCCTTCCCCCAGAAAAGATACGCCCAACGTCCTAACACCCAGAACTCGTGACTGGGAACTTTTTGGGGAAAACGGTCTTTGCAGACGGCATTAAGGATCTCAAGATAAGATCACTTGGTATTACCTGGGGGAGCCCTAAAAGCCAGTGCTGGATTTTAAAAGGAAGGTCCAGAGGAGAGACACGGGCAGGAAAGAAGACTGCGGAGGCAGAGGCAGAGGCCGGCGTGATGCCGCCACGGGCCCAGGCACGCCAGAAGCCGCCAGAAACCAGAAAAGCCCGGGAGGACGCTGCCCGGAACCCTTGGAAGGCCGTGCCCCTGCCAGCGCCTTGACTTTTGTGCTTCTGGTCTTCAGAACCGCGGGGATGCATTTCCTTGGTTGAAGCCAGGGGCGTACGGCCATTTGTCAGAGCGCCCCCGCCGCGCCGGCCTGCCGCCAGCTGTACCTCATCAGGTGAACCCACACGGGCCACCCAAGGGCCCACGCCCCCTCTGCCAGGCTGGCTGCCGCACCGCCTGTTGAGACTTCTGGAACCCTTCCTCCTCTCTGCCCCCAGTCACTCTGCTCGCTTTAGGCCTAACCACCATTCACCTGCCCTTTGCAAATGCTCTGAAGGCTCCCAGCACCACCAGGACAATCCCGCCTCCTCTGCAGAGGAGGAGCCCCCAGGATCCACCCCGACCACTCCTGCCTCCTCTCCTAGGTGAGCCCCCACAGGATTCTACACCCACAGCCCCCCACGGGCCTGTCCGCTGCTGTCCACGCCTTGGCCCGGAGCAGCTGAGCCCCTTCCTGTCTCCGGACCAGCTCCGCAGTCTCTTTCAGGATGCACCCGAAGCCTGGCACCCCAGAAGCCTTCCCCACTTGCCCCAACCCCGTCCGTATACACCCCCTCAGCTCTCCCTGCCTGCCTTCTTGCAGTGGAGGACAACCAGCAGAAGACGGAAAGCCCCTCGAGGGCAGGAACCGTGGCTAACTCATCCTCGGACTCTAGTGCCTGAGACAAATAAACGCTCAATAAATGTTTGCTGAATGAATAAACGCTTCTTGGTTCTGGCTGTCTTAAACTGTGCCTTGATGTTCTTTGGGGATTTCATCTGTCTGGCACAACCAAAGGCCCGTTTAGCTCACTCACTTAGTAAACACTTGCTAAGCGTCACCTTTGTCTTGGGGGCAGTGAGCACTCAGAGAGAAGCCGCTCTCGCGTGGAGTGAAGGCGGAGTCTAGGGGAGGTCTCCATCAGGCCTCCACAGAGGCAGCCATAGCCAAGTCAGGCCATCAGAAATGAACAAAACACTTTGTTAAATATGTTTTTCTATGTGGATAATTTTTTTAAAGTCTTGATTGAATTTGTTACAAAGTTGCTTCTGGTTTGTGTTTTGGTTTTTTGGCGGCTAGGCAAGTGGGATCTTGGGGTCTCCCTGGTGGCTCAGACAGTAAACAATCCTCCCGCAATGCAGGAGGCCCAGCTTGGATCCATGGGTGGGGAAGATGCTCTGGAGAAGCGAAAGGCTACCCACTCCAGGATTTTTGCCAGTCCACGGGGTCGCAGAGTCAGACACAACTGAGTGACCAACACTTCCGCTTTTCGTGGAGGATCTTAGGTCCCCAACCAGAAACTGAACCCATGCTCTCTGCACTGGAGGTGGTTCTTAACCACCGGGACTCTGGGAAAGTTCCATGAACAGACGACCTTTGAAGTGAGTAATTTTCTATCTTCACTTCGCAATCTGTTCATAGCCAAATCCCACCCAATCATAAGTACAAATGGTTAAAACCCCAGAGTGAAGCTTGGAAGGGCTTAGCACAGGGTGGAACAGAACCAAGAAGAGGGACAAGCAGAAAGAACGGAAAGGGGACCACTGCCTCAGGAAGTGAGCCAAGCCCGGGAAGAGCCCTGGTGTCACGGATAAACGGAACCTGGCTCCCACGCCAATCCTTCCCTACTCTGGAGTGATCCGAATGTGTGCACAGAGTCCTTCTGACAAGGCAGTCCTTTACCCTGAGCTCTAGAACAGCTCCTGGCCTGTCACCTACATGGGAAACTTACTTCTCTATTCCCAGCACTCTCTCTGACACCCACAAGCTCTGTCTTTTCCCAGGGGAACCTGCCTGCCTCACCTTTAAACACTCCCTGCTTCAGGGCACTTTCCTTAGGAGCCCCAGTTCTCAGAGGTTTCCCCCATCATGAGCCTTCACAGGTTCCATGGAAGGCAGTAATCCAGCATCCGCCCACGGGAGGGGCCTGGAGGGTTGGCAGTCCCAGGCACCCCTCTTTGGGTATGAAGAGCCCTCTGTCCACAGTTCTACGCCACGCTAACCCCAAAAGCAGCTGCCCTAACTTTACCACCCACTCCCTGTGAAAACACGTGGGGCTCTGAGGTCCAGTCCCCACCCCTGCCAGAACGCCTCGTGAGTTGGTGGCCGGGACCCTCTGATCCAATCAACCCCTCCAGTTTCAGGGGAGCTGACCAGGCGCCTCAAGGTCACTGCCACAAGGTCAGGGAGTGTGTGGTGTGGCTGGATAGGGGGAGCCCACAAACGGGCAAGAAAGTGGAAGGATGTCTGGTCAGGAGTTGCGTAGGGTCAGAGTTTGGATTTCATTCTAAAGGCCGTGGGAATCCCTTATAGAGTTTTAAGCAGGATATGAGTTACATCTTCTGGTTGCTTTGAGAAACGTGGACCAAAGAGAAACAGGAGCAGAAGGGCAAGTGTCTTCCAGCCCTGCCCTGCCGGCGTCCAGGAGTGCACTGCCCTTGGAGAGGCCCGCGATGCCCACAGCAGCTCCGAGCATGGGAGCCGACTCCCGGGCCTGCCAGTGGGAAAGGCCCCTTCGCCAACCAGATTCGGAGGCCTCTCCATTCCAGGACCCGCCAGAGGCCCATCACTGCGGAAGGAGGAGCTGGGGGCAGGACCTCCAGTGGGCCTGATGGGGGCTCCGGCTGGAGGTACCGACCTAGACAGCCAGCCAGAGGACAGGCCTGGCGCCGGGGAAGAGCGGGTCACTGGAAGCTGGAAAGAAAGCTGGGTGGCCACGGGGAAAGCACGACAGAGTGGACCTGCCCTTTCCCTCCAGGCTTTTAGGGTCGGCTGGGCTGTGCACCTGAGGTCCCACCTGTAGGGCTCAGGGTCTCAGCTCGCCGGTCTGGGATTCATTCCCCCCCTGCAGAGCCCTTCAGACCCTGAAGCCCCGCCCCCCGCCCCAAGCTCCCTGCCCGGCCAGGCTGGGCTCCGCGCACCTGGTCTCTTTGCCATAGAGAAGGCGTTTGACCTCCTGCAGTTCTGCGAGGGGCAGATGTTTCTCCAAGCACCGCTCCAGCGACTCAAACCCGGACCCGGCCATGGCTGAGGTCCGCGCGTTTGTCCGGACCTAGAGCGAGCGCCTGCTGCCCTTTGCCCCGGGGGGAGGAGGCGGGGGAGGCGGCAGTGGCCAGGCCGGCACATGCGCCCTGCCCTCTGCCCCCGCGCCCCCCGCCCGGGAGGGCTCCGGGGACCCCGCTCCCTCCACACACGCCTCTGCTGGGCGCCGCCAATCAGCGCCCGGGGCGTCGCGCGCGGTGACCGGGAAGGTGAGTGGACCTTCCCGCCGGCCTGGAGTCTGGCCCAGCGCCCTGGACGCGGGCTGAGTGCATCGGGGGAGGGGAGCCTGGGCTGGAGGCCGCGCCGCCGCCTTCCGAGGCCTGGTTTCTGGAGTTAGGCGGGGTGGGGCCAGGGGGGCTCCCCCACACAGGGACGCTTGCGCCGTCGGGTGGCCAATAACCACGGAGCGGATGCGGTCGGCGAGGGGCGGACGGGTGGGTGTCCCCACGGGCTCCCTGGGTGAGATGGGGAGGGGGGTCCGGACCGCCTCCCAGAGGCCAGGGTGAGTCCCCCAGGACGTGAGGAGCTCTTGAGTCCGGCACACCCCAGAGCCGGGCAGTGCAGCCCAATGGGGCAGGCGCCTGCAGGGACAGTCTGGTCAGCCACTCGCAGGCCTGGCCACCCCTGACACGGACAGAATCCTCTCGGGGTTGTNCTCAGAATGCCTCAGAGGGAATCCGAGCCTCCCTTCTTCCGCCCTGCTCTTATCTCCTATTGTGGTGTTTCCCAGTTTAGTCAATGGCCTCACTGCCCACTCATTTGCCGAGCCTGTGGGAGTCCTCCCCAGCTCCTCCATGTTCTTGCTCCCATACAATCAAGTTCTGCTAAATTTACCTCCTGCCTTTTGTTAAACTCTTTCCCTCTCCCACCTCATGCCTGCAACCGTGTCCTCTTCTGCTTGAATTGCTGCCAGTCTCCTAACTTTACTCCTTAGCCCTGATGTCTATCCTTTGTTGTCCTCCTAAAGCTAACATCTTGACATCCTTCACACCCTCTCTATTATTATCTTCCTGCTTAGAATGACCTGCCATCTTCTGCTTTGTGGCCTCTTAGCCATCCTCCAAGACAAAGCTTCCGTATCCGTCCTGTTGAGTCTCTTCCAGTGGCTCCAGAAGGTAGACTCCAGTCGCCCCTTGTGGGCACCTCGATCAGAGCATTTACCCAACACTATTATGTAATTATTTCTGAGCTCTAGGCAGGAACTGGGTCTCATCTACTTCTATATCTTCAGGGCTTTGACTGCTGAAGAATTAATTCTGAAGGGATCGAGGACAGATTCATTAAAGTGATGACATTTGAGCTGGACCTTGAAGCAGAAGGAGAAACTATTATTATAGTTAAATTGCTTAATCCATCTTGCCCTATTGTTCGGTGACAGGTCATTCACCCTAGGTCATTATAAACCAGAGTTTCACAAATATGAACCATGTATTTGAGAAGGATTAAAAAATTATGTTAACATTTGTATTTACCCAATTTAGTTTCGTTTTAAATAATAACACACTTGACTAGATTCTTCTGTGGTAATGAGTAAAAAGACAATAGGCTCCGCTCTAGTTTCTCTTTGCGAATCCAGCCAAATCCCAAAGGTTTAACTGCTTGCAAGCCTACTACATGAGGAGCCTTCCTTGTTATGAAGACCAGTACTTTCTGTGGCGGCATGGTTTGGTTTATGGATATGTAATAATTCAGTCGTTGTATACAACAGGAACAGGAAGGATGGAATAGGGATCATTTGCTGACATATAGTTCTTCGAAGATTCGAAGCATGCGATACTAACATTTTAAAAAGCTGGGTTTTGTTATATTTTTTGTTTGAAGTGTCATTTTGTCGAGGAAAAAAGAGCCTTATGCCAGGAGTCAGGGAGTTTGTAGTTTAGTCCGGGTCCTGCCATTGCCTCGGTCTTCCTGTTGTAAGAAAGATGGGGAAGGGAGGAAATCTGGGAATACAGTCTGTAGAAACTAAGCCTTTTCTAATTCTAATAAAATATGAGTCTAACAATCTAGTCACATATGAATTTATCTATTTACATGCAGGTTTATGACAGAGCTTCATCACAGAGGCTGGTTTTATAGAAAGAGCTGATTTGTTAAAAATGTATCTGTTTGTCTTAGGTGTTGCTTTTGAATTCATAGTGTACATTAATTTTAATTCTTAGGGAAGGTACTTGAGGCACTGTGGACTGTGCTCATCAGCATTTGAGAGCTTTGAAGGACCTGACGGTCATCACTGGTGGGCAGGCCTTGCAGAAGCCGTGACACGGAGACCCCACCGACCTCTTTCCTCCTGCGAACTGAAGCGGCTGCCTGAGACCTCATTTCGCACTTTGCAGCACACAGCGCTTTTGCCTCGTTTTGTCCCATCCGGTTCTCTCAGTGTTCCCGTGAACTATGGGGCAGGAGCTCTTGGTATTTGTCAGATTTCCAAATTAAACATGATACTTACTGGAAATAAAAATACGCCAATATTTCACTTGTAGTCAGTCAAGGGGGAAAGGCCTTAAGGGACACGATTCTAAAGGCCCAAGGTCTGGGTTAGCTTGTCCCTATATGGTGTTCCTTAGCTTAGAAATTATAGTTCTTCTTCTTTGCTAGGGTGTATTTCATTGTTAATATTACCATCCTTGTGTAGACTTAAGTGGCTCACATGAAAGAGTTTTGGCGTAGTGCACCCAAGTTGCCTGAAAATGGGTTTTGTAGCAGAGCAGAGCCAGCCCAGGCAATATGGTGACGTATGGCGTTTTCGTGGGTTTTCCCGTCACGTATGGATGTGAGAGTTGGACCATAAAGAAGGCTGAGTGCCGAAGAATTGATGCTTTTGAACTGTAGTGCTGGAGAAGACTCTTGAGAGTCTTCCCTTGGACTACAAGGAGACCCAACCAGTGACTCCTAAAGGAGATCAGTCCTGAACGTTCACTGGAAGGACTGATGCTGAAGCTCCGATACTTGGGCCACCTGATGCAAAGAGCTGACTCCTTGGAAAAGACCCTGACGCTGGGGAAGATCGAAGGCGGGAGGAGAGGGGACGGCAGAGGATGAGATGGCTGGATGGCATCACCCACTCAACGGACGTGAGGTGGAGTAAGCTCCGGAAGCTGGTGATGGACAGGGGGGCCTGGTCACAGGTTCACAGAGTCGCGGAGAGTCAGACACGACTGAGCAACTGAGCTGAGCTGGTAGAGTTTCATTCGCTCCTTTCAAGCAGCTTGAGCTCTTGCTCCTTGCTTTTGCTTTGAATCCATTGCTTCTTCCTTCGTGACTAGCCGTGCCATCCCTGCAAGGTCGTCTTTACCCTCAGTAAACTCTCACAATCCATCTTAGTGCGAGCTGAGCAACACTGAAATGCAGTGATCACCTCCGTTTAGCGGGGATCCTACGGAAGGGGGATCCCCCAGGAGGAAGCTTTGATGACAGGAGCGGCAGGTATGAGAAGAAATCCCAAGACGAATATTTGAATCAGGAGACCTCACCCCTCAGGAAACATCATTCAGTAGCCTCACTGTTTTCTGGAATATGACTTGTCTGATCCATCTTTTACATTCCCATTGCTACTTAAACATCCACGCACAGGCTCTCATCATCCGAATTACTTCAACCAACTCACGATCAGTCTTCCTGCCTCCCAACTTCAAATTCCTCCTTAGCCTTGGTTCCCAGAGTGATCTGTTCTTCAGCGGCACTTCATTAGTTTAGGCCAGAGTCCAGGATGGCGTGGCACCAGGCCCTCTGCCTCGGCCTCGTTTTGTGCCATAACTCTTCCCTGCCCGTACTTTGGGCTCCAGCCCCATCAGACTGTTTCTAGTTGCACAAACACTGCCCCGTTTCATGCCTCTGTCTTTGCTCGGCTTTTTCTTCACCCAGAAAATTCTCACCCAGACCTTAAGATTCAGTTCAGGTGTCTCCTCTCCAACAAATCCTCTCCTGGCTCCTCAGGGTTGCTGAAGTTCCCACTTCTGTGTTGCCATATTATTGAAGCTATTACATTTCTTGAGGATAGCAGTATGACATGCCTTTGGAAATAAAGTACTATGTGTATAATTGGTGCTCAACAAATGATTGTTGAAGTAAATTAAACACCATGTAAATATAAGTGTTTTTATAGTCACAGGGTCCTTTTGTAGCTAAATATTTAGGCTGCTTTTTAAAAAGACCACCCATAGCTGTGGCAGCTTCATAATTGTCTCCTTTTCCGCTGTCTTTACACCCTGGTCATTTCCGACACAAGTCCTGGATGGATCCACACATCTGTCCAAGCCCTGGAGCGATTCGTGTAACAGTATTATTGAGAGTAGGAAGTCCGCCTTCAGGGGCTGCTTCAGGCAGCACGGCTCTGCTTACTGGGAGGCTGCAAGCCCGACTGCCGTGGTCGGTCCCTCTTTGATTGTCTCCTCACCCATAGTCCCCTGGATTAGGAGTTTGGCAGGATCTTTAGCCATCACTTTCTTGAGTTGTACATAACACACGTCCGGCCTCATCTGCAGAAATGTCCTAGCTAGACACACAGATCCCTGTGGCTTCCCAGGTGGTGCTGGAGGCGAAGAACCCGCCTGCCGGCGCAGGAGATGCGAGAGATGCAGGTTCTATCCCTGGGTCGGGAAGACCCCCTGCAGGAGGGCCCGGCCACCCGCTCCAGTGTTCTTGGCTGGAGAATCCCATGGACAGAGGAGCCTGACTGGCTATGGTCCATAGCGTTGCAAAGAGTCGGACAGGATTGAGCCGACTTAACATGCAAAGGTAACAGACAGCTGCCCACGTGTGTCTTGAGGAACAATCTGGTATAACAGAAAGAAGGTTGAATTGGGTGTATAAATAGATTCTAATCCTGGTTTTGCTATTAGGTAACTGCAGCTTTAGACAAATTACTTGATATCTCTTCCTGATCTCTAAAGTTAAAGGTATTGGACTAATTCTCCTACATTTTATGATGGCTAGAGTTTGGGATCTCTTAACTGTTGTGACAGCTCTTCACTGAGGCCCCCCTTTTTTAATCTCTATGGCAAGGGCAGGTAGAGCGCGTGTGGCTGGCAGCTGGAGGCGCGCTCCTTGGCTGATAGTGCCCTGAGGCCAGGACCAGGACCCTCTGTGTTAGAGCGCCATGGCCTGGGGGAGCTGCATTAGACTAGAAATCCCAGGGCGTGGGGTTCCGTCCTGGCTCCCCCAGGACAAGTCACGAGCTCTCCAGGTCTGTTTCTGCATCTGTAAATGAGTATGACGATACCCACTCTACTTTCTGTGAATTGAAATAATCAAACAAGCAAAGTGGAAATATCTTTGAAAATGTATACGGGAGCATTTTTTCAAGATATTTGTAATCAAGGAGAAGGTGTTCGGGTATAATATGCCCATGGAAAATCATAAACTCACCACCCTTAATGCACTGGGTGTTCATCTTTGGGGTGTTTTGCAGTGGTGACAGGATCTTTGTGTTGAACCATTTATCCTCTTTCTGCCGGTTCTTCTGGTAATCAAAAGCACACATTTAAAAGACGAGTAACTTTGAGGAAGGCGGCATTCTGAGCGAAGCTATGAAATCAGAGTTGACTAGCCTAAGTGGAAACCTAGTCCACGGCCCATCATTAGCTTGTCTGATCACTTGGGCTAGCAAGCTAAGCACAGGGTGATGTATCATTAGGAACGCAAAATCCTAGGCTGAATTTTTGGGACCCAAATTTCATGAAGTTTCAACGTGGTAGAATGAACCTTCTTCTTAAATGAACCTTCCTTTCAACTTCCCGCTCTCCCTAAAACAGTGACATGAATATGCAGTGAGCTTGGCAGCAATATGGGTGGCATTTAGGGGCATTTGGCTGTTCATGAACTCAGCCTGAGTCAGCTGAGTGGTGTAGCTGCAGAAAAGCTGATTTAGTCTTCAGGCTGCGTTATGAGAGGGTTAGTGTCCAGAACACACCTGTAATCTGGCTCTGGGCTATATGTGTGGCATAGAGACCATTTTGAGTACAGCCAGAAAAGAGAGAGAGGATGCCGGTGAGACCATCTCGTAGCAGCAAATGGTTGAAGGCACTGGGAACATTTATCCCGCAAAGCAAACACAGGAACGATACTGTCACTTGACTCAGATCTCTGAAGTGGGCCATGTGTAAAAGGTTTATGTTTGTTCCGTGTGGCCCTAAGGAGAGGCGCTGGAGGCAACGGACAGAAACACAGGGAGGGGCACTTCAGGTCTGGTTGCTTCCAGCAGGGGCGTCAAGATGGAACTGACTGCCTCTGCAGGCGGTGAACGCTCGGTCGTTCTGCGTGTCCAAGCACGGTCCCCACGGCCACTTGGTGGGGGTGTTGCAGAAGAAAGTCAGTCATCAGATGGGTAGTTGGGCCAGATAGTCCGTGATTTGGACATATTGCTTTAACATGAGCCAAAACACAAACGACCAAACAAAAACCCTTAGGGATATCAGATCCAGAGAGCCGCAAACGGACCGTGGACCAGTGAGACGGTTTGGTGTTTGAAGAAGTGAAAGTCGAGAGGAATCTGCCGCTGAAGAGCCGGGCGACGGGGAGATTTCGGTAGCGCTCGCAGCCGCCTCGGGAGCGCTGTGTGTTGGAGGGTGTTCGTTTGGCTTGCTTGGTTTTAATCGAAAAGGACCACTTTGATTGCCAGCGGTGTGGACTTAGATTCTGGGGCCTGATAGTGACTGAATAGGATTTTGGTCCCAGAATCAGGATGACACAGCTAACCTGTGGCTGTGAAGAGTGATTTCAACTGGAAAGTGGTTGTGTCTGGCCACCAGTTAGGGCAGAAACACTGTGTGGGGACTGAGAGCCCGAGCAGG
>SJYQ01026203.1:0-11618 GCA_006410935.1 Redunca redunca
ATGGCAACCCTCTCCAGTATTCCTGCCTGGAGAATCGCCATGGACAGAGGAGCCTGTAGGTTATAGTCCATGGGGTCACAAAAAGTTGGACACGACTGAGTGACGAAGCACAAAACACAGCAATACACAATTCTACCTCTGGCTTCCCAGACAGCTCAGTGGTTGAAGAATATGCCTGCCAATGCAAGAGATGGAGGAGATACAAATTCAATCCCTGGGCCAGGAAGAACCCCTGGAGAAGGAAATGGCAACCCACTCCAGTATTCTAGCCTGAGAAATCCCATGGACAGAGGAGCCTGGTGGGCTACCCACCACGCAGTCGCCAAGAATCCCATACAACTTGGCAGCTGAGCACAGCAGCACAACTTCGACCTCTAAATCAAGCTTTGGATAAAACAGTCGTTAATAATTCAAGGTTTCAACAATCCAAGATGACACTCCGGTTTCAACAAGTTCAAAGTCTACTGCATCCATATCAAATGAGAATAGTGTATGTTAATCAATACAGGAAGACTATGAGGCAGATGACAAGTGAATGAACACCTTTAAAACTTCTGGTTTTAAAAAAGCAGCAACTTACACTACCTTCTAACCAGGTTTTGGTGCTCATGTCAATTCACAGGCTTTCCCTTAGTTTAAACTCAAATTACCTCTTAAAAGAATGGCAACAAATATTGCAAACTTTAGGGGGTGTGGTGGGCTTCCCAAGTGGCACAGTGGTAAAGAATCCACCTACCAATGCAGGAGATGCAAGGTCTGATCCTTGGGTTGGGAAATGGCAACCTACTCCAGTATTCTTGCTGGAAAATCCTATGGACAGAGGAGCCTGGAGGGCTACAGACCATGTGGTCACAAAGGATCAGACACCCCTGAGCAGGCATGCACAGGGGGTGTGGCTGTGCTAAAGGCTCTCAAGTTCCTTTCTTTCAAACCAGGCTCTCCTGCATTGCAGGCAGATTCTTTACTGTCTGAGCCACCAGGGAAGCCCCTTATATGAGGAAAGAAAGCAACAAAACCAAAGGAAAGATAAACTAATTTTAATTTTCTATTGAAAAACAGAACTGTAAGACAGATGGATGATTGAGACTTCCCTGGTGGCTCAGATGGTAAACGCATCTGCCTACAATGCAGGAAACCTGGGTTCAATCCCTGGGTCGGGAAGATCCCCTGGAGAAGGAAATGGCAACCCACTCAAGTATTCTTGCCTGGAAAATCCCGTGGATGGAGAAGCCTGGTAGGCTACAGTCCGTGGGGGTCACAAAGAGTCGGACACGACTGAGTGACTTCACTTTCACTGTGAAGGTTAAGAGCTGATGCTGAAGGCAGAAGGTTAAGAAGCCTGTTACATGCTTGTCACATACACATGTCTGTGTACCCTGGCAGAGCGAGTGAAAATGTCGGGCAAATAGAAGGTGTTATATGCCAATCATCAAGGCTGGCTGGCACGGGAGTGATACTGAGTATATACTACGTTTCACAGGCTGTACTATTTCTTTTAATCCTTCACAACAGCTCTAGAAGTTATGTACTTTCCTAATTATTCTCACTTTACAGATAAAGAAACAGAGAGGTGTAAGGTAAGTTTTCAAAAGAAATGGTTATGACATCAAAGAGATTCACAAATAAAAAGCATTCAAGAATTTAGAAAGACTTGTGCAAGGCCCTTGAGCAGCAGAGTTGGCCGACACCTCCAAGACACCAATTGTGTCTGCCCAGTTAGATCACCTCTACGTGGTTGGAGGAGCACATGTGAGTTGCCGAGTCATACTATGTAATCCACGAACAAGGCTGCAAAATGAAGGAAAAGAAGTGGTACCCGGAATCCAGATGTTAGTTCCCAAGGATGGGGTATTACGAAAGGAGCTTCTACAACCACTAGGATGACTGCACAGAAACAGACTCAGACTTAGAGAAAGAACTTACGGCTGAGTCTGGGATCAACATGTGCACACTGCTATATTTAAAATGAATAACCGACAAGTTCCTCCTGTATAGCACATGGACTTCTGTTCAATGTTATGTGGCAGCCTGGATGGGAGGAGGGTTTGGAAGAGAATTAATACATGTATATATATATGGCTGAGACCCTTTGCTGTTCATCTAAAACTATCACAATGTTGTTGACCGGCTACAACGGTGTCTGGCGCTCAATTGCTCAGTCATGTCTGACTGCAACCCCGTGGTCTGTAACCCACCAGGGATCTCCCAGACAAGAATACTGGAGTGGGTTAACAGTTCCCACTCCAACCAGAGTGTCCTCAATCTCTTGTACTGACAGGTGGATTCTTTACCATTGTGCCCCCTGGGAAGCACTATATTCCAATATAAAATAAAAAGTTAGAAGATGATTATGGTTGGAGTTTCATTCTAACAGGTTTCTTGGTATAAGTGGCTTGGTAAATACACATTGGGTGCTAAAGCAGGAGACCCATCCAAGACAGATGAAAACCTTGGCAACCAAGATGAGAACATTGAGAAGCTAGGAAAACTCAAGTTGCACCACCAGACATTCTTGGCCTGAGGTCTCTTCTTGATGAGCTTTGCCAGCAATGTCACTGCTGGCTAACTGCAGAAACTAACACTTTTCTGACATGGGAATATTACGTGCTATTTTCATCAAGCTTCATACTTATTATCCTCCAGAACCATTTCAATCCTCTTAGCTGTTTCCCCTTTTGAATTAAGGTAATGTCACTCAGCATCACTTACAAAAATTAGTGAATATAAATCTATCTGTATTACAGAAACAGGCAAAACTTACAGTGAAAACAGTCAATACTAGATTTTTATTAAAAGAGGATGAATTTTTTCAATCACTGACCTTACAAGAAATTTAAAAATTTTTATTCAGAGTGAAAGAAGCTTTAGAAAAACTCAGTATTACTTTGCTTGCTATAACCTCCAATTTTTATACCCAGTGTGGAATGGAAATGAACTCTAACAGTTCTGATCCATAAAATGACTGAGAAAATCAACTTTCAGACAGAAAAAAAGCTTAAATATTTAATATTTATACCAAAGAAAATGGTAAGTAATGAAGATGCCTTCAAAAATAATGAAGTTTTGAAAATGAAAACTTACTGGTTATTGCCGTTTTAAGCTTTACCATAGGAGCTCCTGGAGAAGGAAATGGCAACCCACTCCAGTATTCTTGCCGGGAGAATCCGATGGACAGAGGAGTCTGGCAGGCTGCACTCTATGGGGTCGGAAGACTCGGACATGACTTAGCGACTAAACCACCACGATAGGCGTTCCATACAGGCACCCTGCTTAGGTCACTTCCATATTAAGTAATAAGAACCTGGGTTCCAACCTCAACCCAATTATCTACCACTACTTAGAGCAAATTATGCAGCCTCACTGAACCCAATTTTGTTCATATTTTATTTTGAGAGTTTTTGCCTTGCCTTTCTTACGTAGCTATAAAGAATATCAAATCAGTGAGTCTTTATACTACAAACATCTTTGCAAATTGCAAAGAATATTCTCCATATTTCATATTTGGTTTACATTATCCCCAATACAATCTTAATTTACAGTGTTAATTCAGCATAATGCTGAACTATTTTCTATCTTACACAATGTGCATTTTATGATACTTCCCCACACCCAAAGAGTCATTAAAACATTTGTTATTACTTTAAAAGGGTCTCTCAGTTCACTTCAGTTCAGTTGCTCAGTCATGTCCGACTCTTTGCGACCACATGAACCACAGAACACCAGGCCTCCCTGTCTATCACCAGCTCCCAGAGTGCACCCAAACCAATGTCCATCGAGTCTGTGATGCCATCCAACCATCTCATCCTCTGTTGTCCCCTTCTCCTCCTGCCCTCAATCTTTCCCAGCATCAGGATCTTTTCCAATGAGTCAGCTCTTCATATCAGGTGGCCAAAGTATTGAGTTTCAGCTTCAACATCAGTCCTTCCAATGAACACCAAGAACTGATCTCCTTAGGATGGACTGGTTGAATCTCCCTGCAGTCCAAGGGACTCTCAAGAGTCTTCTCCAACACCATAATTCAAAAGCATCAATTCTTCGGTGCTCAGCTTTCTTTATAGACCAACTCTCACATCCATACATGACTACTGGAAAAACCACAGCCTTGACTAGATGGACCTTTCTTGGCATAATAATGTCTCTGCTTTTTAATATGCTGTCTAGGTTGGTCATAACTTTTCTTCCAAGGAGCAAGCGTCTTTTAATTTCATGGCTGCAGTCACCATTTACAGTGATTTTTGAGCCCAGAAAAATAAAGTCTAACACTGTTTCCCCTGTTTCCCCATCTATTCCCCGTGAAGTGACGGGACCAGATGCCATGATCTTCGTTTTCTGAATGTTGAGCTTTGAGCCAACTTTTTCACTCTCTACTTTCACTTTCATCCAGAGGCTTTTTAGCTCCTCTTCACTTTCTGCCATAAGGGTGGTGTCATCTGCATATCTGAGGTTATTGATATTTCTCCCGACAATCTTGATTTTGCCTTGTGCTTCCTCCAACCAAGCATTTCTCATGATGTACTCTGCATGTAAGTTAAATAAGCAGGGTGACAATATACAGCCTTGACATACACCTTTTCCTATTTCCTATTTGGAACCAGTCTATTGTTCCATGTCCGGCTCTAACTGTTGCTTCCTGACCTGCAAACAGGTTTCTCAGGAGGCAGGTCAGGGGGTCTGGTATTCTCATCTCTTTAAGAATTTTCCACAGTGTTCCACAGACAATCTCTATTCAACTTTAAATTAAAAAGTCAGTTACAACGCCCATTTGTTTAGAAAGTATAAAGTAAGGTTAAGACAAATATTTTATTATGGTCAGGTGTTTTCAACAACTTTGGGGGTTAAAATGCAGAAAATATAACAAGTCTCAGAATGAAGTTCAGTGGGGAGAAAACAGTTCCACTAAATTGATGAGAGTTCTATCACTAGTGTTTGTATCAGTTTTAGAAAGGATATTGCAAGCACCAATGCTAAACATGCCACTGAGGGAATGACTTTGTGATGTTCAATGTAGGGCAAATGAGCCTGAAGCAATTTGGCAAATTGGAAGTGGTCAAACAGGAGCTGGCGAGAGTGAACATTGACATTCTACGAATCAGCGAACTAAAATGGACTCGAATGGGTGAATTTAACTCAGGTGACCATTATTATCTACTACTGTGGGCAGGAATCCCTTAGAAGAAATGGAGTAGCCATCATAGTAAACAAGAGAGTCCGAAATGCAGTACTTGGATGCAATCTCAAAAACAACACAATGATCTCTGTTTGTTTCCAAGGCAAACCATTCAGTACCACAGTAATCCAAGTCTATGCCCCAACCAGTAACGCTGAAGAAGCTGAAGTTGAACAATTCTATGAAGACCTGCAAAACCTTTTAGAAATAAAACCCCTGAAAGATGTCCTTTTCATTATAGGGGACTGGAATGCAAAAGTAGGAAGTCAAGAAACACCTGGAGTAACAGGCAAATTTGGCCTTGGAATATGGAATGAAGCAGGGCAAAGGCTAATAGAGTTTTGCCAAGAGAACACACTGGTCATGGCAAACACCCTCTTCCAACAACATAAGAGAAGGCTCTACACATGGACATCACCAGATGGTTGACACAGAAATCAGACTGATTATATTCTGAGCAGCTCTATACAGTCAGCAAAAACAAGACCAGGAGCTGACTGTGGCTCAGATCATGAGCTCCTTATTGCCAAATTCAGACTTAAATGGAAGAAAGCAGGGAAAACAACTAAATCATTCAGGTATGACCTAAATCAAAACCCTTATGATTATACAGTGGAAGTGAGAAATAGATGTAAGGGACTAGATCTGATAAGAGTGCCTGATGAACCCTGTGACATTATACAGGATACAGAAATCAAGACCATCCCCAAGAAACAGAAATGCAAAAAGCAAAATGGCTGTCTGAGGAGGGCTTACAAATAGGTGTGAAAAGAAGAGAAGCTAAAAGCAAAGGAGAAAAGTAAAGATATACCCATTTGAATACAGAGATCCAAAGAATAGCATGGAGAGATAATAAAGCCTTCCTCAGTGATCAATGCAAAGAAATAGAGGAAGACGATGGAAGGGGAAAGGCTAGAGATTTCTTTAAGAAAATGAGAGATACCAAGGGAACATTTCATGCAAAGATGGGCTCGATAAGGGACATAAATGGCCTGGACCTAACAGAAACAGAAGATACTAAGAAGAGGTGGAAGAACACACAGAAGAACCGTACAAAAAAGACCTTCACGACGCAGATAATCTCAATGGTGTGATCACTCACCTAGAGTCAGACATCCTGGAATGTGAAGTCAAGTGGGCCTTAGGAAGCATCACTACAAACAAAGCTAGTGGAGGTGATGGAATTCCAGTTGAGCTGTTTCAAATCATAAAAGATGATGCTGTGAAAGTGCTGCACTCAATATGCCAGCAAATTTGGAAAACTCAGCAGTGGCCACTGGACAGGACAAGGTCAGTTTTCATTCCAATCCAAAAGAAAGGCAATGCCAAAGAATGTTCAAACCACTGCACAATTTCACTCATCTCACACGCTAGTAAAGTAATGCTCAAAATTCTCCAAGCCAGGCTTTAGCAATACGTGAACTATGAACTTCCAGATGTTCAAGCTGGTTTTAGAAAAGGCAGAGGAACTAGAGATCAAATTGCCAACATCCACTGGACCATGGAAAAAGCAAGAGAGTTCCAGAAAAACATCTATTTCTGCTTTATTGACTATGCCAAAGCCTTTGACTGTGTGGATCACAGTAACTGTGGAAAATTCTGAAAGAGATGGGAATACTAGACCCCCGGACCTGCCTCTTGAGAAATCTGTATGTAGGTCAGGAAGCAACAGTTAGAAATGGACGTGGAACAACAAACTGGTTCAAGATTGAGAAAGGAGTACGTCAAGGCTGTATATAGTCACCCTGCTTATTTAACTTATATGCAGAGTACATCATGAGAAATGCTGGGCTGGATGAAGCACAAGCTGGAATCAAGACTGCTGGGAGAAATATCAGTAACCTCAGATATGCAGATGACACAGCCTTTATGGCAGAAAGTAAAGAAGTAAATAGCCTCTTGATGAAAGTGAAAGAGAGTGAAAAAGTTGGCTTAAAGCTCAGCATTCCGAAAACTAAGATCATGGCATCTGGTCCCATCACTTCATGGCAAATAGATGGGGAAACAGTAGAAACAGTGGCTGACTATTTTTTGGGCTCCAAAATCACCACAGATAGTGATTGTAGCCATGAAATTAAAAGACGCTTACTCCTTGGAAGGAAAGTTATGACCAAGATAGGCAATCCACTCCAGTTCTTGTCTGGAAAATCCTGTGGACGGAGAAGCCTGGTAGGCTACAGTCCATGGGGTCATTAGGAGTCGGACATGACTGACCGACTTCACTTTCACTTTTCACTTTCATGCATTGGAGAAGGAAATGGCAACCCACTCCAGTGTTCTTGCCTGGAGAATCCCAAGGATAGGGGAGCCTGGTGGGCTGCCGTCTCTGGGGTTGCACAGAGTCGGACACGACTGAAGCGACTTAGCAGTAGCAGTAGCAGACAGCATTAAAAAGCAGAGACATTACTTTGCCAACAATGGTCCATCTAGTCAAGACTATGGTTTTTCCAGTAGTCATGTATGGATGGTAGAGCTGGACTGTGAAGAAAGTTGAGCACCAAAGAATTGATGCTTTTGAACTATGGTGTTGGTGAAGATTCTTGAGAGTCCCCTGGACTGCAAGGAGATCCAACCAGTCCATCCTAAAGGAGATCAGTTCTTGGTGTTCATTGGAAGGACTGATGTTGAAGCTGAAACTGCAATACTTTGGCCACCTGATATGAAGAGCTGACTCATTGGAAAAGACCTTGATGCTGGGAAAGATTGAGGGCAGCAGGAGGGGACAACAGAGGATGAGATGGTTGGATGGCATCACCATCCAACCATGAGTTTGGACGTGAGTTTAAACTCCGGTAGTTGGTGATGGACAGGGAAGCCTGGCATGGTGCAGTCCATGGGGTTGCAGAGTCGGACACATCTGAGCAACTGAACTGAACTGAATAATTTATGCTTCCAATACTTTTAAAAGGAAGTTTCAATATGTAAGAATCACTTACCTATGAAAATAAATAGATAAAATTCACTGAATTGACCTGGTTTTATGAAATAATAATCACATCAAAATATATTTTTTCCTAAAATTAGAGATATTTTTTAATGGAAAAGGATGGCTTGTCTCTGTAAGGAGGTCTCAGGAGACAACTGTTAGAAACCGGTTGATGGCCTAGAAGGAATGACAGAACCAAGGGGTTATATATCCAACATGCGATCTTGGTGGGACCCCTCTAAAGCATCTGCTTATAGTTAAGAAGATCCAAATACTATAGAAGGTAACAATGATAAATAAACATGTACTACTTTCTTTTCCATTCCACTATCTCATCACCAACAGGCAAGTTTAGTTAGATTTACTTGAATATTTCAGATATGTTCTATGCACTTAAATTTTATTTTATAAATAAAACTTCCCTTAATGCAATTTATTATGCCTGCTTTCTGAAAATTTCTCACTTAATACTATACTTCACTTATGGCATAGTATTCCAGTTTGGTGCAACACAGTGAAAAAACATATATAAGTGATAAAATAATGTTCCACCAACATCCTCATCTGTGGGCACTTATATAATATCCTATCGTTCTAATTCCAGAATTGCTAAATCAAGGGTTGTGCACATCAAGTAGTGAATGGCTGCTCTTGTACAACTGACAGGAGAAAATGTGTTTTGTCACATAGTTCCTGACTCTGGCAAGACTGTTTAGTTTTCTGTCGATCAGAATGTTAAAAAAAAAAACAACTTATCTGTTTTAATTTGCATTTCTTTGACTACTAATGAGATTGAGCATATCTTTATAGGTTTATTGGCTATGTCTACTTTTTTTCCTAAATAATATTACTTATTAAAATTTCTTTGCTTTTTGGAGGGGGCAGTCCGTTTCTTTTCAATTCTTTCAGATGTTCATAATGAAGTATGTATAAATAAAATTATACCACTGAACTTATTTCAAAATAACCCAGTGAGGAAGAGGAGGATGAGGAGGGGATATGTTTACAAGAAAACAAGATAATAATAAAGTTAGCAGTAAATTTGTAATTTCTGAGACTGGGTGACAGATACCTAGGGTTCATCACACTATTCTTTTTTGCGTATGTTTTAATTTTTTTCATAATATTGACAGAAGTTCTTTCAAGTGTTTTGTCCATTTTTCTCTTGTGAGGTTCATATGTAATACTTTTCATAATTCTTTTCCATTATGGTTTATTACAGGATACTGATTATACTTCCCTGTGCTATAGAGTACGACATTGCTGTTTATCCATCCTATATATAATAGTTTGCATCTGCTAATTCAAACTCCCAATCCTTTCTTTCCCCATCCCCTCAGCAACCACAGGTCTGTTCTATGTCTGTGAGTCTGTTTTTGTTTTGCACAAAAGTTCATTTCTGTCTTATTTTATATTCTACACCTAAGTGATATCATATGGTATTGTCTTTCTGACTTAACTTCACTTAGCATGATAGTCTCTAGGTCCATCCATGTAGCTGCAGACAGCATGATTTCCTTTATTTTATAGCTGGGTAATACTTCATTGTGGGCCTTCCCTGGTGGCTCAGTGGGAAAAAAAAAAACATCTACCTACAATGCAGGAGATGTGGGCTCTATCCTTGGGTCAGGAAGATTCCCCTGGAGAAGGAAATGGCAACCCACTCTAGTATTCTTGCCTGGGAAATCCCATGCACAGAAGAGCCTGATGAGTTACAAGCCATGGGGTCACAAAAAGAGTCAGCCACGACTTGGCAACTAAACAGCAACAATATCCCATTGTATACATATATACACCACATCCTCTTTCTATTTGCTGATGGATATGTAGGTTGAGTCCATGTATTGGCCATTGTAAAATAGTGCTGCTATGAACATAGATGTGCATGTATCTTTTCAAACTATAGTTCTGTCTGGATCATGTACAGTCATTGTAATTGATTTGTAAGAACACTTTGCAGAATATAGAAATTCACCTTTTGTTACAGAAACTGTAAATAATCTCTATGGACAGATAATCAACATTATTGAATAATCCATCTTTTCTCCCTCTGATGTGGAAAACCACCTTTATCTTAAATTCATTTCCAATTTACAGTAGACAAGTTTATATGACTTCCATTTTGTCCTTTTGATCTGTCTTTGCATATGCTATGTAGTTTTAATTTCTATATCTTGACATATTTCCTGAATTTTTCTGTCCATTTTTACCTGATGATTTTCTAAGTACCTATTATACTTACAAATATCCCTTCCTCTAAAACTGCTTCTCTAACACAGTGTAGCTTGAGTTTCTCTTTGACATCAGTATGTTTTCACGTTTCTACCTGGACTCTCGATCTTTGCATTCAGATTCTGAATTCAGCTGGCCAGCACAGAAATGTTAATTCTTTTCTTAGTGCAAAAAAAATTTATTTAGCTACTGTGAAAGGTCAAATGGCAGAAACAGGGTGGTATAACATTTGAACACTACCATTTATACCAGCTTTATTTTTAACAAATAAGCATCCGACTAGAAATTCAATAGAGGAGTGTGTCTAATCAGTCAGACAGACCTTAAAATATAATAAAGTAATATTCGTCTTAAGCATTTCAGTTTTAGTTGATTGCTCTACGGCTTCATAGGAAGATGTGACTTCTTAAAGAGAAAAAATATTTTTTATTATGTTTTGATCCACTTATTAGAAATAAGTAGCAGAGAGCATCTGCGTTCACACACCAACTGTTAGTCTACGTGAAGTCAGCCTCCAAGCACTTGGCTGCAGCTACAGGATGTAGATGTAACAGGATCGCACAGACTAACATCTGATAGGGCCATATACTTGCCAGGTCAGAAGGAAGAAATGGAGAAGAGACATATATCCTTCTAGAATCAAAATATCAAATACCCCTGCAGTCTTTTGGAATTGTCTTGAAAAACTCAATTCCTCCTAAATCCAGATTAACTCCCCATTCTAAAATAACCCTCCCCCCCAAAAAACAGGCCACTTCATTCAATTCATACTTTGTCAATTAATAAAATTTAAGTTACCTGAAACCACCAAAACTGCACTGTGATTTTTTCCCCTGAAACTGATGTCCGTTTGACATGAGAAGCGCATTGATAAAATGTGAAGAAAAGGAGACATTTCTAATACACAGTATGAGAGATGTGTGAGCAGGTCCCTAGGGATTTCGGTTAATTCTAAAGTCTGAGCACTATCATTTCCAGAAGCTTCTGCAGGTGCTAGAAGCCACAGGTCCCATCAGAAAGAGCTCCCAATTATCTCCTGTCCAGTCCCCTTTGATATGTGACAATCTCTTTTTTATTTTCAGAGGAGTTAAGAGAGATCTTTGGAAAGACCCTGGTGCTAGGAAAGATTCAGGGCAGGAGGAGAAGGGGCAACAGAGGATGAGATGATTGGATGGCATCACCAACTCAATGAACCTGAGTTATAGTTGACGGGGAAGCCTAGTGAACTGCAGTTCACAGGGTTGCAAACAGTCAGACACGACAGAGCGACTTAACAACAGAGATCTTTGGAAG
>SJYQ01026267.1:0-20206 GCA_006410935.1 Redunca redunca
GGGAGCGGGCTTTCAACCGCATCCTCCGCCCCTTGAACCCCGGGCCCACCAAGACTGAGGAGACTGCTGCCTCGCGGCCCCCCTTCGAGGGGAGGATCAGCCCCTTCGTTTGTGCAGCCTTCTTTCTCCCTGCTTTGGCGGATGCCATCCTGCAGACAGCACCTCCTCGACTCTGCCAAGGCCCTGGTGCCAGGCCCCCAGCCCCCACCCGACTCCCACCCCCACCCACCCCGGGCGCTGGTGGAGCCCTGCTGCCAAACACACTGAGCCTGCTTCCCTTATAGAGACATTCATACCTGCCCCAAACCTCCCTCCATCGACAGAGTAACTCACTAAAGGGGTGAGCAAGAGACCAAAGAGGTCTGGGGGAGCCCCTCCCGGAAGCCTGGAGGGGCAGAGGCAGCACCCCCACACCTGGCATGCTTGGGTGTTCAGCCACTGCTTAGTTTTGCTCCCCCGTTCCTCTTTTTCTTGCTCAACATCAGACCCTCTCTCTCCTCCCACCCCCTTCTCTTGGTTTCCTCTCCATCCCTTCTTCTCCCAGTTTCTCTCCTTTGCAAGGATGCCTCCTGCCTGCAAAGGACACTGGTAGGACTGAGGGGGCTCCCCTCCCCACCAGAGCTTCTCCTGGCCCCACAGGCTGCTAACCTCCGAACCCGCCTCCTACCGGTAACCCTGACATTTCCCTAAATTCACTCTGACTCCTTCTCCCCAACGCACACCCACACAGCTCCAATCCCGGATTGTCTAGTGTGCTCTGGCTGGTTGAAGGGATCAGATTTATCCCAACCTGAACATCCCAGATTGCTGCCTGAAGCACATTTGTGCATAGTCATAGGATTTTCCAGCTTTACCAAAACCTCTCCAAAGCTTGTTAAATGCTACCTTATAAAGTTTTAATTTTGTTTTGTTTGTAAGGTTTCATTTTATGATAATGATATTGCAGTTATATTTTTAAGTCCTTATCTGAGATATATTTGTTTAAGTATTTACAGGTGAAATGATGTGACTGTAGGGGAGTAATCAGATCAGAGGATAACCTTGGGCTGATGTTTCCTGGGATTAGGTAATGGGTATGTGAGGGTTCATCACACTCTCCACAGTCTTTCTCCATAGTAGAAAATTTACAACAATACTCTAGTAATCAGAAAAGAGGGCTTCCCTGGTGGCTCAGTAAAGAATCTTTCTGCCAGTGTAGGAGACATGGATTTGATCATTGGGTCAGAAAGACCCCCTGGAGAAGGAAATGGCAACCCACTTTAGTATTCTTGCTTGGAGAATCCCATGGACAGAGGAGTCTGGCGGGCTACAGTCTATGGGGTTGCAAAGAGTCAGACATGGCTTAGTGACTAAACAACAATCACAGTCAAAAAAGAGAAATGAGTGAATGAACAAAGATTGGCAGAATGTTAATAATTACTGAAACTGGATGATAAATACATGTGAGTTCACTGTATTATTTTCTCTTCTTTTTTATATGTTTGAAAACTTCCATGATTTAAAAAAAAGTTTCACATAAAGATGTCATCTTATCCTGAAAAACCTAGACAGCGTATTATAAAGCAGACGCATCACATTCAAAAGCTGATGAAGGTCCATATAGTCAAAGCCATGGTTTTTCCAGTAGTCATGTACAGATATGAGAGTTGGACCATAAAGAAGGCTGAGCGCCAAAGAACCGATGCTTTCAAACTGTGGTGCTGGAGAAGATTCTTGAGAGTGCCCTGGACAGCAAGAAGATCAAATCAGTCAATCCTAAAGGAAATCAACCCTGAAAAGTCATTGGAAAGACTGATGCTGAAGCTGAAGCTCCAATACTTTGGCCACCTGATGTGAAGAGCTGACCTATTGGAAAAAACCCTGATGCTGGGAAAGACTGAAGGCAGGAGAAGGGGACGGCAGAAGATGAGATGGTTGAATGGCATCATTGACTCCATGGACATGAGTTTGAGCAAACTACAGGGAATCGTAAAGGACAGGGAAGCCTGGGGTGCTGCAGTCCATGGGGTTGCAAAGAGTCAAACATGACTGAGCAACTGAACAACAACAGTCTTATCCTGAACGCTTCAACCACATAAAGCCGCTCTCCTACTTAGAGATGGAGCACAGCTGAGATGCTGAGGACAGGTGTTTCCTCAAGGCCTCCGGTGCAGCTGCTGCCCTCCTCTCAGAAGGGCACGCTGGAGTGCTCCAGAACCGAGATTTGCTGGGCAAGGCTTCATTTACATCTCCATGCCTTTGCACCTTCTCTTCCTTCCACATGGACTGCCCTTCCCTGACTCTCCTACCTCTCACTCAGTCTTGCCCTCTGCTGTCAAGCTTTCGCAGATTCTCCAGGCTTTGTGCCACCACAGAACCTTACACATTCTTCATTGTTATACCATTCACTTGGAATTCTAATATTACTTTTTATGTCTAGCCCTTACCCCATACTAGACTTTTAGCTACTCAAGAGCATGGATTTTTTTTTTTTAATTCAACTTTCCATATTCGTGACTTCGAATACCATCTCTATCTTCATGACTCTCCTGTTAACACCACCAACCAGACTCTCCTAAGCACTGGAGCCATAGATCCAGACCCGAATGTCCTCTGAACTTCTCCCCTTCAATGTTCTACAGACCCCTAAAATCCAGGGGCTCCCAAACTGAACGCACTGTCTTTCCCTAAATGTACTCCCCTGCCCTTCCAAGCAGGTGAGCAGGATCACTCTCCATCCAGTTGCTCAACCCACACACCTGAGCTTCACCCTTTGCCCTCCCCCTCTCCTGCCTCCCACCTGATTCCACACCCTACATCATTCTTGAGAATGCACCCACCTCTCTCATCCTCACAGCCCCCTTCTTGTTGAAGCACCATCATCTCTTACCTGATCAACTGCAAAACCTTCTTAACTGTTCCCCAATCTTGCCCCCTCCTTCTCAGTCTCTATAAGAAAGCCTGATCTTTCTAAGATGATCTTTGTGGAAGGCCAATATGATCCTTAATGAAATTCTTCCATGTCTCCATAAAGTCCAAATTCCTCAATATCAAAATGGACTACAAGGCCCTTTGTGGCTGGCCTCAGCTTATTTCACTGTTTACAATTTCTTTCCACAACCCTGCCCACCAATCCCCAAGACACACACACACACTTGCATGCACACACACACACACAATAAGTTCCAGCTATTTGAAAGACTAGCTCTTTCCCAATGTGCTATCTTCACTGTCTGTATGGCACAATGTCACTCACCAAATATTACATATGCTTGCCTATATTTCTTGTCTTGTAGCAGTTAGATGAAGCAATGCTACTAGTTCTGGCCAATGAGGTATGAGCAGAAGTCATGTGGATACTCCTAGGCTAAAGCACTTGAATCTTCAACGTACTCCCTCCTTCTGCCTTCCTTTTCTTCTCCTTCTTCCTGCCCCTTCCCCTCCTTTTCTCTCTCTTTCTTCTTCCTCAGCCATATGTTGAAATGGTGGAGTCTTGAGATAGAAGCATCCTGGATCCCTCAGTCATCCCATGAAAGCAGTTGCCCTGATCTCACATCAGGCTTCTCTTGAGTGAGAAGTTTTCTTGTGTTAAGCGACTTAGAGGTTGAAGGGTTTTGTTTCGTTTATTGAAGCATAACCTAGATTATCTTCTCCAGTTCTTTTGTACTAGGTCCCTCCTGTGCCTGCAATGATTTTCCTTCCTGCCTCTGTACACCCACCTCCACACCTGGCTGACTCCTAGTTTTCTATCAGGCTTAGCTTGGCTGTCACTTTCTTCTGAATCCCTAAGTCCTGGTCTGGGATTCTTACTGAGAACTTCCTCAGCACCCTGTGAAATTCCTCTTAGCATTTTGTACTGTATATTAGACTGGCCATCCATCTGCCTCTTATTCCCCACTAGGTCTACAAAGCTAGAGTGCGTGTCTGTCTTGTTCATAGCTTTGTCCTCAGCACCTAACAGAGGGCCTGCATGTAGGGTTTTAGCAAATATTTGCCCAATGAATAAACCTTGTATTCATGAAATCTAGGGCTTCCCTGGTGGCTCAGATGGTAAAGAATCTGCCTGCAATGAGGGAGACCTGGGTTCAATCCCTGAGTTGGGAAGATCCCCTGGAGGAGGGAATGGCAACCCACTCCAGTCTTCTTGCCTGAAGAATCTCCATGGACAGAGGAACCTGGCAGGCTACAGTCCATGGGGTTGCACAGAGTCAGACATGACTGAGTAACTAAGTACACAGCATAGCCCCTCGATCAATACATATTTGTTCAATGAATGAATGACTTTACAATCCCTAAAATCAGACAAGCAAAAAAAAAAAAAGGTTTGGGTTTTACAAAGTAGCCCAATATTCATAAACAGCCTTGAATTAGGAAACTACATTCACAAGCAGTTTTAGATACACAGATTAGCATCTCGACGCCCTCAGCTCTGCCCTGACTCCAAATGTCAATTATTTTACTTTAGTTAGTCTTTAGTCCCTCTTCTGGGGCTTCCCGGGTGGCTCAGTGGTAAAGAATTCACTTGTCAATGCAGGAGATGTGGGTTCAATTGCTGGGTCGGGAAGATCCCCTAGAGAAGAAAACAGCAACCCACTCCAGTAATCTTGCCAGGAAAATCCCACGGACAGAGGAGCCTGGTGGCCTACATACAGTCCATAGGGCTGCAAAGAGTCGGACGTGACTGAGCATGCCAGCACAAGGCACAATTCCCTCTTCTAGTGGTAAACTATCAGAAATAATTCAGGGTTTGGGAGGGTGGGAAGTTCCCCACTTTAATGACTTACACTCAGTTGGGGAAACAAAATATAAATCTACAGTCTAGTCCTTACTCTCCTCCTCCCTCACATTTTATGTTTGTTTAACTTTTTCTCCCCATAACCTACTGGGACCACAGAAGGACCTGCTCTAGTCATTAAAGCAGCAGTTATGTAAATAGGGGACACATCTTAAGCTCTGGTGCCATTTAAGGCCACAGCTGTCCCACAAAGCCACAGGCACTGCTGTTGAGTCAGGTGGCTGGGAGGGTCAGGGAGGGGGCCGAGTAGCCCGTCTCCTGAGCTGTCAGATGCCTGCAGTGACACTCAGGCCCTTCAGTTTCTCCATTTGTCATTTTCAGCAGAGTCAAGAGCTCAGGTCACAGGGGACTCGGGCAGGCTGCTGCAATTTTTCCCAAGGGTTGTAGCTCAATCTGGGAGAAACCTTGAGAAATCAACAGGGAAAGAGCCATCAATCAGATGCAGTTCAAGGCAGCAAAGATTTATTGAGCCTGCACATATATGAGTCCCTGAAAGGAATACTAAAGAAGTCTGTGTCCCACATGGTGCCTTCAAAGATCTGAGCCTCGAGAAACAAGCCAGAGTTAAGCACCGGAAAAAAAAACAAGACGACAGTACAAGGCAGTGTCTAATCAAGGCTTTACAAGGATCAAAAGGCCAAGTGATGTGACCAGGAGACAGCAAGGAAGACCTCATTGTCGTATTTGATGTTGGGCGTCTGCTCCGGATCAGCTGTTACATACATTAGTGTACATTAGCTATACTAAACCCCACGAGGTAGGCTCAGAGAGGCAAAATAACTTGCCCAGGATGACAGGGCTGGTGACAGGCAGAACCAGGGCAGAACGCCCCAAAGCCTGTGTTCTAGTCCACCTCATATATCCAGGCTCATAAAGGGTACTATTTATTATGATCAAGACCCTGAGCTAAAACCTTCACACGTATTGTTTTCTGCCCCCACATCGTCTTGAAAAGGGAGGTACTGACACTTGGAAAAACTAAGGCCCAGAGAAGTTAATGAGCCACAATGAAGGAGGGAAACTGGGAGGCCCCTAATTGCAAGACAATTCAAATTTATTCAAATTCAGGTATCCTGTGCTTTCTATTCTCCCCAGCCATTGATTTTTATTTAAACCACAAAAATTTTAGAGCTGCAAATGTGCTATTTTAGGAGTTGGGCATACTGAGACATTACCTTTTTCTGAAAGACAAACTGATAAGTGATCTCACTGCTACAGCTCATAAGTCCTTCCTAGAAAGTGAACCTGGCCTTGGGTCAAGGGTCAGGGAGACACTCAGCACCATCCAATATCACAATTTTTGTCAGCCCCACTCTGGCTGATCTTGCCCTGAAATGTCACAAGTGAGCCTTGTAAAGCAAGCTTCTTGTTATGTGCCTTTGATTTTTTGATGTCTTTCCAACTGCCATCAACATCTGTCAATAATAGCAAACATTCCTCTCTCTGAGACACAGCACTAACCCATCTCCCCACACAAATCCCATTTTGTAGACCAGGCAACTGAGGGTCAAGGAGGTGAAGTTTCTTGCTCCAAGGCATACAACTAAGTCAGTTGCAGAGCCAGACTTCCTGCCTCCAAGATCAGAATGTTTTCATCTCTTTCTCAGTAAAAATTCTCACCTAAGGAGGCAGTAAGGCATTGCTTAAATCATTGTTGAAAACACTTTAAACGAGCAAGTGTGTATTTTGTTCCTAGCAAAAATATAAGGCCTCTCTGGGCCTCTCTGGGTTTCCCATCTCTAAAACATGGGTCAGGCCCTGCCTCATAGGATCATTATTAGGACTAAATGGGCTAAGGCTTACAAAACACCTAACATCTTTCCTGGTGTATTGTAAGCACTCACTAAGTGATGCTTATTAGCCTTGGTGATATTTATTGCCTACTACCTGCCAGGACTTATGCAGTGTATTATAAAATAGGATGTAAAATAAGACCCAATATGTACATGTGGAAAACACATATATGGTTATACGTATACATGATTGGGAATACAAAGAAAAAATTCTGGAATGGCATAGGAGAGGTTTTCATTTCCTTCTGTGCCTTTGTACATTTCCCAAAGTTTTCTGTAAGTCAACGGATTACTTTTGTAACGCAACCAAAGAAAATTGGGGGAAATCCATTGGAAGCACAATTCATTCTGAAATGGGAGGAATACTTTATTTCAAGAAAGCAATAAAAGCTTAAAATCTTTTAAAAGGTACGCTAGCTTAATCACCCCAGGAGGGAAGAGGTAGCTATTTCTCAACAAAGCTGAGCAAACCCTGCTGACTTCACCGGCAGTGGCTGTCACGCTTGGTTCTCGAACAAGGACCTCAGGATTAGAAAGATTTCAGAGGCCACCACTCATCTGGTGGTCACCTGAGTCGGGCAAATGGCCCTCCTGCCCCCCAGTCACTCTTCTCCATGATATACACATCCTTCCCGGCTAGAGACTGGTGCAGGTGCAACAGCAGGGAGTGGTTCCCCCAGCCCACCCAAGCTAGGAAGGCAGATCCAGCAGCCAAGCAGGGACCCACCTGGGCCCCTTAGAGAGCAGCTTCCACAGATGGAAGCAGCTGGGTCTGGGAAGGTGGAGGAGGGGAGAGGAAGTGGAAGAGCGGCACGTGGGAGATTCCCAAGACTTTCTCACCCAACTCCCACCCCAGACTCAGGGGTTGGGGAGGGGGGCAATGAGGAACCGCATCTTGCAGATCGAGAGGTCTCAGGCAAGCTGAGAGCCTTGCTCGAATCCCACAGCTAGTAGAGGAACGCTACCACGCGCGTGTGCTCTATCTCGGGCAGCATCAAAGCAAATGTTGAAGGAGTGGCAGGTGGAGAGCTGAGCTTACGCAGCGCTGCTTCTCAGCTTGGGACGCTGCGGTGCCGGTCGCTTCTGACAACAGAGCCTTATTCTTTCAGGCTGTAAGTCAGTCGGCAGCCCTTCCTCAAGCGATGACTGTGCATCCGCTTACACTGTCCTGGGTCCTGAGTTTCGCGCTGGAAACAGAACAGAAAGAATGCTGCACTCATCGCATTTACAGTTCAGGGGGAGGAGGCAGAAAGTACCAAGTGTGTGAAGTGTGTGAACCCGGGAGGGGCGGGGGGAAGCAAAGCAAGGCAAGGAAGACAGGCTCGCAGGTCTGGTCGAGGTGCATCTCTGAGTCCAGGGTGCCCTGAGGCTTTGGAGAAGGGAGAGTTACTCTGCACGAGGGGTGGAGGGAGACTGGGGGTTCCCAAGGAATCCAGGTAGGGAGGTGGGGGGAGGGAAAAGAAGGGGCAAACTGAGTGCTGGGGACCTGCCCTAGAACGCTCGCGTCCCTCAAGTTTCAGGGAAAGCCATATGGCATAGAGACAAAACACTGAAGAGCTTAGTTTCTCATGGAAAAATAAATGAAGAGGCCGAGATTCATACTGGGGTTAAAGCACACATGGGCCCTGAAGTGAGAGAGAGTGAGGTACCCTGGGAACTAAAAATGGTTCATTCCCCCAGAGCCCAAAGCCTGAGGTGGGAAGGGGGGAAGAAGGGGGCCCCTACGGGCAGGAGGGCAGCGGGGCCCCTGCCTCATACAGCTCAAGGCCACGTGCTTCACTCCCAGGCACACTCCCAGCCTCTTTGCCTCTTTTCTGTGATTACTCCGGGTGTGAGCACGGTGACCCAGACCTTGCAGAGTCCCACCTCAGAGTCGGGTCGATGTCCCTGCCACCCTGTGGCAGGACTCAGGAAGCCTCCTCTGAGAGGGCCAAGGACACCTGGCCCTCTGCTAACAATGCCCTTTCATGGGCATCAGGGGCCCCGGAGGCAGGACGGCAAGCATTTTCCCCCAGCAGCCACCTGCCCTCCCCTTGGACTTGAAGTTCACCCTGTGGTGACGCGGCCAGCTCCGGGCAGTGACTAACCTGGGTTTGAGGCGAGTCTTTCCCTGATGGGCAGTGAATCCTTGGAAAAAGCCCGCTCCCTCTGCAGGGGGTTTTCTTCCCCATCTGTGGTTGGCTCATGCTGCAGTCATAGATTCCATGCCTTCCTCTTCCCCATTTTCTAAAGCCCCTTGAAATCCTGTTCCTGTGGGGTATGGAAGGTAGCTCTTGCGGCCAGAACGCAACTCTTCATCACTCCGATCTTCCGCCCTTGAGCTCCGCAGGCCTCCTGCCTTCCAGGGGCTGGAACACCCAGGCCTGTCACTGCTACACACCCCAGCTCTCTGGAGCCCTTCACCTGGTTGGCTGGGACAGACAAGGAACAATTGCAATGCAATATGACATACACTCTAATGGGGATCAGCCCAGGGCCCTGTGGGCTTAAAAAATATTCTCAACCTAATTAAAGGTGAAGAGTTACGTTTTATTCAGCAGAAATGTTTAGGACTTAAGCCCAGAAGACAGCATCTGAAGTAACCCTGAAAAAAAACTGCTCCAAGGAGACAAGGGGAGGAGCCAAATTACACAGAAGTTTTGCAACAAAGGTCAGGGAGTCTAAACATCAAAAGGTTATCATTAAGGAAAACCAGATATCCCAAGTTAAGGAATTTAGTGCTTTTCTACATGTAGGAAGGTACAAGAGTCTGGGCTCACTGACATCATTCCTTTCATATGCACCTCAGCTACCTGGGGCCCGTACCCTGTGTTTTTACATCCTGAGCTTCCTCTCCTCAGGGCTCACCATAGGGAGTGATTGTGATCTGAATGGCTGCTAGATAGCAGATGACCATTATATCTACTGCTGTGGGCAAGAATTTCTTAGAAGAAATGGAGTAGCCCTCATAGTCAGCAAAAGAGTCTGAAATGCAGTACTTGGGTGCAATCTCAAAAGAGACAGTAATCTCAGTTCATTTTCAAGAGAAACCATTCAACATCTCAGTAATCCAAGTCTATGCCCCAACCACTAATGACAAAGAAGCTGAAGTTGAACGGTTCTATGAAGACCTACAACACCTTCTAGAACTAACAACAAAAAAGATGTCCTTTTCATCATAGAAAATTGGAATGCAAAATTAGGAAGTCAAGAGATACCTAGAGTAACAGGCAAGTTTGGCCCTGGAGTGAAAAATGAAGCAGGGCAAAGGTTAACGGAGTTTTGTCAAGGGAACACATTGGTCATTGGAAACACCCTTTTCCAACAACCCAAAAAATGACTCTACACATGGACATCCCCAGATGGTCAATACCTATATCAAAGTGATGATGTTCTTTGCAGCCAGTGATAGAGAAGCTCTATACAGTCAGCAAAAAAAAAAAAAAGACAGGGAGCTAACTTTGGCTTAGATCATGGGTTCATTATTGCAAAATTCAGGCTTATATTAAAAAAAGTAGGGAAAACCACTAAGCCATTCAGGTATGACCTAAATCAAATTCCTTATGATTATACAGTGGAGGTGGCAAATAGATTCAGAGGATTAGCTCTGATAAACAGAGTGCCTGAAGAACTATGGATGGAGATTTGTAACACTGTACAGGAGGCAGTGGCCAAAACCATCCCAAAGAAAAAGAAACACAAGAAGGTAAAGTAGTTATCAGAGGAGGTTTTACAGATAGCTGAGGAAAGAAGAAAAGCAAAAGGCAAGGGAGAAAGGGAAACATATACCCAAGACTCAGCTGAAAGCAGAGTTCCAAGGATGCAAGGATGAGCACAACTAAGGACAATAAGGACCTAACAGAAGCAGAAGAGATTAAGAAGAGGTGGCAAGAATACACAGAAGAGCTATACACAAAAGGTCTTCGTGACCCAGATAACCACAATGGTGTGATCACTCATCTGGAGCCAGACGTCCTGGAGAGTGGAGTCAAGTGGGCCTTAGGAACCATCACTATCAACAAAGCTAGTGGAGGTGATGGAATTTCAGCTGAACTGTTTAAAATCATGAAAAATGATGCCATCAAAGTGCTGCACTCAATATGTCAGCAAATTTGGAGAACTCAGCAGTGACCATAGGACTGGAAAAGATCAGCTTTCATTCCAATCCCCAAGAAGGGCAATGCCAAGAATGTTCAAACTACTACACATTTGTGCTCCTTTCACATGCTAGCATGGTTTTGCTCAAATCCTTCAAGCTAGGCTTCAGCAGTCTGTGAACCTAGAACTTCCAGATGTACAATGTCAGTTTAGAAAAGGAAGAAGAACCAGAGATCAAATTGCCAATGTTCATTGGATCACAGAGAAAGCAAGGGAGTTCTGGAAAAATGTCTAGTTCTGCTCACTGACTATGCTAAAACTTTTGGCTGTGTGTAATGAAAGCCCCTCAGTCATGTCTGACTCTTTGCGACCCCCATGGACTATACATACGATCCATGGAATTCTCCAGGCTAGAATATTGGTGTGGGTAGCCTTTCCCTTCGCCAGGGGGTCTTTCCAACCCAGGGATCGAACCCAGGTCTCCCGCAATGCAGGCAGATTCTTTACCAGCTGAGCCATGAGGGAAACCCAAGAACACCAGAATGGGTAGCCTTTCCCTTCTCCAGGGGATCCTTGCAACCCAGGAATTGAACCGGGGTCTCCTGCATTGCAGGCAGATTCTTTACCAACTGAGCTATGAGGGAAGCCCCTTTGACTGTGTGGATCACAACAAAGTGTGGCAAATTCTTAAAGAAATGGGAATACCAGACCACCTTACTCACCTCCTGAGAAACCTGTATGTATGTGGATCAAGAAGCAACAGTTATTAATAGAACTGCACACGGAACAACTGACTGATTCAAAATTGGGAAAGGAGTATGACAAGGCTGTATATTGTTGCCCTGCTTATTTAACTTATGTGCAGAGTACATCGTACAAAATACTGGGAAGGATGAATCACAAGCTGGAATGAAGAGTGTCGGGAGAAATATCAACAACCTCAAATATACAGATGAAACCACTCTAATGGCAGAAAATGAAGAGGAACTAAAGAGCCTCTTGATGAGAGTGAAAGAGGAGAGTGAAATAGATGACCTGAAACTCAACACTGAAAAAACTAAGATCATGTCATCTGGTCCCATCACTTCATGACAAATAGATGGGGGAAAGTGGAAACAGTGACAGATTTTATTTTCTTGAGCCCAAAAATCACTGCAGATGGTGACTGCAGCCAAGAAATTAAAAGATGCTTGCTCCTTGGAAGAAAAGCTAAGACAAACCTGCATATTAAAAAGCAGAGATATCACTTTACCAACAAATGTCCATACAGTCAAAGCTAAGTTTTTTCCAGCAGTCATGTGGAAAGCGACATGGAATGTGACAGTTTGTTCTTAAAGAAGGCTGTGTATGTGTTAGTCACTCAGTCGTGTCCGACTCTTTGCGACCCCACAGACTGTAGCCCGCCAGGCTTCTCTATCCATGGAATTCTCCAGGCAAGAATACTGGAGTGGATTGCCATTCCCTTCTCCATCCTGAATATTCATTGGAAGGTCTGTTGCTGAAGCTGAAGTTCCAATTATTTGGCCACCTGATGTGAAGAGCCAACTCCTTGCAAAAGACTGTGACGCTGGGAGAGATTGAAAGCAAAAAGGATAAGGGCAGCAGAGGATGGACACGGTTAGACAGCATCACTGACTCAGCGGACAAGAATTTGAGCAAACTCTGAGAGACAGTGTAGGACAGAGGAGCCTGGAGTGCTGCAATCCCTGCGGTCCCAAAGGGTAAGACGTGGCTGTAGCAACTGGACAACAGCAACAACAGACGGCAGGTATTCGCCTCCTTCCCAAGTTCCCTTAGGGCTCACAGGCTCACGTTACAGGGCTGCAATCACTGATGCCTGTGACATCTTTGTTTACTGATACAGCAGGAAATATTCTATTTCTTAGCCCCCTGGGGACCTGGACACTGGGGCACATAAACCAACCTGGGTAGGCGGGGAAAGGCTGCCCAGAGTTGGAGGCAGGTAAGTGTAGAATTAGACCCTTGAGTCCAGTTAGCCTGGCCAAGAAGTAGGGCCAGGACGGTTCAGAGAGATGCATAGACATGAGAAAGAAGGTATATCAGGGTCTGATGAGCAGGCTGGCCTGGTGAACTACACACTTGCTTACATTTCTACACCCTGATGAACTCAGACATGTCTGTGGGACTTGCCTGGTCAATGAAATTTGAGCAGCGGTGACACCCATGTCACTTCCGGACAGAAATGCATGGCTCAAGAGCCAGTGTCCTCTCTCCTCGCCTCTGTATTAGTGGAAGCGTATGTCAAGCCAGAGTTTTCATCAGCCTCTGTCCCTAAGGGACTGAATTGAACAGAGCCCCCTGCTGGTCTGAATGGCCATGTAATGTGAGCAAGAAATGAACTTGCTGGCTCACTCAATGCAGCAACCCCCAGCCTGTTCCTAACTGATACCATTGGCCTGGCTACACTGGGCTTATATGGGGAAGTTTCAGGGTGCAAGCCTGCATATGTGTGCAGTCAGCTAGATCTCCTATTACTCTTTTTCAAGAGCTCACATAGATCGGAATCCTGATCTTTGTCATTTGCTAGTTCTGAGTTCTTGAACAGTTTAGTAAAACCCTTTGAACCTAATTGGTGGCTCAGAGGTTAAAGCCTCTGCCTGCAATGTGGGAGACCTGGGTTCAATCCCTGGGTCGGGAAGATCCCTTGGAGAAGAAAATGGCAACCCACTCCAGTATTCTTGCCTGGAGAATCCTATGGATGGAGGAGCCTGGTGGGCTACAGTCCACGGGGTCACAAAGTCGAACACGACTAAGCGACTTCACCTTCACTTTATCCACCTATAAACAGAAAATAATGAAAATAATTTTACCTACTTCACAAGGCTGTTGTGTTTCCTGAGCAAATGAATGTTGGGTTTTCCCTATCCCCCGTTATGATGCTTGGACCACCTGTTCCCAGTCACCAGAATACTTGTTTAAAATGTAAATCCCTCACCCCTGCCCCAGACCTACTGAATCCGAATTTCTGCGGGTGGGTCCAGACATCTGCTTTTAGAAAGCACTCCAGGTAGTATTTCTCATTCTGGAGTTTAAGAACCACTATCCTTAAGGCTTTAATGGATAGTCCAAACCTCTGCAGGGAGGAAGGATCATTGAATGGAGGGTGACTTTTGGTCTGAGGCCAAGAATCTTAGGGCTGCCACTGACCTAGGTGGCTGCAGTGCCTTGGATAAAAGCCAAAGGCTTAAAAGCCCTGTATTACTTAGAGATCAAGTCACCGCACTTGGAGCCAGCCCGGTTTGTACAAATCCAGCATTAGTCAGCCCTCTGCAGCCAGCCTGGTAGAGCTTTCTATGAGATGTCCTTCTCTATGCATTGCCTTCAACAAGGTAGCTCTCCCCTCCTTACCCACCTGGCTTAGGAAGGCTCAACCTCTTGGGGCTTTTGGTACCAGTTCCTTTTCCTTCCAGGCAAGGCTGATTCTTAAGAGACTCTGTAAAATTGAGGCCAGGGAGATGACTGCAAGATTAGACCCTGGGATGTAGCCTTCTGAGTATATAGAGCTATCCAAAGGCCACAGAGGAGAAAGAAAGATGCTCCAAGTTACCTATACAACTGCCCAGCCAGGCCCAGCTGCTCGCTCTGCCGTCAGCTTCCCCGCAACACATGCCACCGCCGTATGACTCTTCCGAAGCTCTACTCCACACATGTGCTCGAGAGCACACATGTGGCTCCTGATTCCTTGCCTGTGGAATCAGGTCTTAACTTCTTGCTCTGGCTTTCAGAACCTCCGAGTCACACTGCACTTTGTCTTTCTAATCCATCCTCCCCCTACTTTCCCAACCGACTAAGTTCTCTCCTTCCTCACCCTGTGACTCACCTGGCCTGCTCACCTGTAGCAGATGCTGCCGGTGCCCTACCCAGACCCCTGTTCCTAGGCTGGCACCCCATCCCCTGGTACAAGGCACAAAAGACTGGCCCTCTGTCTCCAGGGAGGGCAAGCCTGCGGTGCCAGCCCCTCTCCGGAGCTCCTGTTATGCCTCAGCAGAACCTCATCTTTGCCTGGCCTCTCTTCCCCTCACCTATCCTATTTTCCTCACTTTCTCAGAGACGCTTCTCCAGAGAGAACCCCCACGAAAATCATTCCCAGAAGAATCCCTCGATTGGGCTTTGCTCCCAGAAAGCCTCACCCTCCCTGAGGCTCTCCTGTCATCTGGGAAGTTACCTTGAGGTGAGGGTAGCTACCAACTTTACCTCCAAGCAGGCAACCTCAGAGGTCACAGGGCAGGAAGGTTTGCAGGCCAAATTAAGATGCTTGAATCACATAATTTATTTAATCAATTTAAAACACAGTGAGCAGACTTCCCTGGTGGTCTAGGGATTAAGAATCCACCTTTCAGCGCAGGGGATGCAAGTTTGATCCCTGGTCGGGGAACTAAGATCCCACATGCTGTGTGGCAGCTAAGTCCATGTACCACAGCTAAAGAAGCCTGAATGTCACAATGAGGAGCCCGTAGACTGCAACGAAGACCCAGCGCAGCCAAAATAAATAAATATATAAAACACGGTGAGAAGCAAGGGACAGGGAAACACACTTAGGATAAGTGCCAGCAGGTAGAAGGATCACCTACCTGAATCCTGGATAACACACATCCACATATCTCATCCTTTCTCTGCCATAGCAGCCTTCCCCACTCATGGTGCAGCTAAGGGTTCAGAGGTAAGGCCAAGCCAAGGGGATCAGCTGGAGGATGGCATGTAGAACCAAGGCACAAACTGCCTCTGTCGGGAAGATGCAGGGGCAGGTACCCCTGGTCACACTGCAGCACCCCAGTTAATCTGCTGAGCAGTTAGGGATTTTATCTATGTTTCTTGGACATAATGAGTGTCACAGCTGGACAGCCATCTCAAGAGTAACACTGCTTCCAACTAGAGAAGACACGAGCCAAGCCTTGTAAATATTTAAGGTTTAGTTGGTCTTTTCATTGGTGGGTTTCCCAGGTGGTCCAGCGGTCAAGAATCCAATGCAGGAGATTCAAGAGATGCAGTTTCGATCCCTGGTTGTAAAGATCCCCTGGAGAAGGAAATGGCAACCCACTCCAGTCTTTTCATTCCTCTGTTGATAAGTAACATTCTCATTTCTTGCATCATTTTATCTATATTCAACACATATACATTCTGTTTATTCTCTCTGTGTCTAAGATAACTCATAAGTGACTTACTACTATACATAACGTCTCTAGTTTTCTGTTGCAGAGTTGAATATTCTTAAATTACACAGCAAAGACAAGACAGTTCCTTTTTTCAGAATTACCACTTCCTACCCATTGGTTCCCATTGCTCTTTGTATCACTCCTAATACAAAACTACATTCTTCAGTAACAGAATTGGGCTTCAGGATCTGAACATGGTCTGTCTGGTTCTAAATTGGATGCACACACCATTGTGCCATGCGACGTGTTATTTGGGAACATGGCTTATCTCCCCTACAAATGGTAGGGAGCCTGTGGTCTTGTCTCTGTATTTCCTACCATCTCTCTCTCTGTCTCCCTTTCACATGCGCTGGCATGAACACAGTGCTTGCCCAGGGTGGGCCCTCTGAATGCTGATTGTGCATTTCAATCAAATCTATTAACATTTAAACAAGAGCACAGCCAGTCTCTTTCCTGCACCACCCTCACTTGACTTAAAAAGCCAGAGGACAGACACAGGCTTCCTCCTCCATAAATCTCAGGGCAGGATTTAGGGCTAAATCCCAGCTTCTATTTGCCAGATTCAGACTGTGAACACCAGGATCCTGATGTCTCTCCAGATTTAAGGACACAGTATCCTGCCCCCATGCAGCTTTAAAACCAGGAGCCTCTGTCCCTTTTCAGCTGGTCCCCCATCACAGCGCTAAACTGAGCTTTATATGTGAAGAAAGGAAAAGTCACTCAATCATGTCTGATTCTTTGCGACCCTGTGTGCCAGGCTCTTCTGTCCGTGGGGGTTCTCCAGGCAAGAATACTGGAGTGGGTTGCTATTCCCTTCTCCAGGAGATCTTCCTGACCCAGGGACCAAACTCAGGCCTCTCACATTGCAGGCAGATTCTTTGCCATCTGAGCCACCAGGGAAGCCTTATATATGAAGAGCGCTTGCCAAATTTCCAGAAGAGCCACGGCAGGAAACTGAATGGCAAGGTAAGAGTGTAACCCTGTTCAGTTCAGTCGCTCAGTCGTGTCTGACACTTTGCAGCCCCATGAACCGCAGCATGCCCGGCCTCCCTGTCCAACACCAACTCCTGGAGTTCACTCAGACTCACATCCATCGAGTCGGTGATGCCATCCAGCCATCTCATCCTCTGTCGTCCCCTTCTCCTCCTGCCCCCAATCCCTCCCATTATCAGAGTCTTTTCCAATGAGTCAACTCTTCACATGAGGTGGCCAAAATATTGGAGTTTCAGCTTTAGCATCAGTCCGTCCAATGAACCCAGGACTGATCTCCTTTAGAATGGACTGGTTGGATCTCCTTGCAGTCCAAGGGACTCTCAAGAGTTTACTACTCCCTTAATATCAGAGGAGAGGGGGTGATAGAGTCCATTAAGAAATAAAAATCTCAGTGCTGGCCAGTCGAGTTCATACACAGAGCTTTAAGCTTTACTTCAGGTTCAAGTCATCAATCCCAATGCACACATAAGTCACTGGAGATGGAGATTTAGGAAGGACCCCCACTTCTCAAACGGTACTGAACTACTTCTCTAACTCCTCAAAAAAGTACAGGGTCAATAACCTATAATGGAAAAGAGTCTGGAAAAGGAAATATATACAGATATATATGTATAAATGAATCACTTTGCTGTACATCTGATACTAACAGAACATTGTGTATCAACCTTTTTTCAATTAAAAAGAAGGTGTGGGTCTTTGTTCTAGCCATTCTACACTGCACCCTATATATGGCCAGCCTCTCCCAGTTAGAAGGGCAGCCTCTCCCCTTTGCACTTTCTCTTGTTTTCTCTCTCCCTTTAGCTGCTTTTGGATGATGATGATGCCAGTTAACATTGATCAAGTCATAGGTTGGGTTCCAGGAAGCAAACTCTGAGACCACACAGAGGATTTGTTGTCTGGATCAACATCTGCAGAAAGGGAAGGAAATGAAGCAGGACTGGACGGAGGGAGAAACAGAGCTGAGATGGAAAGCCAACAAAGGCCCCCATCAACCTTCCAGAGCTCTAGAACTGGGGTGTCCTTTTAGAGTTGTCCTGAGTGGAGGCAAGGGATCCTAGCCTTTCTAGATCTCATAGGTCAGTCCTTGGATGCAAGATGATCCCCTAAAGAGACCATGGGCTTGAGTGACACGATCACCTTCAACAGGGGCAATCCTCGTAAAGGACTGGCAACTGAGCACCCCCAGTAGCTGGACAGATGAGTCCTCTATACCAAAACCATGATCAAGTGGCACATCGCAAACCAAGGATCATCTTATACCCTTCACCTTAACCCATTTAATCCTCACAACAACTTTTTGAGGTAGACACTACAATTATCTCCTTTTGCATGTGTTAACTGTTGCACAGAGAGGTTAAATAACTTGCCTGATGTCACACAGCCAGGGAGTGGTGGAACCAGGATTTAAACCCAAGCAGTCTAACTCTGATGGTCATCTGCCCACCACTCCTCCCATGCTAGTCAAAGAAAAGCCAGCAAAAACTGGACATAAATTTTCCCTAAGCATGCAGAAGAGTGCTTAGCAAACAACAAGCATACATAATGTTTTGAATAAATTGGTTCAGTTCAGTCACCCAGTCGTGTCCGACTCTTTGCGACCCCATGAACCGCAGCACACCAGGCCTCCCTGTCCCTCACCAACTCCTGGAGCTTGCTCAAACTCATGTCCATCGAGTTGGTGATGCCATCCAACCATCTCATTCTCTGTCGTCCCCGTCTCCTCTTGCCTTCAATCTTTCCCAGCATCAGGGTCTTTTCAAATGAGTCAGTTCTTTGCATCAGGTGGCCAGTGCTGGAGTCCACAACAAACTGATTCACATAGGGAAAAACCAGTGCTATGGGTTTTATGCTTTCTGCCCATGCGGTAGCCTTGTCCTCAGGATGGCTTCCATCGAGGTCACAGGATGGACATACAGCTTCCTGTATCCGTGTCTATACCAGGAGAGGAGAGAATTTCACTGCCGCATCATCAGAAGACTCAAGTGTCACACTACACCCTTCCATCTGAACCGATCATGGAGGCAAAAGGATTGATACTCTCCAGACTGGCTTCAAACAATCAGAAACCCTCTTGACATCCCACCCAAACCCAGAGGGAGAATCTGGATGCTCTTTGGAAGTGGGGAGAAGAGGAATGGATATTGAGTAGATAAGCAATGAACATTCACTACATTCTTCATCCCAGGGGTCTCCAAGTCCTTGAAACTTTTTGTTCCTTCCAGGCTCTGGCTTCACCTTGTCCTTCTCTCCTTCCTAAAATATCCATGACCTACCTCCATTCCACTGCTAAAGGTTTAGGGAAATAGGTAGCCATCAGATCTTGTGGGAAAAGGTGAACAAAAAGAAGGCAGTCCCACTGAGAGTGGGGTCTGGGCTTGGGATGCTGATGTATAAGATAATCAGATTCTTTGCGCAATTGGATTAATCTCTTTGCAGAGCCTCAGATAATGGTCTCTGACCACACTATCTAAAATATGCCTACACTCCCACTCTAGTCACTCCCCTCTTTTCCTGCTTTATTTTGTTCATAGCCTTACCTCCATCTGGACATGTATTTTTTGTTGTTGTTGTTGTTTATTCATTTGTTTGAAGTCTCTTTTCTCCACTGGAATAGATCCTCCACAAAAAGAACTACTTTATCTCATTCATCACTGAGAGTTTGCTGGATGGATTAGTGGCTAGATGAATGGATGATTAATCATCTCCTTTATGTTGCTACCGTAACAGGCTCAGACTCCTTCTCCAAGTTGATGGGCATTACCAAAGACCCCTTTCTACTATTCTCAACTTGAAAGTGACAGGCCCCAGGAAGACAGCTGGAGAAAGGCAAGAGGGGAAATGCCATCCTATCTCAAAGAAATCACAGACTATTCTCATGCCCTAGAGAACATCTTATCCATAGATACTGATCATCTCCAGGCAGCCCCCAGTTTTTAGAGGGAACAAATCAATGAAACCATTTTGTCTATAAGAGTTTTTCAACCATCTTTTCAGTTCTTCAGTCCAGTTGCTCAGTCGTGTCCAACTCTTTGCAACTCCATGGACTACAACACGCCAGGCTTCCCTGTCCATCACCAGTTCCCAGAGCTTGCTCAAACTCATGTCCATTGAGTCCATGATGCCATCCAACCATCTCATTCTCTGTTGTCCCCTTCTCCTCCTGCCTTCAATCTTTCCCAGCATCAGGGTCTTTTTAAATAAGTCAGCTCTTCACATCAGGTGGACAAAGTATTGGTGCTTCAGCTTCAGCATCAGTCCTTCCAATGAATATTCAGGACTGATTTCCTTTAGAATTGACTGTTGGATCTCCTTGTACAAGGGAGTCTCAAGAGTCTTCTCCAACACCACAGTTCAAAAGCATCAATTCTTCAGCATTCAGCTTTCTTTATGGTCCA
>SJYQ01026286.1:0-18474 GCA_006410935.1 Redunca redunca
TCCATGTTCTGGCTATTATAAACAGTGCTGCGATGAACATTGGGGTACATGTGTCTCGCTCTTGTGAATCATAGCCCTTTCTGTTAGAATTACTGTAAATAATACTTCTACTTTGCTTTTTGCTTGCATTTTCCAACTTGCCTCTTAACTTTTTATGGTATATTTTCTATACAGAAGTATTTAATTCTTAAGTGGTCTTATCAGTCTTTTCATTTATAAATTTTGGGTTTATATCATCTTTAGAAAAGCTTTTTCCATGCCAAGATTTTAAAGATAAATTGTTATATTTCCTTCTAGTACGTCTGTGGTTTCATTTTTTAATACTATTTGTACTTTGGTGTCGGAGAAGGTGATGGCACCCCACTCCTGTACTCTTGCCTGGAAAACACCACGGACGGAGGAGCTTGGTAGGCTGCAGTCCATGGGGTCGCGAAGAGTTGGACACGACTGAGCAACTTCACTTTCACTTTTCACTTTCATCCATTGGAGAAGGAAATGGCAACCCACTCCAGTGTTCTTGCCTGGAGAATCCCAGGGACGGGGGAGCCTGGTGGGCTGCCGTCTATGGGGTTGCACACAGTCAGACACGACTGAAGCGACTTAGCAGCAGCAGCAGCAGTACTTTGGCATAATTGCTCAACATTCAGAAAACGAAGATCATGGCATCTGGTCCCATCACTTCATTGGAAATAGATAGGGAAACAGTAGAAACAGTGTCAGACTTTATTTTTTTGTGCTCCAAAATCACTGCAGATGGTGATTGCAGCCATAAAATTAAAAGACGCCTACTCCTTGGAAGGAAAGTTATGACCAAGTTAGATAGCATATTAAGAAGCAGAGACATAACTTTGCCAACAAAGGTACGTCTAGTCAAGGCTATGGTTTCTCCAGTGGTTATGTATGGATGTGAGAGTTGGACTGTGAAGAAAGCTGAGCACCGAAGAATTGATGCTTTTGAACTGTGGTGTTGGAGAAGACTCTTGAGAGTCCCTTGGACTGCAAGGAGATCCAACCAGTCCATCCTAAACGAGATCAGTCCTGGGTATTCATTGGAAGGACTGATGGTGAGGCTGAAATTCCAATACTTTGGCCACCTCATGTGAAGAGTTGACTCACTGGAAAAGACTCTGATGCTGGGAGGGATTAGGGGCAGGAGGAGAAAGGGACGACAGGGGATGAGATGGCTGGACGGCATCACCAACTTGATGGACGAGTTTGGGTAAACTCCCGGAGTTGGTGATGGACAGGGAGGCCTGGCGTGCTGCAATTCATGGGGTTGCAAAGAGTTGGACACAACTGAGCAACTGAACTGAACTGATGGCTCTGATTCTATCTCATTACGTGAACAGCTGAATTGGTAGCTAAATATATTATTCTATTTCTAAATATATATTAGGAGCAATAAAATCAGATTTTGACTCACTTGATTATCTGTTTGTTATCTGATTCCATTAAAACTTCATTATTTCTTAAAGACCCTTAAGAATTTGTAATATAAAACCAGTAATTTCAAAAAACCCCAGTACTTTCACACAATTTTTAACTGTTAGTGTTCTCATGTTTTAGGTAGCCTGATTAAAGAACAAACTCTATATTTATATCTATATATTCCTTGCTTAGGCAAACAATCTGAAGGGGGAGAAAACATCTGTTCAGTTTTACAGACCCAAATTTGGATTACAGCATGCATGTGCAGACACACACAAACCCAGAAATACCTATATGTTAAAACAATACTTAGAATTTGGAACTTACCTTCCAGACCAGGTCCAGGTATCTAAGTTTAGATAGTGCAAATCATTCATCCTAGTTTGCTAAAATAAAATGTATGAAATTGGTCAGTGTTTTACATATTAATGGACTTAAATTTTGGCTTTAAAATAAACTCATATTAAAAATAGATAACTCTATTTTACTTAATATCAGACGTTTACATATTCGGAAACAATGCTAAGCATTAATAAAATTAGCATAGAGCTACCAAATTAATGTGTCAAGGGAGAAAGGAAAAAATGAGTATAAACTAACAAGCTTTAGATAATAGGAAGTAAAGTTTTTCTGATAAATCACTGAAGTGAAGGATTCTCCCCATTAAAGTATGATTTATAATTATCTGTGATTACTCAGATATGGTCTGTTCAGGTAATAGGAGATTTTTAAAAGTTATTATTGAATGGCATTTTAATCTCTAGATTATCTGAATGTTCAGCTATTCCACAAAATCAAAGGATAAATTTTTATAGGAAACATCAAACAAAAAAAGACTATTTCCATAAAAAACACTAACCAACACACGTCCGCCAAAGATATAGCCCTTATTTCCAAGAACTGCACACGTATGCGCGGCTCGTGGCTGTGGTGGAATGCCACCCTGCAAGCAGAGATCAGAAAACAGAGCACAAAGGCTTAAAACATCTGTAAGTTACATTCCTATGCTCAGTATGCAAAATTCTTGCTGCTAAGTTACAATTATGTATGTAACTTAATTAAAAACCCTAATGCAAAAGTCTGTTCAAGGTAGTAAGCAATTATAGACAAATACTACTCTTAAGGAATTAATTCACTCAGATCTTTATTTTTTTTAATGTTTTCCTTAAATACCTGACACTATTTAGCAGCATGAGATTTCACATTAATTTTAGCTCAAAATGTAAAGATTAAAAAATTAAATGTAAAGACATTTTCTTTGTCTCTCTGACACACCCCACCCCTTCTTTCCTCTCTTTTCTCTCTCTCTCTCTCACACACACATACACAGAGTTAATAATATGAATGAGAGTACACAGAGTGGTAATCTCAGAGACCCTAATAAGAAAATTAAATCTGTCCTTGAAGACTCTTGGTGCTTCAAATTCCATAATAAGAACTTTACTCTTGGCTTAAGCCAGTGTTTTATCTCTTACTAAAACTCTTGACATTAACTGATAATACACCTTTATCCTTTACTTTGAATAAATATAGCAGATCTTTTCTTCAGAGAAGTTTTAGATTGGTGGGAAAAAAGTATAATGAGTAGATGAATGAATAAAATATAAATAATTTTCTGCATAATTTCCATGTGTTCATGATGAGTACTCTTCTGTTTGTATTTTTCATTCCAAATTCTGAAGGAACCCAGTATTTTCAGCTCATTGGCTAACGAATGTGGGCATACAAAATTTAATCTCTGCGTCAAAGATCATAACTTTCTACACTTTTCAGGTTTATTTGAATAAGGTCAACACGGTAAGAAATAATTCTGATATTACCTATATGTGTGTGTGTTAGTTGCTCAGTTACGTCTGACTCTGCGACCACACGGACTATAGCTCACCATGCTCCTAAGTCCATGTGTTTCTCCAAGGCAAGAATACTGGAGTGGGTTGCCATGTCCTTCTCCAGGGGATCTTCCTGACCCAGAGATTGAACCTGGACCTCCTTCACTGCAGGCAGATTCTTTACCATCTGAGCCACCAGGGAAGCCCCTTTACCTATATATATAAGACTTTTAAATAAATGAGAGGGAACCATTTTTGTTGCGGTTCCCAACTCTTCAAGCAAAACAAGTTTTAGTATCCAGTCTCTGATGTGAAATTTTAGAAAAATTCTTCTACTACATACATTATGAAATAAATGAACTTTCTCCTTTTTTATTTATGAAATACATTTAATAGCCAATCAAAGCTTCTGAATAAACTGGGTTCATATCAGTCCAAACAAAAACAAAGTAATGGTATTTGCATTAGCCTATGGAAAAAGCAAGACAGTTTCAGAAAAACATCTATTCCTGCTTTATTGACTATGCCAAAGCCTTTGACTGTGTGGATCACAAGAAACTGTGGAAAATTCTGAAAGAGATGGGAATACCAGACCGCCCGACCTGCCTCTTGAGAAATCTGTATGCAGGCCAGGAAGCAACAGTTAGAACTGGACATGGAACAACAGACTGGTTCTACATAGGAAAAGGAGTACGTCAAGGCTGTATATTGTCACCCTGCTTATTTAACTTCTATGCAGAGTACATCATGAGAAACGCTGGACTGGAAGGAACACAAGCTGGAATCAAGATTGCCGGGAGAAATATCAATCACCTCAGATATGCAGATGACACCACCCTTATGGCAGAAAGTGAAGAGGAACTAAAAAGCCTCTTGATGAAAGTAAAAGAGGAGAGTGAAAAAGTTGGCTTAAAGCTCAACATTCAGAAAACTAAAATCATGGCATCCGGTCCCATCACTTCATGGGAGATAGATGGGGAAGTGGAAACAGTGTCAGACTTTATTTTGGGGGGCTCCAAAATCACTGCAGATGGTGACTGCAGCCATGAAATTAAAAGACACTTACTCCTTGGAAGAAAAGTTATGACCAACCTAGATAGCATATTGAAAAGCAGAGACATTACTTTGCTGACTAAGGTCCGTCTAGTCAAGGCTATGGTTTTTCCAGTGGTCATATATGGATGTGACAGTTGGACTGTGAAGAAGGCAGAGCGCCGAAGAATTGATGCTTTTGAGCTGTGGTGTTGGAGAAGACTCTTGAGGGTCCCTTGGACTGCAAGGAGATCCAACCAGTCCATTCTGAAGGAGATCAGCCCTGGGATTTCTTTGGAAGGAATGATGCTAAAGCTGAAACTCCAATACTTTGGCTACCTCATGCTAAGAGTTGACTCATTGGAAAAGACTCTGATGCTGGGAAAGATTGAAGGCAGGAGGAGAAGGGGACGTCAGAGGATGAGATGATTGTACGGCATCACCAACTTAATGGACATGAGTTCAGTGAGCTCCGGGAATTGGTGATGGACAGGGAAGTCGGCTGTGGTGACGTCCATGGGGTCAAAAAGAGTCAGACATAACTGAGCGACTGAACTGAAGAACGTATCTGAAGAACTGATCCGAGAGATCACAGCGAAAATATTGTTAAACATTAATGAAAAGTGTCCCGTGCCTGTCGGGCTGTTGGCCCAGAAGGATGGGAGGGTTAGAAACTACGGTAAGGAGAGACAGTCACAGAAAGACCTGAAGTCCTAAATAACTCCTTATAAGCTACCTCAGTTCACTGATCCCAAGGAGCACATTCTAAAACTATGTGTGCAGTAGCTCCAGATTCTTGCTTATTCTCTAAGGAAGCAAAGGGTTAAGAAGCCTGAAAGAGATCTAGGATGCGTTTTAGTAGATCCAGTGTCAATAAAATTTCTATCCACTTGCTTACTGATATGAAATTATTTTAAGAGAGACAAGATGCTTTTATTTCATTAACACATAAATCTTAACACTCAAATACTGACTGCAGGAAACGTCCATCAACAAATATGATTGACTGATAGTTGATCAGTTCCAAAATTAGAATAGAACAGAAGAACATTGGAAATGTGAAAGCCACCGCTAGGAGAAAGACGATGCTGAGATGGGTCAAGCCTTGTAACACTTTTTATTTTGCATAGAACTTCCCTCACTTCCATTTACAGAAGCTGAACTGCAAGGAATTTTATGTATACATGAGTGTTGTGGTTTATTCATTAAGTTGTGTCCAACTCTTTTGCAACCCCAGGGACTAGAGCCCACCAGGCTCCTTTGTCCATGAGATTTTCCAGGCAAGAATACTGGAGTGGGTTGCCATTTCCTTCTCCAGGGAATCGTCCCAAACCAGAGAGCAAACTTGTATCTCCTGCTTTGTCAGTGGATTCTTTACTGCTGAGCCAACAGGGAAGCCCACATGCCTGTTAGTGGACAAAAATTTGGTCTTTCCCTAGGCTACAGCAGTATCACCTAGCAACTGTTCTTCTCATAGCACTGCTTGCATGACTCATAGCTGTACTTTTTGACAATCCTCCAATCCTCTCAAATCCTCTCTCCTCTCTTTTAAAATAGCAGAGAATAGAATTTGAATCAAATTTTGGGTTTTGTTCAAAAATTTGAACACAAATATTGTTCAGTATTTTATTCTGCACAGTTCCAATGATCTGACCAATCACAATACCTTGCTCCCTTAGGGACAGGTCTCAGACTCAGGCCTGGCCAATCATACCGTTGGCAACGGGGATTGATATAGAGGAGGAACACACCTAAGTAGAGCCAGAGTCCTTTTTCTAGGGTGAAGATACAGACATTGAGAAAATACAGCACCAACAGAAAGAACTGCGGGTATAGGCAGGGCTATATTCCCTCCTAAGTGAGCTGGCCAGTCTGTAGCAGACAGAATAAGCTAGCACAAAGAGAAGCAGGGAGAAGCCAATAGAAAGATGGAAATACTGTGATGAGGTTGGGTAAATTGTTCCACTTCCTAAGGCCCTGGTCCCTGTAGCTTTTCCACTGTGTGAGCCACTTCAAAATATACCTCCATATATAGCTATGCAAGATATACCTCCATATATAGCTCCAATATAGCTATGCAAGAATTCTTTATGGCTTAAACTAATGTGAATTTGTGTTTGCTCACTAGCACATGAAAGAGTATTAAGATTTCATGAGTTTATGAAACATGGGCTTTTCAAAATCATGAACTTTGTTACAAAAGGACTTTTAAAAAGAGCCTTCATTAAATTAGGGCATTACACTTGTGGGTAAAGAATGATGATGGCACCTCTCTAGAGTTTTCTAGAAAACCTTAACCTGGAGAAAAATATGTGATAAAAAAACAATAATAGTGACTGCACTCAAGAGAACCCCTTTGTATATGATCACAAGCTCAATTACTAACAGCCAATAACTTAGTAAAAGAAATTCACTTTAAAAGTGTTCATGAATAGAAAAACATAAAGGTAACTTTTCACAAAACTTACTTTAATTTCGGGTTGAAGCCAACTCTGTGTCTTTGTGTCAAATATGTGAACATCATTATGCCATCCCCAGAATATCTGCTCTTCCTAAAACATAAATTTTTTAAATATTTTAAAAGTTTTTAATGACTTTTAGATTTGTATGATCGTTTCACTGCATATTTACTGGTGAAATAATAGACATTTTTACAGAAATAGAGTCAAGTGTGACCATAGCTATAAACTTAACGCGTATCACCAGTGGCTCACAAAGTGTGATCCCTAGGCTATAGAAGCATCACCTAGCAACTGTTCTTCTCATAGCATTGCTTGCATGACTCATTACTGTACTTGGTGACAATCCTCCAATCCTCTTGAAGGATTATCTCTTTGAAAATTGCAGAGGATAGAATGATATTTAGATTTGAAAATCTGTTTTCCTAAAGTACATGTGCCAAATTTCTAATCTTTGCTGTTAGAAACTTTAGGGAACAGTGGTTCTTTTTGTAAAAGAATTCTAATCACTTAACTAAGCAGCTAATTCTTATACATTAAATGTATGCTTACTCTCCTTTGTCTTCTAGGAAGACTTGGCAAGGCACAGATTTAGCAGTTAGACTGTATTTAGTGTCTTCTGCATTGTTGAAATCCTCTGCCACTACTCAAGCTTACCTCTGCAGCAGTTTTGTGATATACGTCAGGACTATATCATTCGTTTTCATCAGGACTTGTCCAACAAGTCAAATAAACTAAATAATTTACCTAGTTCAGAATCTAAGTGAAAAAATCTACCTGTACACCATAAACTTCAGGACATGATCATTAGCCTAACTATACTAGTTGAGAAAAAAAATGAGAGCTTTCACTGATGAGTAAAAATAATTGGACATAATTAGTGGGAAGTTATATTACTAAAAATTATCAGTAATACTGTCAGTAGCAAAACTTAAAAGATACTTCATTTTAAAAACTGAAAAACCATGTAAACCACTTTTGTCACTTAAAAACCATTCAATTTTATTAACATATATTAATTTCACACATAGTCTAAGTAAAGCCTATGGAGAAATTTTAAATACCCATATACAAAGAGATATACATGATATGTACATATAGCTTTACATTAATAATGTACAATAATAAAATACGCTAGTAGAAGATAAAAGTGAGGTTACTGTGTATCTTGGTGGGAAGATAAATGGCTTTTAAAGTTATCTTTTAAAAGATTTCATTTTTGTAAGTCATGACTACTTTCATTAATATAATAGTTTATTCTCTAGCCAGTAAGAATAAGTAGAAAAAAGCAGTATCACTACCAACTTACTCACTGTCATACAGAAGCCAGTCTGAGCTATGAATAGTTCTGGCGGACGTACCTAAAAGGAGGTGTATGTCAGCAACAGCCACTGTGGTTACCTATGAACAGAGTTTTTCAAGTTGTGCTAAAGCCACTACTTGTCTACTAGAAGCATCTGTAAGTGATTTATGACATCAGAAAAGAAATTACTCTGCCAGTAGCAATGAAGGCTGATACCATTAGGTGAGAGAATCTCTTGCAACTGAACCCAAATTCAAAAGAGAGAAAAGACACTTTTTTTTCATAGTATCAATTACAGCAAATTAAAATGAGAAGGACTGGGCTCATTATTTCTAAAAACTTTAAGGTGACACTAAATTAGAGGAAAATGTAAACAGTGATTACTTTCTTACCCAAGATGCATCATGAACATCAAAACAATCTTGGAGTTCATTATGTCTCCTACATCCATAGCCACCAAAGTATATTAATCTGAAAAACAAAACAAAGGACACACTTTGGGAGTTCTGCTTTCAGCTTGTTCACAGAAAGCTGAAAGACATCATTTCTCTCACAACCTAAACAAGCCATATAAACTACAAAACCATAATAAAAAAAAATCAAACCACTATGAGAACAAAGAGACCCAAGTGAACTAATTCCAGAAAGTGATGAGCCTGCAGTAGGAGAGAGAAAACCACTGTTGCTTTCATCCTTGATGCAACAGCAGGAGGAGGAAGAACCTGGCACACACAGGGTTTGTAAAAGAAGCCAGCCAAAATTTTAATAGTCACATGTAGGCTAACACAGCAAATTAGAACCTTAAGAGACTCGGTCACCTAGGGAGTTTGAATCTATTCAAAAGTATTCACATAATCTTCAGAGAGGACTTAGGGTCAGTTACCAAGAGAAGGAAGCAGCAGAGAGCAGAGCAACTCTTCTTGAGGCAATCTGAGCTATCAACTCTAAAGTTTGGGATCAGGACAGGAAATCTGAAGGAAACTCTTCAGAGTGCTGCCCGCAAAAGGCCAGGGAGGACATGCAATGCTTAAAGAGATCACTCAAGGTACAGAAAGTATAATGTGGAATTGGGGAGCAAAGAGAACTCCCTAGCAACCTAAATACCTACCAATTAGGCTATGAAACAAGGAGGGATCTCTCACAGTTCTGAGAAGTAGGAACATGGCTGTGAAGCCCAGCTCAAAATCTCTACACAATCCCTAGCGCTCAAAATGTGGGGATCAAAGTCTTGATCCTGCATCAGAACACTTGAGGCCAGTGCTAAAACTAAAAGAAACTAAAGCTGCAACAAAGCCTAAGCACATGCCAATTATAGGTTAGACTGACTTAAAGTGCACTCCAGCAGTCTGAAAAAGAAAGAAAGGGCATGTCCTTTTCTGGAGAGATGCAATGTTTACTACAACCTTTACTGTTCTTTCAAACAGAAAGAAGAAAGAAAGAAGAAAGAACCCTGTCATATGATATAAAATTAGAAGGTATATGAAAAGGCAAAAAAAAGTGACCTGGGATCAAGAGAGGAAAGAGTCAATATAAGCTGACTTCAAGGCGGCCCAGATACTAGAATTAGCAGACCTGGCCTTTAAAGTAATTCTAACAGAAATAGCAACAGACCAATTTGTAAAAGGTGGACAAAATTCAGGAAGAACGAGGTAATTTTGGCAGAGACATGGGGACCCCTATTATAGAGGCAATCAAGTTAAGATGAAGTGATTAGGGTAGGCACTAATCAATATAACTGGTTTTCTTACAAAAGGGGGAAATTTGGAGGAAGACAAGCAAGTACAGAGAGAATGCTATGTGACTATGAAGGCAGAGATCTGAGTGATGCTTCTACACACCAGATTACCAACAAGTCACCAGAAGCTAGGGAGAGGCATGAAGTAGATTCTTCCTGAAAACCCACAGAATGAACCAACCTTGCTGACAGTTTGATCCCAGACTTCCAGTCTCCAAAACTATGAGACGATACATTTTTTGACACACCCCATGGCATGCAGATCCTAGTTCTCTGACCAAGATGCACACCTGTGCCCCTTGCAGTGGAAGTGCAGAGTCTTAACCACTGACAACCAGGGAAATACATTTCTGTTGTTTAAATCATTCAATTTGTAGAACTCTATTACATCAGCCCTAGCAAAATAAACATTTACCACAATTATAAATGTATTATCCTTTGATCCAGAAATCAAATTGTGAAATTTTATCCAACAAGTAGATCTGCAATTATATGTATATAAACACAAAGATATTCATTAAAGCATAGTTTATAATGGCATAGGAACTGAAATAATCTAAGTGTTGCTTCATCTATAGGTAAAAAGTTTAATGAACTATAGTATATTCTCATGGGAGATTACTATGCAGCTGTAAAAACAAACAAAAACAAAAAAAACAGCTTTCCAACTAGAGATATAGAAAAATGAAAGTTCTCCATGGTAGTGTACATTAAAAGAAGCAGTAGGACGCAGAATAGTGTAGAGAACACAGATGTTTGTGTAAAGAGGAGGCAGAAAAGATACAGATAAATATATAGAATACTATTATCTCTATATATATTTATACATATGTATACAGGGCTCCCTGGTGGCTCATAGGTTAAAGCATCTGCCTGGAATGCAGGAGACCCGGGCTTGATCCCTGGGTCAAGGAAGATCCCCTGGAGAAGGCAATGGCAACCCACTCCAGTATTCTTGCCTGGAGAATCCCATGGAAGGAGGAGCCTGGTAGGCTACAGTCCATGGGGTTGCAAAGAGTTGGACATGACTGAGCGACTTCACTTTCACGTATGTATACATACATATATACATACATATGTATTTGCTTCTATTTGCTTAAAGTAACAGAGGGCAATTGTTCCCAAATGTGTCTGCACCTTGGAATTACTTGAGCAGCTTAAAAAAATCATACTCCCATTGATTGTAATTTAGTTAGTCTAGGGTATCACCTGGGGCTTCACGGCATTAAAAAAAAATCCCTATATTATCCCTATGGCAGACAACTTTGAGAATCACTGCTATAAAAATATAAAATATGTTGATAAAAGGAGCTATTTGTGCATCTGGAGGGGTAGGAACAGGATGGATGAGAGCAACAATGGGAGCCAGACTTTTTAATATGGTTTTGATTTTTAAACTGTGTGACTATATTAACTATCCAGAAAATTAATAAAGTAATTAATTTAAAAAAACAAATAGTTGCTTCCACCATGTTTATTCTTATGACCTGGTTCTTATCTAGGATTCAAAACTGCCTTTACCATCAGTGTCAAAACAGTTTGTAAGTATATCTTGAAAAAAATTCAGTTTCAAGTTCTCTCTGTTTTGGACAAGCTATAATCCTTACTTGAATGCAGTTAATGAGGTGGTTTTGCTGCATTACCTGTCTTTATATACCCAGCAGGAAAGTTTATCACGTGGTGTAGGTGGTTGGCCTTCAAAGTTGGTGATTTTTTCCCAAACGTAGGTTCCATCTCTTGTTCGCAAATTAACAAAATAAAGCTTTTAAAAGAGGAGAATACTATTAACAGACAGGGCATCGGAAAATTAAATATATGTCATAGGGATAGGTGATCCAAAATTAATATTACTTTTTATTTTTAAAAGGTAAAAATTTTAATTGTAGAGTTAATGAAAATTGGACTATGTTTTAGAAGCAAAAATGGTATATGAAACATACTGAAATGAATCTTTACCCTTCTTGTTCTTGCCCTATGGATATCAACCAAGTAAGCAGTTAATTCTGAAGCAGAAGGATCTGGGATCAGAGAGGAGCAGGTATGCTGCATTTTCACTCTATCTTTTAAAACCTTATCAGTTAGCTCAAGCTTTTCTACATATGTCTTCTTTGCAAAATACTTGTAAACTTGTGAGATGAAGTGACACTTTAAACATTACATTTTCTGCACTCCTGAATTGGAAAAAAAAAAAAAAATTACTCGATTGCTGTATCCTTTGTCATCATATCCTCCAAAAACGTACAGCTTTCCATTGATGCAAGCACCGCAACTTCCTGACATGGAGGTAGGGAGTTCTCCTTCCATGAGGTGCATTGTCCTGCAGTAAGAATAACGTGGAATTCCGTAACTTTCCAGAAAGGCAAATTAAAATTCCTTTTGAACTCCATCAGTACTTTTTCAATGAAAATTGTCACTGACAATTACAATTAAGATATCATGGTAGCTAATACTCAACTGTAAGAAGATCCATGGTAAAGATTTTTCAACCTACTGAGGAAAAAAGTTACAAAATCTTCTCATGTCACCAGAATTGGGAAATAGTAGAACAAAACAAAGTCTTCAGAATAGTAAAGGACAACAAATGAAGAGAGGAAGGGATTTGGGGAGAGAAACATCCAGAGGGAATAAAGCACTGAAAGAAAAGGAAAGGGAGACAACATAATATTGCAGTATGTTCTGAGTGTGGTCTCAAATCTCCTGTTGTCTAGGACAACAGTTACGACAGATACTAAGACTGGACATTATGCAATGTAAAATTACTTACCACAACCCACTATCAATATCATAGGTCCAAATCTCATCATTAGGCAAATATACTTCATTGTCTTCTATAGACTAAAAACACAGAATACATAAAATTATGTTTATTATTTACAAAGTAACAACTAAATAGTTGCTCAGGATGGGAAAACCACAATGAAAACAGTGAAAAAGACAAAAGCAATAAACAGTCTCAAAGATGGTTTTTTCAATATAAATTAAGATAGATCAAAAGAGAAGGGGAAGAGAGACATTTTCTAAGAGAAAGTAGGCAAATACAAAATATCAAGTACATGAGTCTCAGAAAAAGACCGAGGGCCATTAAACTTTCCAAGGAAGTTCAAGAAAGAGAAAACAGCAAAACAATAACGTTAGAGCAGAATACTGAAGACTATGAATCCAGAAAGAAAAGGAATATTGAAAAAGGGCAATATATTTGTGGTAAAAGGGAGGAGTTAAGAAAGGAAATTTTTATGAAGTATAATTAAGAGCACGATATCATATACCTTGATTCACTGGACATGTTTTTTGAGTGCCTACTATGTGCAAGGCATAGTGTTAGATGTTGATTAAATATAGAATCTAAGGATCAAGATAAATTTAGCTAGTCAAAATGTCAACTCCAAATATGAATAATCTCTAAAGAAGCTGATAACATATACAGTACATTCTGATATTTATAATGAAAAGAGAAATAAGAATAAAATAACAATTTTCTTTATGTTAAAGTTAAAAAACTAGGGATTAAAACAAATCCTTACATAAATCTGTCAGGATTACTTAAAAGTTATAAAATAACTCAAAAATAGTTAGTTGCAAAAGATGTTTAAGAATATCTAACAATTAAATGTCTAAAAATTTAAGAATTTCTGTATGATGTATAAATTATTAACATGCTAAGTAGAATTAGTTAATTCTCCTTGCTCTATTAGTTAAATTTTTAAAATAGTATCCTGACTACTAGGTCTGTCTCTAACTCCATCTCTGTTTCTGTCTGTATCTCTCCCTCGCCTCTACTCTCATACACATATGCTCAGAACAGAAAAACATTATAATAATATTTCCAAGGAAACTTCCACTCTGACTGAGGAAACCATGTCTGACTGATGGACAAGTAAATAATTGTTAACAAAGGGAGTTAACTGTATGACTCTAAGGTTTAATGGCATCCAGCTCTAGTAGCCACACGAGTACAGCTTTACAACAGAAATAGTATGAAAATAGCTTCTGTCACTTTTCTGCTGAAGTCCCTTCAGTGCTTCCCTGTTGCTCTCAGGATGATCTAAAATTCTTATGATTCTGTGCTATATGGCACCTGCTATCCCTCCAAATTTCTTCTTGCCTTTAATCATTAAGTTCCAGTCTTCCTTCCGTTCCTAAAACCCATGCAAGTTTCCAACTGGACTTTCACCTATGCTCTTCTCTCTTCTTGCAATGCTCTCCCAGAATTTGTTTGGCTAATTACTCTTTCTTTGGGAATCATTTTGTTGCTTCTTTAATCTTCTAGAATAAGGTTAAGAAATTAAGGTCCCTGTTAAATGCTCTCATAAATCCTGTACTTTCCCTTCCAAGTCCTTTGTCTTTATCATACACACACAGCACCACCACGGCCACGATAAAAAGCTTCCTGAGTGCATAGATCATGTTTATTTTGTTGTTCCCAGAGTCTCACAGTGACTTGGACATACAAGACAAATAGAATATTTGTGGCTTAAGAGAATGGATACATGAATAATACTTATTAAACTGACTATGCTCATCTCATGAATAAAAAGAGAAGTCTGTTTAACTAATCTTTAAAAGCGGTGTTGTAAAAAACCAAATGGAGCACAGAATTGAACAATTTGGCCCTAGTTCCTTATTTTCTCAGTGATTTCACTCCTAAATTATCCCTTTTCTTTTACATCATCAAATTTTGCTTCTGTGGTAGATCACCCCTATTGATACTCAAACATGCCTTAGTATTGCTCATCTGAAAACAAAACTCTTCGACAACTTCTTCTCTTATTTCTCGGCTCCCTTCATAACAAAGGTTCCATACTGAGTTATAGTGGAACTCTCCATTGCTTCACTGCTCATTACACCATCAACCCAGATTAATCAATTCAGACTCATTCCACTAAAACTACTTTTGTCAAGGTTGCCCTAAAAAAAAAAGAGAGAGAATTAGTGAACTTATTAATCCAGAAACATAGCCCAGAGAGATGGAATATATAAAACAGAAGTTAAGAGACATGGAGGAAGAGAGAGAATGAGAGTGAGGAACTTGACTCAAGAAAAAATGGAAAATATGAATAATCTCATAGTTTTGATTGAATCAGAGATTTAAAATCTCCCCCACCCAAAGTACCAAACCCAGATGGCTTTACAGATGAGTTCTTCCAAACACTCACAGGACAAATAATTAAATCTTCCAAAAAATCTACTCCAGAATATAAAAGAAGGAATACTACCCAAACCACTTTTGAACAAAGATGTAAAACTGCTTTAAAAAGTAATGAGTAAATAGGATCCAGTTGATGTATATAAAAGGTAACATATGATACTAACTTGTACTTAATCCAAGGAATGGAACATTGATTTAATATTAAAATATTACTACTATTTTTCATAAGTCATCACACTTGGCGAGTAAAGAAGAAAAAACATAATTATCTCAGTATAATGCAAAAATCATTCTTGGAAACTCAACATTCATAAATTGAAAAAGGACACCTACAAACAAACAAACAAAACCCTAAGCAATCATCAAACTTAATGGTTAATAGTTTAAAACAATCCCTCTGAGATTAGGAGCAAGAAAAAAATAGCTTTCGTTTTACACTGTACTTTAGGTCCACCAGTGTAGTTAAAAAAAAAAAAAGGAATAAAGATTAGGATGGAAGAAACAAAACTGTCATCATGTGTAGATTCCACATAGAAAATAAAGATAATTAACAGATGGATTTTGAGAATGAATGTATGTTTAGAAAGTTTGCCAGAGTAAAAAATATTTAAGTTAGCTGTATTTCAAAATACCAGTGATAATCAAGAAATTTACTTTTAAAGAAACTAACAACAAAAAATACAAAGAAGCCAAGACTAAACCCAATAATATATAAGATATTGATGAAGATACTACAAAACATTATTGAAAGACATCAAAAAGTCTTGAATAGAGATATACCTGAAGTCTCAATTTCATAACATGTCTATCACTCTCAAATGATCTAAAGATTGAGTATAGTAACATAAAATCTTAATAGAGTACTTTATTTGACAATCTGATTCTAAAGTTTATATAAATGAGGAAGTACGGTGGAAAGCAAGTTGGCAGTTCTTCTAAAAGTTAAATATGGAATAACCATATGACCCAGGAATTCCACTGCTACGTATCCAAAAGAATTGAAAATAGGGGCTCAGATACTTGTAATACCAATCTTCATATCAGAACTATTTACAATTCACAAAAGGTGGCAACAACCCAAGTGTCCCAACAACAGATGAATGGATAAACAAAGTGTGGCATATGCATACAATGTAATCCTATTCTCCATAAAAGGAATGAAGTTCTGATCATACTGCAACACAGGCGAGCCATGAACGTCATATGCTGAATAAAAGAAACCAGACTCACAAATACAAACACTGTTAGGATCTCATTCACGTGAAATATCTAGAAAAAGTCAAATGTATAAAGACAGAATGATTAGGAGTTAGCAGGGACTGGGCTAAAAAGGGAGGGAGGCAGAATTTCTGTTTGGAGTAAGAGTTTTGGAACTATGGACAGTGGAGCAGGCTAAGTCGCTTCAGTCAGGCCCAACTCTGTGAGACCCTATGGACTGTAGCCAGCCAGGCTCCTCTGTCCACGGGATTTTCCAGGCAAGAATACTAGAGTCAGGTGCCATGCCCTCCTCCAGGGAATCTTCCCGACTAGAGACTGAACCCGTTTCTCTTACATCTCAAGCACTGGTGGGCAGGTTCGTTACCACTAGCACCATCTGGGAAGCAGAGAGTGGTTACACTGTACAACACTGAATATAATGCCACCAACTGTACACTAACTTCGTGAAGATGACAAATTAAATGTTTTATACATTTTACCATGATAGAAATAGTAAAGAAAATGTATATGAAACAACAAAAGTCCCTAAATAACCAAAATATTCAAGAACGAGATAGAGTGTGAAGGGGGCTTTTACCATCCAACATTCAGACTTCTAGTAAAGCTGTTGTAATTTAGACACTGAGGGAGGTTCTGTCACAAGAATAAACAGCGAACTCCACAGAATAAAGAACCTAGAAACAGATGACACAAACATGGAAACTTGATGCGTGACAGAGTTTGCATATTAGTAGGGAAAGAGGGGGGAGAAGGCAATGGCAACCCTGGTAGGCTGCAGTCCATGGGGTCGCTAGGAGTCCGACATGACTGAGCGACTTCACTTTTACTTTCATGCATTGGAGAAGGAAATGGCAACCCATTCCAGTGTTCTTGCCTGGAGAATCCCAGGGAACCGGGAGCCTGGTGGGCTGCCATCTCTGGGGTCACACAGAGTCGGGCACGACTGAAGCGACTTAGCAGCAGCAGCAGGGAAAGAAGGTACTATTTAATATATGACACAAGAATAACTGATTATCCATATTGAAAATATAATAAAATTGGATCCCTACCTTAAACCAACCAACCAAACAAAAAATTCAGAGTAAAAAAAATTAAATGTGGAAGGCAAAACCAAAAATTGTTTAGAAGACAAAATAGGAGACTTTATGATCTCCACGCTGGGGAAGATTTAAGATGCAGAAAGTACAAAGCATTGTCATTAATTAAAAGCCTCTGTTGAACAAAATATAATCATCAAGAAAATACAAAGATAAGCTGCAAACTGAGAAAAGTGAAAGTTGCTCAGTCGTGTCCAACTCTGCAACCCCAGGGACTATACAGTCCATGGAATTCTTCAGGCCAGAATACTGGGGTGGGTAGCCTTTCCCTTCTCTAGGGGATCTTCCCAACCCAGGGATCAAGCCCTAGTCTCCTACATTGCAGGCGGATTCTTTACCAACTGAGCTACCAGGGAACCCTCAAAGTGAAAAGACATATTAAACTCATACAACTATATAATTAAAGAATTCCTATAATCAGTAAAAGAGAACTCAATAGACAAGTGAGCAAAAGACATGAACCAGTGTTTTTACAGAAAACACAAATAGTTCATAAGGCTATGAAAAGACACCCCACTGTATTGTAATCATGGAAAGCAAATAAAAACCACAATGAAATATGTCGTCACACTCACTGGATTGGCAAATTTGAAGGCCAGATGGTACCAAATGTTGTCAAGGATGTGGAACAAGGAGGAAGTTGGTGAGGGTGGTATAAATTGATACAAATATTTTGGTAACACTGATGTTTCCAATTTAATTTGGAAGTGTGTGACCAGGCAAGCCAGCATTCCATCCCTTGGTGTGTGCCCTAGAGAATGTGTATGCCCCCTTGCATTGCTGCTCTTACCTCTAGAGGTAGGGCTATTTTCAGATACGCTGGATTTTACAAGATGTTCAGTACCAGGGTAATAATAATTTAGACAGATAAATGTGGGCCATTCAAGTTTTAGGATATACTTTTGTCATTTTAACACACATTGTGTTCATGAGGAGGAAAACTGGGTTTGGAACAAACAATCTGGAATCAATTGAATACTATTCTTAACGACTGACTAGTGGATTATCTCCAGATTCCAGGGCCTTTTAGCTGTTCAGAAGGATGTGAATAAAACAATTGTTGGAATGATTCTACTTTTTCATTACAATATGCCATGTCTTCTTTTCTGCCTCCCACTCTCTCTTTCCTTCCGCTTATGCCTTAGACAGAATATAAGTGCTGACAATCCCTGGATTAATAAGTAGGCTTGATCCAAATCTGTGTGGTACTTTCCAGGGTGGTTCTTA
>SJYQ01026294.1:0-12429 GCA_006410935.1 Redunca redunca
AGGCAATGCAAAAGAATGCTCAAACTACCGCACAATTGCACTCATCTCACATGCTAGTAAATTAATGCTCAAAATTCTTCAAGCCAGGCTTCAGCAATACGTGAACTGTGAACTCCCTGATATTCAAGCTGGTTTTAGAAAAGGCAGAGGAACCAGAGATCAAATTGCCAACATCCGTTGGATCATGGAAAAAGCAAGAAAGTTCCAGAAAAACATCTATTTCTGCTTTATTGACTATGCCAAAGCCTTTGACTGTGTGGATCATAATAAACTGTGGAAAATTCTGAAAGAGATGTGAATACCAGACCACCTAACCTGCCTCTTGAGAAATCCGTTAGTTAAAGGTGAATGGCAATTCATTCTCACTAAATTGAGTTAGTCACATTATAGTTGTCCTTCATATCAACTCCAATTTTGACTTTTCCCTGCTTACTTATATGCTATTTACTTATATTTCTATAGGTCTCTCTGCTTAGAAGGCTCGATAAGGGAGAGATCCTGCCTCTCCCATAACTTGCCCTACTCCCAACACCTAGAATAGTATTAGTCATGAAAAAGGCACTCAGTACTTAAGTGATGAATAAATGTGTAATAGTTAATGCTTCTCTAAACTTAGTGCAAGGTAGTTAGAATAGGAAAAAGGAGTCCAAAATATCAGTGGCTAAAAGACAAAGAAAGGAAAAACCCCACAAAAACAGAACAAAGGAATGTCCGTGGACTGGAGTGAGAACCTCAGGTGAAATAAATAGCCCTCCTGGATTGCCCAATTTACATAGGGCAGGTTAGGGAGAGGAGAACAAACATGTAAAAAGAAGAGCCAAAATTGAGCTCCTCTCTTCTTTTGGGTCAGCCCACCCTCACGCCTTGAGGATGTATTTTCCTTTGCTTGCCTAATAAAACTGAGCTGTTACCAAGCTGTAACACTGGTCTGCCACTTCAAATTTTTGCTGTGGTGAGAAAGAAATGAGAAATTATACACTCCGACAACTCTCTGTGCCATTATTTGGATTTAACCTGGTTGAAACAACCTCAGCGGAGCCAAGAACACCAGAAACCCAACTCAGTGAAAGGTCTCATGATGGAAGCTGAATGCAAAGAAAATCCAGCACAGGGGAAGTGATAAGAAGCCCAGTGTGCTGGAAACCAGGACAGCTAAAACAAGCTTGCCAGAAAGCTTACACGGCTCAGTCTCAGATTCCAGAAGATCTTCAGTTAAAGCAGGAGGTCCTCACTCCCATAGCTGGAAGGACATATGGCTAACAAAATCTTAATTCCTTTACAATCTCTTGTTTCTTGTTTCCTCAAACCCCCTGTGAAAAGGAGAGTGGCAGTGGGTGCAACTGAGGGACTCTGGTAGGGGATAATCCCCAGTGTGTCCTGAATGTTCTACTATCTGCTATGCCTTAGTAGCTGTTGCTCAAGTGGGTGAGGGTCCTTCTGTCCTTAATTGTCTTTGTGCCAAGGATCCGGCCAATGAAAACTGTGAGCACGTGTCAGGTATTTAGCAGAGTTTCTGGCAGGTTATGAAGTGGATTCCTTGGCACGTTTTTCCCATTGCTTTTTCCTTCCATCCTTCAGCTCCTCTCTCCATCTATGGCACTGCTTACAAAATGTTGGGCAGGTAATCATCTTTTGGAGAAGGCAATGGCAACCCACTCCAGTATTCTTGCCTGGAGAATCCCAGGGATGGGGGAGCCTGGTGGGCTGCAGTCTATGGGGCTGCACAGAGTCAGACACTACTGAAGCGACTTAGCATCATCATCATCTTCTTTCCATTTCTAAAAGATGTGCTTGAAACCGTTTACCTAAGATTGAGACTCAAAACCCACGTGATAGGGAGTCTGTTTATGTCGTATCCAACTGGGACTTGAGTTGGCCAAAACCCATAGTGCCTGGCTCAGGTTCTTGATGTCTCATAGAAAAAATTCAGTGAGAGACACAGTGATAGGTAAGAGGTAGATTTGTTCAGATTCAGAGAGAAGCACACTCCACATGTTGTCGGGAGTTGCAGGAGGGCGAGTGGGGCAGCCATGGAATGTGGTGTGTTTAGTTTTTTATGAGCTAGATGATTTCATATGCTAATGAGTGGGAGATCATTTCAACAATTGGGGAACCACCCAACTGACAGTGCCTTGGAACGGTCCTGGCACTCCTGAGTGTGTCCTTTAGCTTGCAGATAGAGGACCAAAGTTTAGTTGAATTTGACTTGTCATCTTGGACCCATTTGATTTCAATCAGTTTATGTTATGCCCTTGAGCTATGTCGTTTTTTCAAAAGTTGTGCCCTACCCTCTTCCCTCCTGTTTCATGCTCCTTTCCCTAGGCCCGTCCCAGCCCACATGTTGCTTCTACAATCTACTGGAAGGATAACCAGAAAATAGCTGGCCCTTGGGAGGGAAATACTATGTAATATCCAATCCCTCTAGATATTCAGGCTGTCTTCCATGTTTCTTACAACATGTGCAACAGCATCTCTCAGTGAACCCTCTAGGGCAGGCACACAGTGCTTGCTAGAAGTCCATCCGTGGGTCGCATCCTTTCAAGGGCAATTTAGCTTCCAGGGATAGTGTATACTACTTTGAGAGTTTCCCTGAAGGCCTTTTGGGCCCAAACCCTTACCACCCTTCTCCTAAAGTTACAAACATACCCCTGGATCAAATCTCCACTCCACTTTTATGAGACATCTGGTTTGTTGTCTCTTACCAATTTGTTCTTATGCCAGTTACTAACGCTTACAACCAGGACCCTGCCCCACTGTAGGCAACATAGCTCCACCCAGCTTATTATTAAAATATTCTTAATGCCCCTAACAGGACCAGATAACCCACTCCTTTGTCATTACTTCTGTTATTACCTAAAGTGGGTCTATGACAATGAAATTTTACCATTGGAAACACCCCAAACTGCTCTTATGGAGGACTAGGGAAGAAATGAGTGGCTCACATTCCCTCAGAGCAATAAGAGGATAAGGCTTATGGCTGTTTCACCAGGTTCCCAGTCTCAGGGTATAGGCTTGGATTGCTTTACATCATGATATCTATTCCCATCCATGGTGGACAAACCAGCAATGAGTTAAGATTAAAACCCTTAATCCTACCCAGCACTGGTCATGCTGGAAACCTTGGGGACTCCCAAGTCCAGTCCTGGGCTCCCAGAAGGTTGACCTGCCTCAACCTGCCTAGGGATCTGGTCCTTGGAAGGTGTGACAACCTGCTGCTTGGGGATCTGCTAGTCCAGAGGTTTCAGGAGATTGACACACCTTGACCTGTCCAGGGACCCAATTCTTGGGAGGCCGACATAACTCAACCTGCCCAGGGATTCGATCTCCCAGAGGTTGTCATGCCTCAACCTGCCTGGGGATCTGCACACCGACCCGAGGATACCCAGCTCTCAAGTTGCAACAGTACTGGGTAAAGTGAGCTTCAGGAAGACTCACCCCTAAGGAAGTCCACCCATAAAAATAGAAGGAGGCCTATTAGTTTTTTTTTTTTTTTCCCTACCTGTCACCACTATCTTTCAGATAGGGCATAACCAATCCACTTTCCGACAGACACCCTTGAGATGCCTCCTTGATAATTGGAAATTGTTTGATCCTCTAACTCTAAGGAGAAGTTGCTTAAAATTCTTTTGTGCCACTGTGTGGCCATGGTATCCTCTGGGGGATAAGGAACACTGGCCTGAGGATGGGAGTTTAAATTACAATACCATTTTGCAGCTAGACTTATTCTGCAAAAGACAAGGGAAATGGACAGAGATCCCTAAGTCCAAATTTTCTTCCAGCTCAGAGATATGAAGGAACTCTGTCTTAAGTATTGGATTGCTGTATATCCTAAAAGTGAGCCTACTAGGCAAATGGTGTTAGGCACAGACAACCAAAAGAATGAAGCTTCCCATGAAGGCTCACCTCCCATAGCTCCCGAGTTGCCTGGTGCTCCTTCCTTGTATCCAAATGTGCCCCCATTTCTGGAAGCACCCACTTCACAAAGGCAACTTGAGTATGTCCCTTAGTTGAAACTGGAGGAGAATTTGGACCAACCCAAGTTCATAAGCCCTTCTCCCTCTTAGAACTAAGACAGATCAAACAAGACCTGGGAAGCTATACAGATGACCCAGGCAAATATATAGATACATTCCAACACATTACTTAGGACTTCCCTGGTGGCTCAGATGGTAAAGCGTCTGCCTACAATGCGGGAGACTCAGGTTCAATCCCTGGGTTGGGAAGATCCTCTGGAGAAGGAAATGGCAACGCACTGCAGTACTCTTGCCTGGAAAATCCCATGAACAGAGGAGTGTGGTAGGCTACAGTCCATGGGGTTGCAAAGAGTCGGACAAGACTGAGTGACTTCACTTCACTTCACTTCATTTCAACACATTACCTTGGCCTTTGACTTGACATGGAAGGACATCATATTTAGTCAAACTTTATCTGACCCTGAGTGTGCTAGGGTTTTAAAGGAAGCCAGAAGGTATGCTATGGGGCTTCACATGTTAAGTAATAAATACCCAGTGGGGGAAACTACAGTCCCCTTCTCAGATCCTAACTGGAATTCTAATGACCCTGAGCACATCTAGGAAAGGGATCGTTTTCTGATCTGTATAAAGGCAAGACTAAGAGCAGCCCAGCAAAAAGTAACCAGCTCTGCCTGGTCTCAGCAAGAACTCAGGAGCCCAGTGAGAACCCTATTGCCTTTCTGGAAAGGATAAAAGAAGCCTTCAAAAGTTTACCAATCTGGACCTAGATTCTTATGAGGGACAGGTGATTTTAAAGGACAAATTCCTGTCCCAGTGCATCAGATATCAGGATAAAGTTACAACAGCTGCAACAGAAGGACCCTGCTGCCTCTTTAGATGAGATGGTCCAGACAACCACCAATATCTTTTATAACAGAGAACAGGAGAAGGAGGCCAAGTCCCAGGACAGGGGGAGAAAGAAAGAGATAAGGCATGCCCAGTTGCTGGCCACCCTCCAGGGAAGCCCTATGGCAAACCCTGAGTCCTTAAAGGACAAGGCACAAGGCAAATGCCTAATCTGTAGACACTGGACCAAAGTGTCCAAACAGTGACAAATCTCCTAAAACAGCTTGCTGCAAATGACTTCAGTTGGGACTTTGGGCAGCATTTAGCCCTTGGGACCCAAGAGTCTCAAGGTCAAATACCAAGCCTTCCCTCAGGATGGTTCAACAGGACTGAAGCTCCAGCCAGCCTGCCGGTTACAGATAACTATCACAGGGCTGGAGCCAAGGGTGCAACTGGATGTGGCAGGTAAGTCTGAGAATTTGGTTGACACAAGGGCTACCTATTCTGTCCTGACCTCCTACTCCGGAGGCTTCTCCTTGCAAACCTGTACCATTTTGGGTGTTACAGGCAAAACCAATTACAAAAAGATTCACCTGAGCATTTCTTTGCTGCTAGAATGGACAAATATATTCCCACCAGTTTCTGGTGGTCCCTGAGTGTCCTACTCCCTTATTGGGAAGAGATGTACTCACTAAACTGGGGACCACCCTTGTGATGGGAAACTTTTCAGCCCCTAGAGCCCTACAGCATCTGATTACCACTGAGAAACCCATTATACCCTCTCCAATAGGAAGGGACCAAAAACTATGGGAGCTCAAAATTAACCTCCTGGTGTGGGACCAGGGGACCCCTGGACAAGCACACCAACCAGAACCAGTCATAACCTACCAGTCATCATTTTCCTCCGAGATCCCACTCAGTTTCCAAACTGGAAACAATATCCTTTCAGAAGAGAAGCTCAGGAAGGACTACAGCCTCTAATAAATAAATTCTTTGCCTGCGAGCTATTGATCCCCACCAGTTAATTCACCGTGTAACACCCTGATCCTCCCTGTAAAGAAGAAGGACAGGACCTGGCAAATGGTTAAAGATCTCTGGATCATAAATGAAGCTGTAGTTTCCCTCCATCGCACAGTAAACAATACCTATGTAGTCTTGGGGAAAATCCCACCCAGTGCCAGGTGGTTTATAGTCCTGGATCTCAAGAATGCCTTCTTTTGCATACCATTGGCTAAAGAATCCCAATATCTTTTTGCCTTTGAGTGGAAGGCTCCAGGAGAAAAACACCAACAGATGACCTGGACAGTATTACCTCAGGGGTTCAGAGGTAGCCCCCACCTGTTTGGGGCAGGCTGTTAGCTGGTATCTCCTAGATCTAGACCTGGGACCTAATGGGAAAATATTACAATATGTAGATGACCTACTAATCTCTCTCCAGATGAAAAACATGCCCAAGGACATGCAATTTAGGTTCTAAACTTTCTGGGAGAGAGGGGATATAAAGTCTTCCATGCCAAGGCACAGATGATCAAGACAAAGGTCACCTACTTGGGAGTTCAGATTTCACACAGTTCCGAGAGGCTGTCCTTTGATCGAGTACAAAGAATCCTCCAGTTACCCTCCCTCATGACTCAAAAACAATTGAGATATTTCCTGGGGGATACCTGGGCATTGTAGACTCTGAATACCCAACTATGGTCTAATTGCCTAGCCCTTATATGAAAGCTTGAAGGGACAGGATGATTCAATCACATTGATGTGGGGAACTGCAAAAGAAGGCAGAGGCTACACTAAAACAAGCCTTAACTCAAGCATTCACCTTGAGGTTGCCAGACCCAGAAAAAGCATTCCAACTTTATGTCCATTAAAAGAAAGGAATAGCCTTGGGAATGTTAACTCAAAAGTTGGGACCTGAGTCCCAGCCTGTGGCTTACTTATCTGAGAGGCTCAACCCAACTGCCTCCCAGCCTCAGAAATCTTGCAGTTATTGAAGTCTTGATAGAAGATGCTTTAAAACTCACTTTTTGGGGGGGGGTGGGGCGGAGAAAACTAGCAATTTTTAACAGCCACCAAGTTAAATAACTCCTAAATGGGAGAGACCATTTATGGATGTCTGATCAAAGGACCCTCAGATATCAAGTAGTGTTGATGGAAAATCCAGGCCTAATTATATTCCCTTACGAGGTTCTTGGAGAAGGCAATGGCAACTCACTCCAGTACTCTTGCCTGGAAAATCCCATGGATGGAGGAGCCTGGTAGGCTGCAGTCCATGGGGTCTCTGAGGGTCGGATACGACTGAGTGACTTCACTTTGACTTTTCATTTTCATGCATTGGAGAAGGAAATGGCAACCCACTCCAGTGTTCTTGCTTGGAAAATCTCAGGGACAGGGGAGCCTGGTGGGCTGCCATCTATGGGGTCGCACAGAGTCAGACACGACTGAAGCGACTTAGCAGCAGCAGCAGCATGAGGTTCTTAACCCAGCCACCCTCCTGCCTACCCCTGCAGGCTCTCTTCCCTTTCATTCTTGCTTAGAGACCTTGGACCACTGGACAAAACCCCGAGAGGGATTGTCAGATGATCCTCTGACCAACTGTGAGGAAATCTGGTACACTGATGGAAGCAGCTTTGTCTTGGATGGAAAAAGAAGGGCCAGATATGCAGTAGTCTCTAATTTTGAGATGATAGAAACTAAACCTTTGCCACCAGGTACTTCAGCCCAATTGGCTGAGCTCATAGCCCTGACTCAAGCTTTAGAGCTGGGAAAAGGAAAAAGAGTAGCCATTTACACTATCTTCAAGTATGCCATTCTGGTGCTACATGCACATGCTGCTATTTGGAAAGAAAGAGGCCACTTGACCACCTGAGGGCCCCCAATCAAGTATGGTGATCAAATCCTCAGGATCTTGAAGACAGTCCATCTGCCCACTGAGGTTTCAGTCTCCCATTATAAAGGATGTCAAAAAGGGAGCACAGACATGGCACAAGGGAATCAAGTAGCCAATCAGGTAGCTAAGAGAACAGCATTACAAAACAGCAACCTAATAGTGGTTGCCACCTTAGTTCCACAGACTAATTTTCCAGAAACTCCTTATATACTGAAGATGAGACTCTTAAAGCTAAGAGTGAGGTCTTTCAAGAAGATCATATGGGGTGATTTCAAAAGGAGGGACACTTTTTTCTGCCTGGAAACCTCCAATGGAAGTTGTTTAATTCCTTACATCACTCATTTAGGGGAAAGGGCCCTCCAAAGATTAATAGAAAGGTTCTTCAGAGGAACAGACCTCCAAATGATCATAGGGCAAGTGGTCTCCTCTTGTCCCACTTGCCAATCAAACAACCCCCAAAGAGCTCGAAGACCCCAGCTGGCTCAGCCTGGCAATGACATGGGACCTACCCAGGACTGGCAGATCGAATTCAGACAGATGCCAGTTTCTCAAGGGTATAAATACCTATTAGTCATGATAGATACATTCACAGGATGGATTGAAGGTTTCCCACCTGGACTGAGAAGGCTGACAAGGTGGTAAAAAAATGGCTCCTTGAAATCATTCTGAGATTTGGTCTACCCAGGTCATTACAAAGTGACAATGGGACATCATTTACTTCTAAGGTAACCCAAAGGGTCTCTAAAGCATTGGGCATTACTTACTAATTCCATTGTACCTGGAGGCCTCAGTCTTTAGGAAAAGTAGAAAGAGGAAACTAATTGTTAAAACCAGCAATAAAAAAGATAACCCAGGAGACCTCCATGGGATGGAAGGAGGCTTTACCAATAGCTCTCCTCAACACCCATGTTGCCCCTAAGGACCAGGTTGGTCTTAGTCCATATGAGATGCTATATGGGAAACCTTTTGTTTATGTCAATGACCTCTTCCTAGATCCAGAGGCTCAGATTCTCTGGTCTTATACCAAGGCCACTGGGCGATTCCAACAATTTATACACTTGTGGGGGTGTCAACCAGGATCCAAAAGACTAAACGGCCATCACTATATGCTCCAGAGATTCAAGTCCTAATTAAAGTCTGGGAAGATGGTTCCCCAGAGGCTCAACTCTAGTCCACATGGAAGGGCCCCTCCCCTGTAACACTTTCTACCCCCACAGCAGTCAAGGGTACCAGGATATGTCTCCAGGATTCACTATTCATGAGTCAAGCCATGGAAGAAAACAGAAGAGGACACTCAATACACCTGCGAGCCCCTGAGAGAGCTCATATACCTATTCAGGACTACAAGTGAGTACCATTCTAATGAACACCCTCACAATTAAGTTTCTGGGGATAAGATTTCTCAGGATAGCTCTGAAGAGCCAACAGAGGTTGGCAGGTGTTGTACCCCAAAATAGACAAGAGAGAGATCTCCTGATCCCTGAACAAGGTAGAACTTGAGCCATCTTGAATGAAATGTGTTGTTTCTGGGTAAATAAAGTTAAAGAAAGTTTTAGTTAAGCTAAGTTAAAGAAAGTCTCACAGTCCTCAAGAAAAACATTCAGATCATGCACGATCTCAAAGAATGAGCTACAGAGTTCTCTAGGTGGCTACAATATCTCTTTGGGGGCTCCTTCTCCTGGCGAGATGTAATTTGGAGTTGGCTAATGCCCCTACTAATCCCTGTTATCACCATATTGATGCTGCTTATGATTGCTCATTGTATTATCAATTGTCTAACCCATTTTGTCTCTGCCCAGGTCAACAAACTACAACATGCAAACCAGTTCAACAAGGATATATCAAACTACCTCTGACCATGGAAAATATCACTCACCCTTGATGACACTATAAGGACTCTGAGGCTTAAGACTAGCAAGAAGGGGAGGCCCAATGCCTCTCACCATCCACGCTCACCAGGAAGTAGCCAGAGAGACCTCAATGCCCCTATTTCCAAAAAATTGGGTCACCTGTCTCTTGAGGGGGAGTGTTAAGTTGTTAGAATAGGAAAAAGGAGTCCAAAATTAGTTCAGTTCAGTCACTCAGTCATGTCCGACTCTTTGCAACCCCTTGAATCAGAGCACGCCAGGCCTCCCTGTCCATCACCAAACCCGGAGTTCACTCAGACCCACGTCCATTGAGTCGGTAATGCCATCCAGCCATCTCATCCTCTGTCGTCCCCTCTTCCTCCTGCCCCCAATCCCTCCCAGCATCAGAGTCTTTTCCAATGAGTCAACTCTTCGCATGAGGTGGCCAAAGTACTGGAATTTCAGCTTTAGCATCATTCCTTCCAAAGAAATCCCAGGGTTGATCTTCTTCAGAATGGACTGGTTGGATCTCCTTGCAGTCCAAGGGACTCTCAAGAGTCTTCTCCAACACCACAGTTCAAAAGCATCAATTCTTCAGCTCTCAGCTTTCTTCACAGTCCAACTCTCACATCCATACATGACCACTGGAAAAAATTGGGCCACCCGTCTCTTGAGGGGGGATGTTAGGTTGTTAGAATAGGAAAAAGGAGTTCAAAATAGCAGTGGCTAAAAGACAAAGAAAGGAAAAAGCTTACAAAAATAGAACAAAGGAATGACCAAGGACCAGAGTGAGAACCTCAGATGAAACACCCCTCCTGGTTAGCCCAATTTACATAGGGCAGGTTCATGGGGAGGAGAAAAAAGGTATAAAAAGAGGAGCCAAAATTGAGCTCCTCTCTTCTTTTGGGTCAGCCCGCCCTCACACCTGGAGAATGTATTTTCTTTTGCTTGCTTAATTAAACTGAGCTGTAACCAAGCTGTAACACTGGTCCACCATTTCAAATTTTTGCTGTGGCAAGACAGAACTGAGGAAATTACACACTCCCCCAACATTAGTATACCCAAAGGAGAATTTGTAATTTCCCCTTCTATTTACACCTAAATCATTGTTACTATTCATGAAGACAAAAGTCTTGGTGTCATTCTTGTACATTTCTTTCCCACTCACATCTAATCTTTCTATCTGTGGTTTGTATCTTGAAATCTATTGAGAATCTAACCACCTATTATTATCTTTACTGCTACCCCTCTGTGTCCTGCCTGGACTATAGTAATTTCTAAAATGTCTTTCTTTCCCTCTGTTGCTCCTTCCATAATCCATTGTTCAAACCATGGTTACACAAATGTGTACAAATCTTCCAATGGCTGATCATCTCATTTAGACTATAAACCCAAGCCTGTTCTGACTCCTCCTTCCCCACATATCTTACCTGCCCCTCCTCCCCCCTTCATAAGTACACTGGACTCCATCATTATTGCCACATGCTCTCCACAAGCATACCAATATAACTTTCTCAGGTCCTTGATACTTCCATTCTGCCTGGGATGCTCTGTCCTCAGGCATCCTCATAGCTAGAAATCTCACTTAATTCAGGCTTCTGCAGGAGGGTCACCTTATCAGGGAGGCCAACTATCTCACCTAAAAGAACAACTCTCCCCAGGCTGGTTCACTGTGCTCTTTGCTCACATTATTTTGTCGTTCTTTTGACAGTTATGGCCAGTAGACATTTACATATTTATTCAATTGTCCTTTTATTTTTGGTCCCTATCTTCTGCCTGAGACTGTATTCATTGCAAATCCTATAGATCATATATAGTACCACTTACATAATAAACATTCAAATAAATATTTGTTGAATGAGGAAATAAATGACTGAATGAATTATGGGAAGAGCTTCTCGAAGAGACTAGCTAATATTTTTGAGAACTCCTTAGGTGTTGTCTTGGTGGGGTGGGGGACACTATATACTCTGCTTGGCTAACTACTACTACTGAACATTATATTGTTTTTCTGCTAGACAGAATTTAATCTACTTCTGGATATAGTTGGCTGCTATTACTACACTTTCAGAGAGGAGTTGGTCCGTTGCCCATCAGTCACTTTTATTTTAAGCCTAACCACCAAAACTGAGACCAGACAGTGACATTTAACCTTAGATTATTGAAGACTGGATGGCAGTGAATAAGGTATCTGATACAGGAAATACTACTAAATTAGGCTATATTAGCATGAGAAGCAAATATTGTTTTTATTATTAGTTATACATTTTAAATATGGCTTAGGCTACCTATTTACTATTTATTAGAATCTATAAAAAAAACTTTGACCACTTCCTGACCAGTGCTAGGATCCTAAAATTATTTAGGTCCACTTACCACTTTTTTGGCTTCTGTGCTTTTCTTTGTGTGTGTGTGTGTGTGTGTGTGTGAAAAATGCAGTTGACACTTGAACAACATGGATTTGAACTGCATGAGTCTATTTATTTGTGGATTTTTCTCCAGTAGTAAATAATACAAGACTGCAAGGAAGGTCTGTGGTTAGTTCAGCTGTGAATGTGGGACCATGGATGTGAGGGAACGGCTTGTGTGGAAGGCCAACTTTTAATTATATGCAGATTTTCAAGTATATTGTTCAGGGTTCATTGTATATTAATTCTACATATATTTAGCCCCCAGGAAGTTAAGTTTAATGCTTTGAACAGATATATTTATTTACATTTACCCTAATGCTTACCCTTTTAGTTATTATATTCTTTCTTGCAACCAAGGTTATTTTCATCTAGTCTGAAAGAATCAATGTTGTTTTTACAATTGGTTTATTAGCAGTATATTTTTATTTTTCTGAAAACCTCTTTATTTTGCTTCTTTTTGGTAAAAAAAATATATATATATTTTT
>SJYQ01026294.1:13357-44692 GCA_006410935.1 Redunca redunca
TTTTACTTTACAATACTGTATTGGTTTTGCCATACATTGACATGAATCCACCACGGGTGTACGTGCGTTCCCAAACATGAACCCCCCTCCCACCTCCCTCCCCATAACATCTCTCTGGGTCATCCCCGTGCATCTGCCCCTAGCATCCTGTATCCTGCATCGGACATAGACTGGTGATTCTTTTCTTACACGATAGTCATATTTTTCAGTTTGAGAAAATCTATTTGATTCATGTCTATAGATTCCAGTTATCTAATTAAATTTTTCATTTTTCTGTTTTCTTGATCATACCTTTTATGGTCATTTTAAACCAGTGGAGTCTGATAACTCAAATATCTAGATTTCCTATGATTTTATTTCTATTCTCTACTATTCCTTGTATTTTGATCATTTAATCCTGCTTTCTATGTGAGATGATACATGTTTTTGAATTTTGAACATTTTTTATGAAAAACTAATACTCTAAATGAAGGTATATCCCTCCATAAAGAATTTGATTTTCTCATAAATTTAGAATACTGGCAGCTCATCTTAATGCAATCAAGGCTGAGTTTCAGACTTTGTAAAAGGATGTTCTTTCTCTGATTTGCCTTAGTCCTGAGGCATATCCATGAAGGGGTCTCAGCTGAAAGACTGGACTGCTGCATAGGACTCTCTAATTTTTCATGCTCTGAACTTCAATCTCCAGTTCGTCTTCATTTGTAGACTGTAGGAATTCTTCCTCAGACTCTTAGCACCCTGCCAGCTCATTTTGCTTTTCTCAGGTCACAGAATGATGGAGTGGGCAGTCACCTTGACAAATGATTGCAGGTAGAATACTAGGTTGAGCTCCTTTAAATTCTGTCTCTCCAGCCCAGCAAACTGTGAACACTCTTTTTGATTGACCTCAGTCTCCAGTATAGTGTACTAGAATATCTCCTAAGGGAACAGAAGGCCTAGAAGAGCCTTAAGAAGCACCTTAATGTGCTTCCATTCTCTTAAGATTTTACTATCCATTTCTGGTTGTACTGTTTTATCTGGACACCTCAAACAGCTTACAGTTTTTATTTTTAGTGTTTTTTTGTTTTGTTTTGTTTTTATTTGTTTGCTTGTTTTTGGTTGCTTAGTTAGTTTTTATTTTATTGAGACTTTTGTTGCTCACTCCAGGAAGGCTGAGGAAAGCTGAGCAGACAATTTGGATTTAAATAGTATTTCATACAGGTCATCACATCTCCAGTTCACATTTTTCTAGAAAAATAACTAGTTGTGGTTTTTAGTTTTGCTAAAAGAGACTTCTTGGACATTGAGTGTAAACATCTTTTAAACTTTGATTCAGTTTTTATTTTCCCATTTAACACATACTGATAAATTTTAATTTTTGTGTTGTTAAAGAATCTAGTGCAGTAGTTTTGTCAGATATATAAGGTAGGTGGATTCTATGGGAAAAATACTATTTACAATTTAAAATTAATAGTTTCATCTTATATTTATCAAGGCTATACAATTCTGAGGGCCTGCTATTATCAGGAGTCCCCTGCTTTGTATATATCTATTCATATTTATTTTCTACCTCTTTTCATTGACACAGTTTCTTCATGGACTTTAATGGAGGAGCTCCCAAACTTGTAAAGTCACTGTCACTATTTTTTTCCCTAAATTAAGGCCATCTCTTCTTTTGGAACTAAGGTCAGGCTTGGGAACATAATACTAATCTTTAGTATGACTTTCTCTCCGCATGACCATGAAGCTGCTGGGGAGGAAAAAAGCAAAGCAACAAAGCAGGTCAATGGCATTAGATATGAAAGGAAAATCCTCTTTGTAGGCTCCCTAGAAAATCAGACACCATGTCAGGATTAACTTGACACCTGATAAAGCAGAAGGTTATTGAAGTGAACTTTCCACATGTTTTTCTCATTTTCTGATTTTAACTTTTCCCCTAAAAGAATAGATTTTCAGCTAAACAAGGTTAAATTACTGAGAAAATGAGTCAAAGTAAATAAATTTGAATTAAGAATGGTGAAGAAATTACTGATAATGATTAATATCTGGCTTTAGAATCATAGTGTTTAAATTTAAATCTTCAATTTGAAACCTATTGACTTTAATAAATTTATTCAAACTTTCCTTCTAAACTTCAAAATATTTCTCTCAAAATAGTCATAGACTACCATCCATGTATAATGTTCTATACTGTTTAAATAAATAAAGCCCTGAATAAAATAACTAATACATAATAGGCTCTCAACAAATGTTAGATATCATGTTCATTATTTCCTCAGTGCCCATTACTAAGGATATAAGTGGTATGATATAAACTACCTATTTTCAAAAAATCAAATATGCTTCCTGTAGTTTCAGACTCCTTTTACATTCTATTTCCCAATTAAGAGTGTTATGTTAGATTTAATTTGCATCTTCCCTTAATCTATTTTTTTTTTTTTTGAAAATCAAGTCAATAGAAGTAACATTTGATTTTGATTAAGGAAGCAGTAACTATTAAAATTTTGTTTTCTCTTTGCTGATGCACAAATCATAATTATCTTGTCATGTGTCACTAAAAGCACTGACAAGGTGGTAATAAAGCTTTGCAAGTTTAAAATAAACTCAGTTTTTTTTTTATTATCAAACCTGTGAAATCTTGAGATTTTAGTCAAGTAAGAAAAATATTTTAAGGAATAATTGAAATAAGTAAAATCTAGTGTCAAAACACCTTGCTTTCAAAGTTATGGTGTTATTTGGGTAGGTATTAATAATGCCTTCCCATACCCAATACAAGGTAGAGCATATGGTGCTCACTAAACACCTAATTGTAAAATCTACATTAAATGAGGTTTCAGACAGCTGTAGCTAGGACATAAATGACAATAAAAGAGATATAAATGAGCAATCCTAGAAGATGTTTACATTTAAATATCTTGGCTCAGGTTAAGAAATAGGTGTCAATCACAGTGTATGTGTGTGTTCAGGTGCTAAGTCAAATCCATCTTTGTGACCCCATGAACTGCAGAACATCAAGCTTCCAAGACCTTCATTATCTCCCACAGTTCGCTCAAACTCATGTCCATTGAGTCAGTGATGGTATCTAAAATCATCTCATCCTCTACCACCTCCTCTCTCCTTTTGCCTTAAATCTTTCCTGCATCTGGTCTTTTCCCATGAGTCGGTTGTTTCCATCAGGTGGTTAAAGTATTGAAGCTTCAGCTTCAGCATCAATACTTCCAATGGATATTCAGGATTGATTTCCATTCAATTCAGTTCAATTGAGTCGTTCAGTCATGTCCAACTCTTTGCGACCCCAAGGACTGAAGCATGCCAGATCTCCCTGTCCAACACCAACTGCTGGAGCTTGCTCAAACTAATGTCCATCAAGTTAGTGATGCCATCCAACCATCTCATCCTCTGTCGTTTCCTTCTCCTCCTCCCTTCAATCTTTCCCAGCATCAAGGTATTTTCTATTGAGTCAGTTCTTTGCATCAGGTGGCCAAAGTATTGGAGTTTCAGCTTGAGCATCAGTCCTTCCAATGAGTAACGCAGACTGATTTCCTTTATGATTGACTGGCTTTATCTCCTTGCAGTCCAAGGGACTCTCAAGTCTTCTCTAACACCACAGTTCAAAAGCATCAGTTCTTCAGCACTCAACCTTCATTATGGTCAAACTCTCACATCTGTACATGAATACTGGAAAAACCATAGCTTGACTATATGGATCTTTGTCAGAAAGTGATGTCTCTGCTTTTTAATTTTGTCTAGGTTTGTCATAGCTTTTCTTCCAAGGAGCAAGCGACTTTTAATTTCATGACTGCAGTCACCATCTGCAGTGATTCTAGAGCCCAAGAAAATAAAATCTGTCACTACTTCCTCTTTTCCCTCTTCTATTTGATACGAAGTGTTGGGGTCAGATCTTTGTTTTATGAATGTTGACTTTTCAGCCAGCTTTTCCATTCTCTTCTTTCCTACCCTCATCAAGATGTTCTTTAGTTCCTCTTCTGACATTAAAATGGTATCATCTGCATACCTGAGGCTGTTGCTATTTCTCCCAGAAATCTTGGTTCTAGCTTTGGATTCATCCAATCTGGTATTTCACATGATATACTCTTCAGATAATTTAAATAATCAGGGTGACAATATACAGCCCTGACAAGCTCCTTTCCCAATTTGGAACCAATCCATTGTTCCATGTCCAATTCTAACTGTTGATTCTTGGCCTGAAAACAGATTTCTCAGGAGGCAGGTAAAGTGGTCTGGTATTCCCATCTCTTGAAGAATTTTCCACAGTTTGTTGTTATCCACAGTCAAAGGCTTTAGCATAGTCAATGAAGCAGTAGTAGATGTTTTTCTGGAATTATCTTGCTTTTTCCATGATCCAGAAGATGTTGACAATTTGATCTCTCATTCCTCTTCCTTTTCTAAATCCATGTTGTGCATCTGGAAGTTCTCAGTTCATGTATTATTGAAGTCTAACTTGAAGAATTTGAGCTTTACCTTGCTAGCATGTGAAATGAGTGCAATTGTATCATAGTTTGAACAGTTTTTGGCATTGCCCTTCTTTGGGATTGGAATGAAAAATGATTTTTTCCAGTCCTGTTTCCATTGCTGAGTTTTCCATATTTGCTGGTGTATTGAGGGCAACACTTTAACAGCATCATCTTTTAGGATTTTAAATAGCTCAGCTGGAATTCCATCATCTCCACTAGCTTTGTTTGTAATGGCTCTTAAGCTCTACTTGACTTCGGACTCCAGGATGTCTGGCTCCAAATAAGTGATCACAGCTTCATGGTTATCTTGTTGATTAAGACTTTTTTTTGTATAGGTCTTCTGTGTACTCTTGCCACCTCTTCTTAATTTCTTTTACTCCATTAGGTCCTTACCATTCCTGTCTTTTATTGTGCTTATCTTTGCATAAAATATTATCTTGGACATGTATTTCCAATTTTCTTGAAGAGATCGCTAGTCTTTCTCATTCTATTGTTTTCCTTTAAAGCTTTTCAGTGTTCACATACAAATGCTTTCTTATTTCTCCTTTCTATTCTCTGGAATTCTCCATTCAGTTGGGTATATCTTTCCCTTTCTCCTGTTACTTTCACTTCTCTTCTTTTCTCAGCTATTTATAAGGCCTCCTCAGACAAGGACTTCATCTTCTTGCATTTCTTTTTCTTTGCGATAGTTTTGGTCTGTCTATCAGACATAATCCATTGAATCTATTCATCACCTCTACTGCATAATCATAAAGGATTTGATTTAGGTCTTACCTGAATGGCCTACTGGTTTTCCCTACTTTTTTTCAATTTAAACTAAATTTTGTAATAAGGAGCTCATGATCTGAGCCACAGTCAGCTCCAGGTTTGTTTTGGCTCACTGTATAGAGCTTTTACATCTTTGGCTGCAAAGAATATAATCAATCTGTTTTCAAATGGTTATTTGCCATCTATATATTTTTTCAGTGAGGTGTCTATTAAGATCTTTAGCTTATTTTCTTAGTGTTTTGTTTCCTTATTGTTGAATTTGTGGGTTTTTATGTATTTTGGATAATAGTCCTTTATTCAATAGTCTTTTGAAAATACAGTTGTCCCTGGAACAATGAAGGAATTGGAGGCCCAACCTCCATGCAGTCTAAAAGCTGTGTACAGTTTTACAGGTAGAATTTTGTATCTACAGCTCTTCATCCATGGATTTAACTAACCACAGATCATGTATACTGGAGCATGTATCTAAGTGAAGAAAAAAAATCCAAATGCAGTTCAAAATTGTGTTGTTCAAGGGTTCACTGTATTTTCTCCTATGATTTACTTATAGAATTTATTTCTTCTTGCTTGAAATGCTTTGGAGAAACATGCAAACAACTCTGAAATGACACACTCTCACCTGTTGATTTTGATTAACTTGAAATTTCCACTTCCTGGGTGTCTGTATTAGTTTCCCCTTCCTGCTGTAACAAATTATTACAAACTTGGTGGCATAGAACAATACAAATTTATTTATTCCCTTACATTTCTGGAGGTTGGAAGTTCAAAATAAATCTTACAGGACTTAAGTCAAGGTATCAATTTTTGGATTTTCTAGGAGATAACCTATTTACATAACTTTTCCATAGCTCATACCTCTGTAATACTTTAATCTCCTGCTTCTGTTGTCTCATGTCTTAACTGCTGACTCTGATTTTCCACCTTCCTCTTATAAAAAATCTTATGAATACATTGAGTCCACCTGGAGTATTCAGGATACTCTCCCCAACTCAAAATCTTTAACTTAATTATATTTGAAAAATTCCTCTTACCAAAAAAATAACTTTCACAGGATTAAGATATAAACATCTTTTGAGAGAGTTTATTTTATTTAAGTTTTTAAATAATTCTTATTGGAGTACAATTGCAATGCAGAGACCTGGGTTTGAACCCTGAGTCATGAAGATCCCAGAAAAGGGAATGACTACCCACTCCAGTATTCTTGCCTGGAGAATTCCGTGGACAGAGGAGCCTGGCAGGCTGCAGTCGATAGAATCGCAAAAAGTCAGACATGACTGAGTAACACTTTTTTAACATGGTTGCTTTACAAAGTGTGTTAGCTCCTGCTGTGCAGCAAAATGAATAAGTTATATGGTGGCTCAGACAGTAAAGAATCTGCCTGCAATGCGGGAGACCTGGGTTTGATCCCTGGGTTGGGAAGATCCCCTGGAGGAGGGCATGGCAACCCAATCCAGTATTCTTGCCTGGAGAATCCCTGTGGCAGAGGAGTCTGGTGAGCTGCATACTGTCCATGGGGTTGCAGAGTCAGACATGATTGAGCGACTAAGCAAGCACACAGACACACACACACACACACATATGCACTCTTTTTTTAATTTCATTCCAGTTTTGGTCACCACAGAGCATTGGGTAGAGTTCTCTGTGCTATACAGTAGGTTTCCATTAGTTATCTATTGTATACAGAGTAGAATAGATACGTCAGTCCCAATCTCCCAATTCATCCCACCACCACCCCTTTCCTGACAGGGTTCATTTTAAAATCTTCCTCTGTGGTGACAGAGACTCAGGTTATATAATTAAATCTAGAGAACTGTGGTGGTGGGAAATTTAGCCAATTTTTTTCATAGGACATGCTTTTCCTGCATGTTATCCTAGGAGAGAGGTCATTCATCCTCATCTGAGTAGTAATGCTAGTGTCTGAAGCAAAAATCACAATTTTGGTCATGTAGGGTGAGACATGCTAGACACAGAGGTGCACCCTGATGCCAGGGAAAAAAATGACAGAGAGCAACTTAGGGACGTATGTGTTTTGGCTATAAAACCAGGCCATGGCTGTGCTAGTATATTCTAAGCACCCAAATAGCATAAAATTACTTGCTAAAATATTTATATTATATTAGACAAAATTTTTGAGACTGTAAAGGAGCACTACAAAATCAAGATGGTTTTGGATATGAACGGAGAGGAAAAAATTAATTTTGTTTTAGAACCAACACTAGTTATGTGAGTAGCCAGAGTAATTTGACATTAGGGGAGAGTGAGCTTGCAAGGTGGAAAAGGGCCTTATATACTTAAGAGCCTTATTGAGGGAAGAACTGTGGCCAGCAATTTTTAATCTTATAATTACAGACCTTAACATTCTCTTTTGACATTTTACTTCATTATAATTTAATGTTTTATTGTAAGAAGAATATCAATAGTTANCATCTTGTGGTTAATATCTTTATCACTCATATATTTTCATAAATATTGATGAGAATATCCTCCAAACAGATAAGTAAAATATAAGAAATGTATTTAACTTGGGATATGAGAAGAAAATTCATGTTTAAAATACAGAGATTTAGTGTTTTATAAATAGCCAGTGGTGTACAAGTAAGTTCATTTCTCTGCCAAGTGTCCCTGAATATAGTCAACGTAAACTCTTTTTAAAGTTCAGGTGATATCCCTTATAGTATATATATTTTCATACTATAGAGTGTATGACCCTTTATATCTGAAAATATCCTTTAAATATTTGGATTTCTAGGAAGTTGTAAAAAGGACTGAGTAGTACAACCTAGAAAAAAATACTCCATTATATTAATAGCTATTTTAAGGTATTCCGATTATGGGAAATTTTCAGGTAAGGTTGGTACAAGGTCCTTTAATCTAGATTTGTTCTCTCTAACTTTAACGTGCATACAGACCACCTCGGGATCATGCTAAAGAGCAGAGTGCAGTTTAGTACGTCTGGAGTGGCACCCAAGAGTCTGTATTCCTAACAAGTTCTCAGATGATCCCCTTGTTGATGGCCNTAACTTTAACGTGCATACAGACCACCTCGGGATCATGCTAAAGAGCAGAGTGCATTTTAGTACGTCTGGAGTGGCACCCAAGAGTCTGTATTCCTAACAAGTTCTCAGATGATCCCCTTGTTGATGGCCTGAGGGCATTTCTAGCCTGTGGGCAGTGTGAGCATGCATCACATCTTACACCCTAATGGGCCGGCTCATGGATGATGTCACACTTCTAAAAAATTCTTCTGTAATTGGTCTATGGCAAGCACTGGGTACTTAAACTTTTAAAACTACTTGAGGGCTAATGAACCTAATGGGTTGAGGAACAGTGCTGAAGAGCAAAGCAGTGATTTAGAACATTTTATAAAACTTTTGAGAAATTTTGATGACTAAAATTATAAAGTTCATCTATTTCAGGGCTCTGAAGCCCTGGATCCTATATACCGCTAATGGTTGCCATGCAAGCAAGAATAGTTCTAAAGCCCTAGTACAGTCTTGAAATAAAAGCACACTTTGGGCAAATAATACTTTTAATTGAGACAAACTGACCCTAGGAACAAGCTATTAATGTTCATTGTCCCTTCTCCATCATTAGCAGACATCAGTGGGTGGATCGGTATAAGAGGAGCAAATTAATACCTTGTGTGATAATAACTGTACTAAATCTGAATATTTCTTAACCTATTTGCACAACTTTAATGTACCTGTGATTTAGTCATCTCCCTGGAGTGCAGTTTTAAACTGCTGGCTCCCTTGGTTTGGAAACCTGTATGTGGTTTATAATCTGGTTAATTTAAATTGATTCTTCCCTTATGTACCCAATCAGCAATTATGGTTTTCAGAGTCCAAAGAGAGAAGATGTGTATTGGTTCTGGAGAATCAATGTCTCTAAGTATAAAAACACAAACACAAAGACAAAAACAAAAGGAAGATAAATCAACTTATCACTAGTCACCTCAGAAAATAGACTATAGCATTGTTGGTTACATTATTCTAAGTTTTTGTTGTTATACAGCAAGTGCATCTGGAGAAGGAAATGGCAACCCACCCCAGTGTTCTTGCCTGGAGAATCCCAGGGACAGGGGAGCCTGGTGGGCTGCCGTCTATGGGTCACACAGGGTCGGACATGACTGAAGTGATTTAGCAGCAGCAGCAAGTGCATCTCTGTTTACAAATTCTATACTTGACAATGGAAGTTGACAGTGAAATATTTCATTTTGTCCGTAATAATAAATAATTTTCCTTTCCCTTCTCTTAGCTAAGGGACCTTTTTATTTTCCTCCCTCCAAGAAAGTGAAAGATTATCATGCTTTATAGGGTTTGTTTATTTAATTTATATGCAGAGTACATTATGAGAAATGCTGGGCTGGATGAAGCACAAGCTGGAATCAAGATTGCTGGTAAAAATATCAGTAACCTGAGATATGCAGATGACACCACCCTTATGGCAGAAAGTGAAGAACTAAAGAGTCTCTTGATGAACATGAAAAAGGAAAGTGAAAAAGTTGGCTTAAGACTCAACATTCAGAAAACTAAGATCATGGCATCTGGTCCCATCACTTCATGGGAAATAGATGGGGAAACAGTGGAAATAGTGTCAGACTTTATTTTGGGGGGCTCCAAAATCACTGCAGATGGTGATTGCAGCCATGAAATTAAAAGATGCTTACTCCTTGGAAGGAAAGTTATGACCAACCTAGATAGCATATTCAAAAGCAGAGACATTACTTTGCCAACAAAGTTCCATCTAGTCAAGGCTATGATTTTTCCAGAGGTCATGTATGGATGTGAGAGTTGGACTGTGAAGAAAGCTGAGTGCTGAAGAACTGATGCTTTTGAACTGTGGTGTTGGAGAAGACTCTTGAGACCCTTGGACTGCAAGGAGACCCAACCATTCCATTCTGAAGGAGATCAGTCCTGGGTGTTCATTGGAAGGACTGATCCTGAAGCTGAAACTCCAATACTTTGGCCACCTGATGTAAAGAAATGACTCATTGGAAATAACCCGAATGCTGGGAAAGATTGAGGGCAGGAGGAGAAGGGGACGACAGAGGATGAGATGGCTGGATGTCACCACCGACTCGATGGACATGAGTTTGAGTAAACTCTGGGAGATGGTAATGGACAGGGAGACCTTGGCGTGCTGCAGTCAATGGGGTCACAAAGAGTTGGACACAACTAAGCAACTAAACTGAACTGAGCTGAGGGTTTGTTACCTATTTAAGGCTAATTTTTAAATTTCTGCATATAAAGTATTACATCTAGAGATTGCTATACCTTCTATGATATAATCCAATACCTTTTGAATTTAAGCCAAACAAATTATTTTAAAGACTATAAGCTGAGGCATCACTAAGGGCATTGAAAATTATCTGGTATAGAGTGAGTTTTTAGCATTATTAATCTCATACTGAATCTGTACACTTAGCTGGACTCAGCGTGTTATTTGGGGGAAAAATGTGCATACTACCCATTCCAACAGAACTCTCCATTTTTCAGTCCCAGGTTTTGCTCTTTTCTCCAAAATAAAAATGTATAACTGGGCAGCCTCTGTCTCAGGGCAGCTGGAGCAGACTGTAGAGAATGAACAGTAAGAGAAACAGGGTAACAAGGTATATTGGTTTGTTGTGGCTGCTGTAACAAAGTACCACAGACTAGATGACTAAAACAGAAATTGTCTCCCAATTCTGGAGGCTAGAAGAAGTCCAAGATCAAACAGTTAGCAGGGATGAATTCTTTTGAAAGCTCTGAGGAAGTGTCTGCTCCATGCTCTCCTAGTTTCTTATAGTTTGCCAGCCCTCTTTGGTGTTCCTTGGTGTGTAGATGTGTGTGCATGCGTCTCCAATTTTTTTCCGTTCATGAAGACAGCAGTCATTTTGGATTTGGGCCCACCCAGATGATCTCATTTTAACTTGATTATCTCTATGAAAACCCCTTTTCCAACTATAGTCACATTCTGGGGTACTAGAGGGTAGGACTTCAAGATACAAATTTTGGGGGGACACATTTCAAGCCATGCATGAGTGAGTGCTCAGTTGTGTCCAACTCTTTGTAACACCACAGACTGTAGCCCACCTGGCTCCTCTGTCCATGAGAGTCTCAAGGCAAGAATACTGGAGTGAGTTACCATGCCCTTCTCCAGGGATTCTTCCCAACCCACGGACTTAACCCATGTCTCTTAAATTTCCTACACTGTGGGCAGATTCTTTATTACTGAGCCACCAGGAAAGCCCCATTTCAAGCCATAACACAAAGAGAAGTATTTAGGGTCATCTGTTCCTAAGGATTAGCTGGTTGAAAATTCAGTTATGACAGCAAAAGGAGACCAAGAGTCCTTGGTTTTACGAGGGAAATTCTACATACCTGACTTTCACTAGCACCTTGGTTGAAAAGATTTACTATTAACATACATCAAATATGGATACTGTATGGTTAGCATTCTTCTAAGTACTTTTCATCATCTTTTCCACACAATCACACTAGGAGCTCATTGTTAAGAGGATGAAACAGATACAGATAAGTTAAATAATTTGCTTAGGGTCACAGAGTAGGAGGCAGGGCCGAAATTCAAATCCAGACAATCTGATGCTACAGGCTTCATTCTTATCCACAGTGACAGACTGTGGTGACCTGACTTGTTTCCAGTGAGAGAAGGAGACTCAGTGTTGACTGAGCAATGACTGCTTTCAAAGGTTTCCTACTAGAGCTCATGGTCTATTACTTGTGTTATGTTTAAAAGGAATTATTTCCTACCGCTTGACAAGGACTATATATTAAACACTAATGACATCTTCTTTTAAGTTGAATATACATGGTGTAGGAGAAGGCAATGGCAACCCACTCCAGTACTCTTGCCTGGAGAATCCCATGGATGGAGGAGCATGGTAGGCTGCGGTCCATGAGGTTACTAAGAGTCAGACATGACCGAGCGACTTCACTTTCACTATTCACTTTCATGCATTGGAGAAGGAAATGGCAACCCACTCCAGTGTTCTTGCCTGGAGAATCCCAGGGACAGAGGAGCCTGTTGGGTGGTGTCTATGGAGTCACACAGAGTCGGACATTACTGACGTGACTTAGCAGCAGCAGCATGCACGGTGTAGATATTGTTTGACTTATTTTAGACCCTTAATTATGTCAATTCATTGAATTGAAAGAAAAATGTGAATAACTTAAAGAGTGCAGCAAAATTCAGTAAGTAAAAAAGTCCTTAAAAAAAGCATCTTGAAAAAAAAAAAGCATCTTTTTTTGAATTTAAAAATGCATTAAAGTTAAAAACAAAGATGTTTCGTCTCTTTACAAAATATAGGTAATTGTGAAATTAGTGAAAGGGTAATTTAAACTTTTTTTTTTTTTGCAATGAAGGCAGCAAACTCAAGGCAAGAGCATAATACCCAGAAGGATATTTACTGGTTATGAGAAGAATTATTCTCCTTGCTACACTGGCACTATATTTTCTTCCCTAACATCTGTAATTCTCTTGGAATCAGTCATGCAAAGATCAGTGAAGAGGGGCACTGCACATATGATAAAGAGAGATTTGAAGATGTTTCCTCAGAGGCAGGGAATTTGAAGACAGAATAACAGATGAGTTTCTAACAAAATGAGTTGGGAAATTACCTAATTAGTGCTTTTCCACAGAGGTGGCAAATGTGACACTAGAGCCCTTTGGAAGTCTGGACTGCAAAGAAGGGAAAACATGCAGCTCTATAAGCAAGCCTAGTAAGAAATATGAAAACAAAATAGCACAAGTAGCAAAATAGGTAAATCCATAGAGTAACACTTCTTTATCTTGTCCCAAGAGATACAGTATTTTCTCTCTTAAACAACATTCATCATATTTATGTTAATTCTGACATGGTAGTGGTGGTTGTCTGTTTTTCACTTAGGCCAGAGAGTTTGCATTAGAGCCTGGGTTCATGGCATCACTAACATTGGTGAAGAAAGGTCAGAAGCACGGTCTGGAAAAGGAAAAAAAAGAAAAGGATGAAGTATGGGGATCAGAGGAGGAAGACAGCTAAGTCTTAGGTAGACAAGCTGATACAAACTACAAAAAGAAAGGTTCAGGTTAGGCTGGGGGTCACAGATCAAGTGCATCAAAACCATGTGTTTGAAAACCCTGCAAACAGAGCAAATGACTTTGTCACGTATTCAGGCAAAGAGAAACCTGAAGATCTGTCAGCAATAAAGGAGCAAGGAAAGCAGCAGGAGAAAACAAGGACTCACCATTAGCAAGCACAACCTTGCTAAGTGAGGCAAAGGCTTGCTCTAGAAGGCAATGGCACCCCACTCCAGTACTCTTGCCTGGAAAATCCCATGGACGGAGGAGCCTGGTGGGATGCGGTCCATGGGGTCACTAAGAGTCGGACACAACTGAGCCACTTCACTTTCACTTTTCACTTTCGTGCACTGGAGAAGAAAATGGCAACCCACTCCAATGTTCTTGCCCAGAGAATCCCAGGGACGGCGGAGCCTGGTGGGCTGCTGTCTGTGGGGTCACACAGAGTTGAACACGACTGAAGTGACTTAGCAGCAGCAGCAGTAGCCCAATACTTGGGTTTGCTTCTGTGGATCAGGAGCTAATCTATAAGAATAGCTAGCCTAAGGCTTATAGGTGGAGAGAATTAAAAACATTTCATTAGCAAAACACTTGAGGCAAAGTAATTGGTTGAAAACTTAGAAAAAAGAACACATTCTTTCACATGTATGTATTGTGGTCATTTGTGCCCCACTCTTTGGGACCCCATGGTCTCTGTCCATGGGATTTCCCAGGCAAGAATACTGCAGCGGGTTGCCATTTCCTCCTCCAGGTCATCTTCCTGACTCAGGGGTTGAACTCACATCTCTTGTGCCTCCTGCACTGGCAAGTGGATTCTTTACCACTGTGACACCTAGGAAGCCCTCTTTCTCATATATTAGGCTCTTAAACTCCCAGGTCAGCTCTGGAGAAGGCAATGGCACCCCACTCCAGTACTCTTGCCTGGAAAATCCCATGGACAGAGGAGCCTGGTAGGCTGCAGTCCATGGGGTCACTAAGAGTCGGACACGACTGAGCGACTTCACCCACTCACTCAGGCTCTTGAATTTTATCCAAAGATATGATTGAGTGTTGGTTGGAGGTGGGGGTGGGAAGTGAGAAGACTGCATAGTTTCAGAAGGCAATGTGTAGGCATTTGATTTATAGGAAATATATTTTCAACCAAAATAATTGAAATGTAAGATGAATAAGACTCCATTCTTTTCATTTTGGCTATTTCTCCTAGTGGATCCTGGAAGCATCAAGTTACCTGTTGGTTAGCTCTTTTCAGTCTAAACCATCCTGCGGTACTCAGGTCATGGTTCACTGGAGCAATGTAAATGTTTCTATCAGCTCTCTCCAGTCATCAAGATGCCTTACTAAAGGGTGTGCATGCTGAATTGCTTCAGTCGTGTCCAACTCTTTGCAACCCTATATACCTAGCCTGCCAGGCTTCTCTGTCCATGGGATTTCCCAAACAAGAATACTGGAGTGGAGTGTCATTTCCTCCTCCAGGAGATCTTCCCTTCCCAGGGATCGAACCAGCATCTCTTACATCTCCTGCGTTAGCAGGCAGGTTCATTTCCACTAGTGCCACCTACAAGAAGTGCAGAAACCTGAGAGCAACTTTGTAAAACCAAAGTGTCTACGGATTCTGATTCTAATAATAGAATTATAAGGCACTCTGAGAAAGGGAACATGAAGTTAAATTTTTTTCCACAACCTGGTATCAACATATCTCTTCAATCTAATCATTGGTTATTTATTTAATTAATTCAGCAATAGCCTCTGCTCTTGCAGAAACAAAACTCATGTCTTGCCCTGTTGCTATTAAGGTTGAGCATACACATCATATCCTACAGTTAGGAAGATATTGCACTTTTTTCCCTGAAATAACAACAAAATTCAAAGTCATTCTTACTTTCACTCCAAAAGAAAGGATACCTTGGCATCTGTGGGTTTCTAACAAAACACATATATCCCTGATTTTTCAGTTATTAGTATTTAAGACAGAGAATAATCTTTGTGAATATAATAATCATTTGAGAAAATTATTGTGTTCACACATGAACTGGCAAGCTGTAGACTGCAATATTGATGATATTGTGGGGGATTTTTCCTTTAAACAACTAGTGCATTTAAAAATTATTTGGCAAGTCAATTTCTTATTGCTCTTTTCTTTTATGAATGCTTTGTTTTTTGCCTAATACTGAGATTTTCTTGAATACTGTTCTCTCTCCTGGATTCTCTGCCACATACTTTCTTACTGCTGTGTTTGGTTTATACTGTTAACTTTCCCTGGATTTTTCTTTCTCTGTGTTTCAGTGAAGCAAACTCCTATCTATTCTTCATGGTCCAGATTAAATCTTGCCACTTCTAAGAAAATTTCAGATTTTGCCTCCTTCAACAATGTTCCAATACTACTTTGTTAAACCTACATTGTCTTATGACTACTCAGTTATAAATTTTTGTGTTTTTTTTGATTTGACATTTTATTTATTATGAAATAATCACCGTGATAAGTCCAGTGACTGTCTGTCCCTATACAAAATTATTATTGTATTATTGACAATACTCTTTATGATGCATATCATATCCCCATGGCTTCTTTTATAACTGGAGGTTTATACCTCTTAATCCCTTTCCCCTATTCTCCACCCCACACAGCAGTACACCAAATATTAATTTGTTCTCTGTATCTATGAATCAGTTTTCACTTTCCTTTTCATTAGTTTTGTTTTCTAAATTTCACATATAAGTGGCATCAAATTGTATTTGTATTTCTGTCTGAATTATGTTATTCAGAATAATACCCTCAAGAAACAGCCATGTTTTTCAAATGACATGATTTTTTTTTTAATGACTGAGTGACATCCCATTATATGTATATCCCACATTTTATCCATTCATCTGTCAGTGGCACTTACTTTACTTCCATATCTTGTTATTGTAAACAATGCTAACACTGGATTACATATACCTTTTAAAATCAGTGCTTTTGTTTTCTTTGATCTAGTACTCAGAAATGAAATGTTCAATCATACTGTAATTTGCTTTTAATTTTGGGTATAACCTCCATATAACTTTTCACAGTAGCTGCAACAGTTTGCAGTTCTACCAATAATGTTATTGTTGTTGTTGGTCAGTTGCCAAGTCATGTCCTACTCTTCGTGACCCCATGGACTGCAACACATCAGGCTTCCCTATGCCTCACCATCTCCCAGAGTTTGCCCAAGTTCAGGTCCACTGAGTTGGTGATGCCATCCAACTACCTTATTCTCTGTCGCCCGCTTCTCTTTTTACCCTCAATCTTTCCCAGCATCAGGGTCTATTCCAATGAGTCAGCTGTTCCTATCAAGTGGCCAAAGTATTGGAGCTTTAGCTTCAGCATCAGTCCTTCCAATGAATATTCAAGGTTGATTTCCTTTAGGATTGACTGGTTTGATCTCCTTGCTGTCTGACTCTCAAAAGTCTTCTCTAGCACCACAGTTTGAATGCATCAATTCTTCAGCATTCAGCCTTCATTATGGTCCAACTCTCACATCATCTGTACATGTCTACTGTAAAAACTATATTTATCTGTATCAGTCTGGTCTGTCTCAAATCTATATAATTGACAAAAACTATCCTTAAATTATAATAAATGTTAGTTATTGACATAGATTATCCTTAAATTATAATAAGTGTTAGTTGTTCAGTTGTGTCAAACTCTTTGTGACCCATGGACTGTAACCTACCAGGCTCCTCTGTCCATGGGATTCTCCAGGCAAGAATACTGGAGTGGGTAGACATTCTCTTCTCCAGGGAATCTTCTTGATCCAGGGATCAAACCTGGCTCTTCTGTACTGTAGGTAGATCCTTTGCCATCTGAGCCACTTAAGATATAATATATAGGGTTAAAATAAATATGTTTAACATATTAATATAGCCTTTGCTTAGCCTAAAATATCAATTTTTAAAAATATTATAATATCCTAATTATGTTATCTTCTCTTCCTTAGACAGATTCCTGCTTTTTAGCTATAAGCTTCACTAGTAGTACAATTAAATTGAATATAATCACTTTCTGCTTCACTGTACTTGGGTGTGTAAGAAGGAGTGAGACCATTGTAAAGAACACTAAGGACCTTGAGAATACATTTATTTTTAATGAGAGACAAATTTGGAATGCATGATTAATATTCATATAAAATATAAACATCCATTCATATAAAATAAACAACTAACACATGGAACAACACTATTTTCTCTGGTGGCCCAGAGGTTAAAGTATCTGTCCACAATGCGGGAGACCTGGGTTTCATCCCTGGGTTGGGAAGATACCCTGGAGAAGGAAATAACAACCCATTCCAGTATTCTTGCCTGGAGAATCCCATGGACAGAGGAACTTGGTGGGCTACAGTCCATGAGGTCGCAAAGGGTCGGACACGACTGAACGAATAGACTGGTTCCAAATAGGCAAAGGAGTATGTTAAGGCTGTATATTGTCAGCCTGCTTATTTAACTTCTATGCAGAGTACATCATGAGAAACGCTGGGCTGGAAGAAGCACAAGCTGGAATCAAATTGCCAGGAGAAATATCAATAACCTCAGATATGCAGATGACACCACCCTTATGGCAGAAAGTGAAGAGGAACTCAAAAGCCTCTTGATGAGAGTGAAAGAGGAGAATGAAAAAGTTGGCTTACAGCTCAACATGCAGAAAACGAAGATCATGGCATCTGGTCCCATCACTTCATGGGAAATAGATGGGGAAACAGTGGAAACAGTGTCAGACTTTATTTTTTGGGCTCCAAAATCACTGCAGATGGTGATTGCAGCCATGAAATTAAAAGATGCTTACTCCTTGGAAGGAAAGTTATGACCAACCTAGATAGCATACTCAAAAGCAGAGATGTTACTTTGCCAAAAATGTTCTGTCTAGTCAAAGCTATGGTTTGTCCAGTTGTCATGTATGGAGGTGAGAGTTGGACTGTGAAGAAAGCTGAGCGCCGAAGAATTGATGCCTTTGAACTGTGGTGTTGAAGACTCTTGAGAGTCCCTTGGACTGCAAGGAGATCCAACCAGTTCATTCTAAAGGAGATCAGCCCTGGGATTTCTTTGGAAGGAATGATGCTAAAGCTGAAACTCCAGTATTTTGGCCACCTCATGCGAAGAGTTGACTCACTGGAAAAGACTCTGATGCTGGGAGGGATTGGGGGCAGGAGGAGAAGGGGACGACAGAGGATGAGATGGCTGGATGGCATCACCGACTCGATGGATATGAGTCTGAGTGAACTCCGGGAGTTGGTGATGGACAGGGAGGCCTGGCGTGCTGCAACTCATGGGGTCGCAAAGAGTCAGACATGACTGAGCGACTGAACTGAACTGAACTGAACGGAACACAAATTCTATAATTTGCTTGGTGGTAAACACTGTGTTTCTATTTTTTACAGATAAAGAAATAATGCTATCCAAGTCAGAATAAAAATTCAGCCATTAGGTAGTACTTTATGTTGGCTCAAGGAAGTGTTAAGTGGTTAAGTATGTGAGTGCTAAAGACTGTTTGCTTCCAAATTCAAACTTTATTTTTTACAAGTTACATGACCTTAGTCAGTGATTGAAATTGTTATGTTTTATGAACAACTTAGAGAAGTATATGACAAAAAGAAAGCCCTCAGTGTTAGCTATTTTTATTTCAAGCTATTGTTATTTCAGTCACAGAATGTTTAAAACAGAATGTCCCCATAGAAATTCTCTGATTTGTTGGTTCTGGCATTATACAGAACCAACAAATCAGAGAATTTGTACATTCTCCACATTTTGAATCCAAAGCCAATTCATGAATCTTCAGAACTGATATAATTCTGGGAAAGATACTCCTATCTATCTATCTATTTATTTTATTTTAGTATAATGAGTTCCCAAAGCTCCCCTTTAGCCACTGATTGTTGTAATAGTCATAACATTCCAGTTTTGCTTTATTTGGTATTTTTGTTATAGTTTTAATTCAGAATTTTCTATAACATTAATAGGAAATTGAACTTGTTTCAATTTGTGTTTGAGTTTCACTGAGAAACTAGTTAGTCCAGGCAACATTACAGATTGCATCTGTAATTCTGTGTAGAAAAGTTTAGATTCAGTCTCCGGATTAATTGATGGTATGTGCTTAATTTTAATCTTGCTTTAGAATATGCATCTGGTATTGGTTCACAAGAAGCTAATAAGTATGACCATTTACAATTTTCAAAGTTCATCATTTAGAAAATAAAACATATTGAAACACACTAACTTCAGTTATATCTATCACAAAATAGCACACAATCAACTAGAAAGTCAACATCAATGCTTCATGCTACCCACTTTCTCTCTCTCACACTCTTTTTTATTTTTTTTTTTCTTTATCAGGAGTTGGAAAGAAACAAATCTTGGGAGAAAAGCACAAACAAAAATTAGCACTAGTGAAACCAGTAGGAGGTTAGCACAGCAAAGTGCAAGGTCATTCATTGCATGGACAGACATGCCATAAAAGCCGACAATGGGCAGCCTCTGCGTCTACCTTCTGTGCCAATCTAGTTAGAAACACAACTTTGGTCACATGATTTATTGATATAATTGTGAATTGTCTGTATCACTATCTGTTGCCATAATGTTTCAACTACAAAAGCAATTGACCACAAAAGCCTGTGTATACCTACTAGTGTACACACTCTCTCTTTCTCTGCCTGTCTTCATAAGCAATTTCCATGGCTTTAGTTATTCTTCACACACCATACTGGCCAAGTTGTTGAGCTTTTCATGTCCTTTGCTGGATTAGGATATCTGTTTACAAGGAAAGGCACTTTTTCTAGTTTCAGTTTAATGAAGTACTACTCATATTAATGTTTGTTGGGATATGTCATCTTGGTATTCCAGCGAATCCAACTAGTTTGATGTATTAAACTTAACCTGAGGTAATGGTGATCCCAGTCATTCCAAAAAACGATTGCCTATGACAATGTAAATGTTGTTTTCAAATTTGAGGTTACTTTGTAAGTAATTTAGAAACTATCAGAAAATTTGTCTCTATATTAAAGAAAGTGAAGTCGCTCAGTCATGTCTAACTCTTTGAGACCCCATGGACTCTAGCCCACCAGGTTCCTCCATCCATGGGATTTTCCAGGCAAGAGTACTGGAGTGGGGTGCCATTTCCTTCTCTAGAGAATCTTTCTGACCAAGGGATTGAACCCGAGTCTCCAGCACTGTAGGAAGCGCTTTACCATCTGAGCCACCAGGGAAGTCCTATACTGGGACCCAGAAAAACAAAAGAACTAAAAAATACTTCAGAAGTTGGCCAGAGATACAAAGCATCAAAGAACAATAATTTTGAGTGAAAATGAGGTAGAAGCTAAATCCAAATTAGTGCTTTGGCATACAGAATGGAATGGAACATTTATTAGAATATAAAATGGTCTATGCAGACAATGTATTAAACTCTGGGAAAATAATGGTGACTGTAAAGCATCTACTAAGGAAGCAAAAGTACAAAAGAAATGTAGATTTTAAAACTCCAACTTCCATATAATTTAAGAAAGTATTTATTCTGAGACAGGAATATATTTCATAATTCACTATATCTTGCCTTTTAATTTATTTTTAGAGGAGAAAAACCTGTTTGGTTTTCTTCTGAGAGTTTTTCTTGTTTCATTTATCCCCAAATGAGCCTATTCTTGAAGTCATGTCTACAAACAAGGTTGACTTAATGCAAATCTAGACTGTAGTCTAAAATTTGGTTTTAAAAATGCCAAACGTATGCTTCAAGCTGAACTATAAACCCATCCCTTTCCAGATCCCCAAACTAGTCATAATTTTTTTAGAAAAGATATAATTTGAATAAAATACTTATATTTGATTCAGTATCATGACACTGGAGTTTTAATAATATACCTATTAGGGTGATGAAAATATAGAATAGAAAATGTAGAAAAGGCAAGGAAGCAAACAACATCAGTGTAGGCTATATACAGAAAATTATGCTCTCCAAATATAGCAAACTGTAATGCAACACAATTGTTAGAAATTGGTAGAATATTAAAAAGGAAGATAGTATAGGAATTAAGATATGAGAACCATGGAGAAATAAAGGAAGCCAATTGTAGTAGTAATTTTCAGAAGGCTTGTTTTGTGACATTAGCATCATGGATGTATATCCTGTTTATATCAAAATAAGTACATATTACAAAATTTATACAATGTAGCAAAAAATTAAATCACTTAAAATTCCACATCTTAATGATTATCAGCCACATATTACTTATTTCATATATCTCACTATGTTTATATACATTTTATAAACATACACATACTATCATACACACAAATGTCTGCACACACCCCTCTGCAAATGGAACTGAGAATCCATGTTGTTTCCTACTGTGGGCATTTTTTATCAATCTTTTCATATCCTCCCACATTTTCTGCTCTCACTCCTTGATCTCCAACAGGTATCCTATATTGTACATTTGTTGTGGGTCTCTTTCCTTTGTCTTCAACAGTAATGTGATTATATATAAATTATACATTTTTGGATTTTTATTACTTGTTTTATAAATATAGGATCAGTATCATATATATCCTTCTCTTTTATCATGCTTTGTCATGTTTTCTTTGTGGGGAGGACTTGAAAATTAATTATAGAAGTCACTCCCTTTCAACTGGCATAAATTATTTTGTGGCTGCACAATAATCTATTGTATAAACTTATTACTATTTCTTCAAGTGATCTTTATAGGAAAGTATTTTTATTTAATCTTCCTTTTCTTATGTGAATGTTTCTGTAAGGTATTTACCCAGTAGGAAGATTTTCCATTTAATTTCAATACTTATTGCTAGATTAACTTTCAAAAAATTATTTTCAAAAAGCTATTTTTCCTAGCAATGTAATCAGAATATTACTTTCCCTGAATATCATCTAACAATGGCTGTTANATTAAGGTTCAACTTTGTAACATTTTAGCAAAATATGACCATTATTGTCATAAATTAACCATCTATATAATTAGTAAGATATATTGTTAGATTCTGTTTTAACCTATGCATCTACTTGTCTATTCCCAAACTAATACCATCTGCAACCACAAACATACACTTTTTCCTGGCATGGCATATAATTAAGGAAGCTGGCATAGGGTTCAAATCCTGCCTGGGTAAGTTATGACATATATGACATTTGATAAATCATGTAACCAACTGTGCTTCAGATTCCTTGTGATGTCTGATATTAACGTATAGCTTTAAACATGCATGCATGTGTGTTAAATTGCTTCAGTCATACCCCACTCTTTGCGACTCTGGGAACTGTAGCCAGCCAGGCTCCTCTGTCTATGGGGATTCTCCAGGCAAGAACACTGGAGTGGGTTGCCATGCCCTCCTCCAGGGGAGCTTCCCAACATAGGGATGGATCCCCTGTCTCTTATGTCTCCTTCATTGGCAGGCAGGTTCTTTACCACTAGTGCCACCTGCGAAGCTCAGCTTTAAACATACAATTGATTATAATGACATAAGAATACCTGTCTATATGGTGATCACATGAAAAATTTATTTACTTATACATTTACACACTGTATACACTCTATACATTATATATATTGTCAAAGCTTTTGTTCATCTGCAGTTTTTCATCTTTCAGTTTTTGCCTACGTCATGAGTTTCTCTCCTGACTCTTTTAGTCTCTAGGTAGTGTGCTGCTGCTGCTGCTGCTAAGTCACTTCAGTCGTGTCCGACTCTGTGCGACGCCATAGACGGCAGCCCACCAGGCTCCCCCGTCCCTGGGATTCTCCAGGCAAGAACACTGGAGTGGGTTGCCATTTCCTTCTCCAATGCATGAAAGTGAAAGTGAAGTCGCTCAGTCGTGTCCGACGCTTCGCGACCCCATGGACTGCAGCCCACCAGGATCCTCCGTCTATGGGATTTCCCAAGCAAGAGTACTGGAGTGGGGTGCCATTGCCTTTTCTGAGGTAGTGTAGCGGATGCTATGTTTCACCTTGATGTCCTTTCTGGTTGTAGCAGATCCCCAGATCATTTACCTGTATCATTTCCCCAGATATTGGAGATGTTGGCAGTCAGTGTCTTTCAGCTAAGTACCTCACAAGTACTTTCTCACCTGAAGCATTGCCTCATTCCAGACCATGCTTCCTCCAAATGGAGGAGTATTAAGAAGGGTGTGCATTAAGCAGGGTCATGCAGAAGGAGATGTGATGTGGTCATAAAGAGGAAGCTTCTGGTCTGCCTCACAGTGGGCTCTGGTACTTGGATATCCCCTTAGTGTTGTGCTAAGCTGGCACGTGGGAATCAGACTTTTACACCCATTTGTCGATTATTCATTAGCTATGGACTGCTCCTGGAAAGAGAAGTGACGTTAGGCTAGGCAGACATCTCTAGTTACAGCAATTTCTGAAGAGGGTTGACAGCTGAGCCCAATGTTCTGGAAAAACTTCCAACACCTGAGGCAATGTCTTTCTGAAGGAGAATCTGACTGACACATCACCACAGTCCACACTTTGTGTGGTTCAGACCCACTGCTTTAGATAGGTTATTCAGGCAGCAACTTCAAGCTTCTGGTGAGCGTCCTTTCCAGGGAGAAACTTTTTAAAGAATAAGCTTAGTGGGTTCAACAACTGCCCTTACCACTAAAGCCGGTCTCAGGGATGCAAGTAAAGCTCTCTCCCCTTCTAGCCTTTCTAAGCTTCCCTCACCCTCAGCTAGTACTCCGCTCATCTCAGTGTCATCCAGGGCCCTAATCCATATCCTCTTTCCTCAAATTTCTGAACCATACCAGACTCTAATCGGGTCTAGGCTGCTGCCATTGTCGATATACAGTCAAAACTGGAAAAAGGAGATCTGGTGAGAAAATTAATACAAATGATTCCTCAATTTCTAACTGGGGATGGGACATGTATATCAAGTGTGAAAAACAAATGAAATATTCAGTAAGGATTTTTTCTTATAATGCTCACTTAGAAAATACTTAATATTCTTCAAGCTGTGAGCTACTGTTTTATCAATAGTAATAGTCATTTCAAATAGTTAACATATTGTATAGATACAAATATTTTGCCTTTATGGGTAGTTACAGTGGAGTGGGGTATTTTTACATGTGCATGTACCACAGTTTAGCTCAGAAGTGCTTACTAGTTAGATAAAGTTCAAATAATCCTACCATACAAAGATACTGGAGAGCTTTGTATTCACCAAGAGACATGCAAAGTATTTTTAGAATTATCTGTGTCTTGCAGATGCTTTTAAGCCACAGAGAAAATTATTTAATGGGGAATTTATATCCCGTAAAGGATTGTGCAGCTGAAACTGGACTGCATGACTGACCACTAATTTAGGTAAAATCCCAGTGAAACCGGATCTACGTGAGATCATCTGCCAGTTCTCAGGGAACAAGTGCATGTCACTCAATACGCCCTTGCTGTTGACTGTGTGTTTCCTCTGACAGACATATGTAGGCTCCCCTGGGGCCCGATCCTAGGGCCCTGGCTGGAGGGAAAGATAAAGACAAATGAATATTTAAGTTTGGAAGCATTCTTGAATCAGATCTCTGACATACTGTATTAAATGGCTTAACAATTGATAAAACAAAGCATTTCTTAGAGAAGCAGCCCTTACATATTTTTTAGGGATCGCTCAAGAAAAGAAAACTAGGTAACTATTTCCATCAGAGTACACATAAAGAGAACAGAAAATATTTCATAAAACTGTACCAGATCAATGTTTTCTCAACTATGGTCTATAGTTAAAACAGAAGTTTTCCAAATAATAAAATAATTGCTTTCTTTAAAATATGTACAAATATATTTGAAGAATTGAAAACATAAAGTAACAACAAAAATCATTGGTGTATTTAGGTTAAGATAATCTTGGGAACACTATTCATATATTTTAAAAATATAAAATTCAAATGCTAGAAATTACAGTGATTTATTTTGTGGTGTTAGAAAGCAAAAGCCATGAGATGAGGAGGAGAAATAATAAAATAACACTGAGTGTATTTACTGTAACATAATTAAGTACTTGACAAGTTATAGTGCATGAACCATCACTTATTCATTAATTTTCAGTACAGTTATTTTTATGATTTTATGTAATTATCTAAAAAATGTTTTATCAGCCTTAAAAAGAACTCAAGCATAGATAAAAATAAGTTACACAGCATATTTAAGATCTCTTATCGCTTGGTGTCAGAAACTTGTGGAAGAAAGGTTGGAAGGTGAGGGGATGACAGCATATGGCAAATATAAGATGCAAATTGGACATTAAATCTTATTCTAATAAATCAATTAAGCAAGGCAATCTATTGAAGAGAGAAGCTGATGATTTCCTTTGTAAAGGGTGATCACATGTTTCTGATTCACACGTTCCTTCTTAAACAGATTTTGTTTCCTTATACTCTTAGATCCAGAGAAGGTGATGGCACCCCACTCCAGTACTCTTGCCTAGAAAATCCCATGGACGGAGGACCCTGGTGGGCTGCCGTCTATGGGGTCGCACAGAGTCGGACACGACTGAAGTGATTTAGCAGCAGCAGACTCTTAAATCCTTTGTCAGCACTATCTTGTCTCAAACAAGATTTTTTTTATTTTAACTTGTTTTTCCATTTTATTTCAATTAACTTTGTTAGCTTATTTTCACTTTCTTAGTGTTACAAAATTAAATAACACTCTGTCAACATTTCTGCTACTGTTAAGCACATTATTATTGCCACATAATTCTGTAATATTTTTCCTAGTCTTCCCAGGAAGACTGATACATGTATCAGCCAAGGTCCCAACAGAAAACAGTTCACTCAGAATCAGTGGATGAGATTATTAGATGATTCTTTAATAACAAAGGATCATTTTCAGAGGTGCAATCAAGTCATTCTGTTGAGGACAAAGTCAGCTCATGGTGACACCACAGAAAAGGAATAAGATAAATGCCCTGACTTTACTGTCTCTTTAGTATTTCTTCATTCTTTCAATCATCTTCCTTATCTTTCTCTTAGCTTCTTGGGAAAAAAATCCAAAACTTAGAAATAAAGCAAGAATAAGAATGCAGGTCTTTTCAGTATCAAATTGGGATATTATTTAACAAAACTTCTAAAGAGTTATTTATTTCTCTAAGAACATACAGCAGTGTTTGACCTTAATTCTTTATTATACATTTGAGGCTGAGACTGTGAACCTGAATGTTAGGTTCAAGATTTTTTTGTCTGGTATAGAATACATTATTTCAGTCTGTTGGAAAATATAATCTATATTGCATCCTCCTGTAAGACATTCATATTGATTTTCACTTTAATTGAGAAATTGAAAAATATCATGGACACCTTTGTGTGAGGCTAATTTTTAACTGAACCTGGTTAGAAATCAGAGGACACTGGAACCCTGTTCACATAATCCATACAGGTTGGCCTTGGGGCAGAGAGTAAAGTGGAGAAGGAGAGATCATAAATCTAAAAGAAGAAATGGAAGATATTCACCCCAATTACAATCTTTAACCTTATATGTTATCTTATTTATTTCCCAATATGAATAGTCAAATCATGACCACATTTTAAATTACTATGAGTATACTTGCAGTATTTTTTACCAATAAGGACTCTTTTGTGCAAAGAAGTCACTGATGCAAGCCACAAAAAAGATCCAAAACAGGTAGAAATAGGGTGTTCTAGGTGAAAACCATATAAATTAGATAGTAGAATCTCTAGAATAGTGATTATAATAGATCATGTAATAAATAATATAATACATACAATTAGAGATATTTAATGTAATATAACCCACTTAACTTCAATTATCTCTCTGCTCATGCTGGATATGGATAAATACATGCAACATGGCCAATATGTCAAAAGAGAGGAACCCTCACCCTATGTATTCTATACATATGTTTCACAGAAGGAGGTGAGTAGAAAACATCTTTGTGACTATGCAGCTATAGAGGTTCCTTGATTGGAAAGGTGACCTCATTAGAAGAAGAATTTTTCAGAGGCTCATGGCTGTTATCAGATGGTCCTGATGAACTAACTATGACCTACTGAGCTCTGTTTTTGTTTAGCTACCGAAAGAAGGAGTGGTGATGGTAGTGAATGAACTTCTAGCGGCAGCCACATTTCTCTTTCACTAAACAGAAGAGTCTCCATCACCTCACATTAATTACACATGAAATGGGGCATCAATAAGATTTATTTCTACTGGGTCAGTTGGAAAGACACATGTTCAATTGTGAGGAATTTGCATTATGAGCCTCTTTCCAGGACAGCTGAAAAGTCCCCTTGCATGATCTCTGCATAACACAGTGGTGAGTGATGAGTTCCACCAGGACCCTAGAGTGTTCGTTATTCAGTCATGTCTGACTCTTTAGCCTGCCAGGCTCCTCTGTCAATGGGATTTTCCAGGCAAGAATACTGGCGTGGGTTGTCATGCCAATCTCCAGGGAACCTTCCTAATCCAGAGATAAAACTCAGGTCTCCTGCATTCCAGGCAGATTCTTTATCATTTGAGGTACCTGGGAAGCCCCCACAAGGACCCTAGGACCAACATTTTATAATTAAAACTAACATCTCTGGCCTTTTGGCTAAGATCAAGTGGTGGCTCAGACAGAAAGCGTCTACAATGTGGGAGACCTGGGTTCGATCCCTGGGTCAGGAAGTTCCTTGGAGAAGGAAACGGCAACACACTCCAGTACTCTTGCCTGGAAAGTCCCATGGATGGAGGAGCCTGGTGTCNGATTTATTTCTACTGGGTCAGTTGGAAAGACACATGTCCAATTGTGAGGAATTTGCATTATGAGCCTCTTTCCAGGACAGCTGAAAAGTCCCCTTGCATGATCTCTGCATAACACAGTGGTGAGTGATGAGTTCCACCAGGACCCTAGAGTGTTCGTTACTCAGTCATGTCTGACTCTTTAGCCTGCCAGGCTCCTCTGTCAATGGGATTTTCCAGGCAAGAATACTGGAGTGGGTTGTCATGCCAATCTCCAGGGAACCTTCCTAATCCAGAGATGAAACTCAGGTCTCCTGCATTCCAGGCAGATTCTTTATCATTTGAGGTACCTGGGAAGCCCCCACAAGGACTCTAGGACCAACATTTTATAATTAAAACTAATATCTCTGGCCTTTTGGCTAAGATCAAGTGGTGGCTCAGACTGAAAGCGTCTGTCTACAATGTGGGAGACCTGGGTTCGATCCCTGGGTCGGGAAGTTCCTTGGAGAAGGAAACGGCAACACACTCCAGTACTCTTGCCTGGAAAGTCCCATGGATGGAGGAGCCTGGTGTCTATGGGGTGGTAAAGAGTTGGACACGACTGAGTGACTTCACTCCCCCCCCCCCTCTGGAAGAAAAGGGTAGATCATCAGTATCTAATTTCACTTCTCTCAGTGTGTCCTCTTTTGAATAACTTGTTCATCCATCTGCTGAGGTCCTATAAACTGTTCATGAGCAAGCTGTAGTCAAAGCAGGCATTAGATGAACTGTTCATTCATGATACCTAGGCAGACAAGAAATACAGTAGACAAATATACAGTTAATCTCTGCAAAAATGGGAGCAGGAAAAGGTTTCTTAAATTTTTCCAACTCTGTGAACTTAGGTAAGTGTTATCTAGAACCTCAACCTAGGCAGAGGTGGGTATGGCAAGGTAATTCTTTTTATTTTTGAAATTTTTTTTAGGTTAACTTTCTATAGATTCCAGAGTTCCATTAGAGATAATCAGTCATATTTTGCCTATGCAAATGTTGTCTAGGTGGTAAGACAGCTTCCTGATGCTTTCTATATTGCTGTCTACTCAGAATCCTCTCCATGTCATAAGATTTTGTGTTAAAAAAAAGGCCCCATTTTAGAATAAGGATGTCAGGTTGAAGGTCACAATTTCTTTTTTAGTGAAACAATCTTTTTTAGGATCTCACAGTAGTTTAGCATCAACTTCCAGCAGAAGCCTTCAAGTTCACAAGTCTAAAGAGAAATGAAATCCTGTTAAGTCTTTATCCTGTATTCTTGATCACCTGTGGGTTTTACCATATACATCTGTAATTTCCTGTGATATGAAGGAGAGAAGGTACTATAGTATTTGGACTTCTCTTAACTCTTCTTGCTCTTATGTCAATGATGGCTCTCTCCAAAGTCATTGATTATAGTGGCTATTGCAAAATTCTCAAGTACTGGATATTCTCCCTAAAATAACCAAAAGGCCAATAAAATGTTGTGACTCTTTTTGCTGAGTCATTCTTCTAACAAGTAAATAGGACCAGTTGTTTATTTGTGAAATCTAATGGCACATAGTTAATTTGTGATAAAATTATTATTTGGATGCCACAGAATGTTTTTTTTTTGTTTTTCTATCATTCAAGGCTAATCTAGTCTCAGATACGTTTGGTGGCATGCAATACAGCAATACCAATTATCAAAAAGTCATCACTGTAAATCTGTCTGCCACTGTGATAGTATTGGTCCAGCTGATTGATAATATATTGATGATATGGGTAGCTAGGTGAAGGCAAACCAATTTTATATTTCTTCTCAGAGTTAACATAAAATCTAAAATGTTAGTAATACAAAAATTTGTAAATGAAATCCAACTATTGACAGCATTTTTATTCATTGTTACAAAGTTGTGTACTCAGGGAAAAGACAGTTATCACATTTTTACCTGAGCCTTTATCATCCACTGTATGTTTCCAAGTAGCAGTACATTTTGCTGGGCAAACAGGCTGTTAAACTTGTTCTAATTCTTCTGGGAGAAACCATAATACTTTTTAATTTTTTTAGTGGAAAAATTGTGTCATTTACACAATTGCAATAAGCTTTGGTGGCTCAGATAGTAAAGAATCCGCCTGAAGTGTGGGAGACCTGGGCTCAATCCCTGGGTTGGAAAGATCCCCTGAAGGAAGGCATGGCAATCCACTCCAGTATTCTTGCCTGGAGAATCCCCATAGACAGAGGAGCCAGATGGGCTAGAGTCCATGGGGTCACAAAGAGTAGGACATGACTAAGCACAGCACAGGTTGTTTGTAAAACATCATACATTATGCTGACCTTGCTCTAAAGCACAGAGAGTGGGCACAATGTTTGCATTCAATAGAAGTACAACAAACTTAGGCCTTGTCCTTCTTTATCTGATGCCAATCTTTTTCTGAAGCCCAGTCTCAGTTTTGTCATTAGCTTTTTCATAATTTTTATTATGTCTTTAAGCAATTACTAGAGGCCACAACTTGGTCAAATTTATCTATTCAGTTTTATCAGTTCATTAATTTTGTGTACTTTGGATGTGTCCCCAAGAACTTGGGCTCCTTTAATTTTGTATGAGCAATCTCATCTTTGAGGGTTCTTACACTGTAGTCAATCTAATCTTCTCTCTAATTGTTTGCGTTAGCAATTTAGCAGCTGGCAGATTTCCTGTTTTTGAATGACCATTATTTTTCATTCTGATGGCTGATAGACTCCTACGCTGTCTATCCACCACCCTCTGGGGCTTGAAGAAAAAAATTCTGAGGCTCTGTTAGAATCTGTCCTCTTGGTCTTCATAATTCTTCCTCAAATACATGGGCTTGAAAGAAACACCTCAAGAACCCCTCTGTTAGAAACTGAGCTAGCAGTCACCAAAACCACATTGCTACTTTTTGTGTTAATGTCTTTATCGTTTTGTCTCTCCCTTACTCATGCCCTGCTTCTGCCCTTACCAGTGAGGTTTATTACTCCCACAATAGACAAATTAAACATTGACACTACAGTGAAAAACAAAAAATAAGATAGGACTGAAGTGAGTGAAGTAATTACATTTATTGAAACTAATTGTCATGTAATGAGTTAGTGCCATGTGGAGAAGTATAAATTAGGAATTATTAAGAAAATCTATAAACAAAAAAGTAGTAAAGCACACTCAACCCTTCAGAATTTCATAAGCCCACAAGAAATGCTGGGCGTGTTACGTGTGTTCAATGGCAAAAATTCCAATAAATATAAATCTCATCTGTAATCATTTAGATTATTCTAACATACTTCATTCCTGGCGAAAATAAGATTTATAGCCACGTTTTTGTTAATTCAAAGCCTTTAAAGTCACCATTTGTACTGTAATTAGCTTGAGTAATGTAGATGT
>SJYQ01026309.1:0-50500 GCA_006410935.1 Redunca redunca
ATGTATGTAGGATATATGTAAATACTACATCATTTTATATGAGCAACTTGAGCATCTGTGGATTCTAGTATCTGCAGAAAATCCTGCAAGCAATCCCCCTTGGATTTGAGGGACACCTGTAAATTTCTTTTGGTAAGAGCAAAGTTTTGTACTATCAATAGGTAACCTACTATTTAAGCTTCAGCTCATCTTTTTCAAGCTTCTATCTGTATATTTTATAATACGTATTAACAGTAACGTGTTTTACATGTCATTTACAAGTAGCTTTCATATGTGTGTGTGTGTGTGTGTTAGTTGCTTAGTCATGTCTGACTCTTTGTAATCCCATAGACCACAGCCCACCAGGCCCCTCCATCCATGGGATTCTCCAGGCAAGAACACTGGAGTGGGTTGCCATTTCCTTCTCCAAAATAAACTATAGAAAGAAAGAAAATTTGCTCAGTCGTGTCCAACTCTTTGCGATCCCATGGACTGTAGCCTACCAGGCTCCTCCATCCATGGAACATTCATATGTGTGTATGTGATTAAAAAAATCTTTGTCCCTAGTTACTGGCAACATGGCTCCCTTGGAATCTATGTAGTAATTTGGCCTTTTTAATGTTAATGATATGATTGGTGGCTGAGGACCCCTCAAGAGCTTCAGGATGGGGACTGGTCACCAGAAAGACTTAATTAGTGGCTTGGAACTCTTGGCCCCACCCCCTGGCCTCTAGGGAGAAGAGAGGTGGTAGAAATAGTTATTTACCAATGGCCAGTGATTTAAATGATTTAAACAATCATGCCTACACAATGAAACCTCTGTAAAAATATTCTAAATGACAGGGTTCAGAAAGCTTCAGGTTGGTGAACACATCAAGGTGCTGGAAGTGTGACCATGCCCAGAGAGGACACAGAAGCTCACACACACCTCATTCTCCATAGCTTGCCCCATGCATCTCTTTCACTTGGCTGTTTCTGAGTTGTAGTTATAAAAACCAGTAATAATAGGTTTTCCTAAGTTCTATGCACTGCTCAAACAAATTACTGAACCTGAAGAAGCAGCCATCCTCAGGAACCCTCAATTTGTAGTCAAGCTGAAGAGAAGTGTAGATAACATGGGACCCTAATACTAGTAACTGGCATCTGACGTGAGGGCAGTCTTATGGGAGTGAGTCCTTAAAGCTGTGTGCAGTTTGACTCTAATCCAGGGAGTGTCAGAATTGAGTTCAATTGTAGAATAGCCAGTTGGTGTCTGCAAAGAAATGGAGAACTCACAGTCTCACCAAGCCATTTCAATTAAAAAATGGAAATGCTACCCTTGACCTCAAAGGATTACGGTAAGGATTAAACAAGAAACCTACGTAGAGTACCTAATACACAGATGGTACTTGATAAATTCTCCAGTGATAGAGCACAGAATGCTATGCTGCACTTTTTGTTTTTAGGAGGGAACCAAACTCCTTTTCAGTCTACAATCTGAAGATACGACGTGTGATATGGTGGTGAGTGATGGATGGCCAAATGGTCTGCAAAGGGACTCCAGGGTAGGGCACTAGTGATAAAGCAGCCCAGCACCAGGTACCTTATCCCAGGCTGGCTATAGTAAACCAACAGCCTACATGCTAGTGTATGTTAAGTGGGTCTTAGATCTGGAATACTAATGACAGACTTCTGCCTAAATGAATTTTACATGTATTTGTCAATATCAACCATCTCAGTGAAAGAAACTGAATGAAAAATGCTTGAGAAAAGTAACTTTAATATTATTAATATCTGGACTGTGATATACAAAATTGACATTCTCAGAGTAAAATTTAAAATGGCCAGAGTAATGTTACAAAAACTTCTCTAGAAATAACATAGTTCTATTAAGTTTACAGAGTATGCCTAAAAGAAAAATATAAGAATACTTGAAAAAGAAATATTAACCTAGTGCTCAGAATACCAAAATATATGTATGACGGAAAGCAGGAGCAGGTGGTAAATACAAAATTTGCCAAAAAAGTTAGAACAAAAACTCACTTTTTGAGTTCTCTCACCTTAAGCCTGAAGGCTTCATGCTCCCAAAGAATCCAATTATGGGAACAAATTACCTCATACTCAAGTTTTGCTCTAAAATACTATAAAACAGGTTTTATTCTCAAGTTTTATTAAGTTGTTTATACAAACTTAAAGTCATGAGCATGACTTCAGGATCTGAGCTTTTTATGTCAAGTGCTTTAACTAAGCAGTCTAAGGCCTCCTGTAGTTTTCCACACTCTTTCAGTTCTTTTCCATGCAAGACAAGAGTGTCATAGTCATTCACAGCCTCCATTGCCTCATCCTGGGGAGAGTCAACCAACTGTCCACCAGACAAAGGCTCAGGGTCACCTGGAGAGGTCTCCTGAGCCAGAGCACCAGGCTTAGATGTACTTAACTGACTGGATTTATTTTCTGAAGACAGTGTTTCTCTGGAAGGATCTTCTTTTGTATGCTCTGGGGCTTCGTCACCGCTCTCCTCTGCTCCTTCCTCCAGATAATCTTCAACAACCTTTGCTTCACTGCTGTTGTCAAGTCTTTCCTCCATATCCTCCACGTGGTCTAAAACCACATTAATAAGAGACCTCCTAGAAGCCAGGGATCTTCTAGAGTTTACAGACTTATTTATACTTTCAGATATTTTAGGTGAAAAGAAACTTCCAGGTGGACTGATGTCATTTTTGGGAGTTGAGGCATCAAATTGTTTTACAGATAAAAACGGGAAGGCAGATGTGTTGAATGGGTTTGTGCTTGAAGTATCTTTAAAAGTATGTTCACCTTCGTCATCTGAATCAATTCGTCTGGCTTTTCTTCTGATTTTCACATTAACTATTTCTGGCTCATCATCTTCCTCAGAAAGATCCACACTGAGACATGCTTTGCTATGCACTGACTCTGCTCTGGAATTAGCTGCAGAGCCACACAAGCTATTTTCTTTCTCCACGTGCTCCAAAAACTGACTGGAAAGATTTTGTCCATTGTCTGCAGAGTCTTCCAAGAAAAGATTGAAATCACATGCATACTGTGCTGGAGAGGCTAAAGGTTCCTCTTCCAATTTGGCCTCATTCGCTTGAGCGTCCTGCAGTGCACTGTGGGCTGCTGCTAAGTCATCATCAGCTATTTCAATAACAGACACATTCGATTCTGGACTTTGATATTCCTTTGTTTTGGGATTAGCAGGCGAGGGATTGCAGTGATGTAAAATCTCATCATCCTCTAGTTGATCTAGATTTGGTCCAAGATCAACACTGGCTGACTTGCTAGGTAAATAATTAAAACTTCCCAGAGGGCTCTCTTGCTCTGACTCCTGCATAAACCCCTCTTGTGATGCCTCTTTTTGTAGCCCCATCCCTGATAAAGAGTCAGGGAAAATCTCTTCGACATCTCCACACCCCTTGGGTAAAGTAGTGACAAAGTCATCATCAAATATACTTACACATGGGTGCCTACCATCTTGTGGGATGGTATCATTCATCTTTGTCCTGGAGAGATCTTTCTCACCCTCTTTGGGCAGATCATCAATGATTACGCTGGCCATTAGAGAACTGATTTCTTCTTCCTGGGTGTGATAAATAGGTAGACGAGATGAAGGCTGAGGCTGTGGTTTATTTACTTCGGGACGTTTCTTCTTTGTTTGATATACAGGTTCTCTCAGCCAGATGCCCTCATTCCCCATTTTTTGTCTTTCCAGTAAGAGCTCTGTATTTTGAGACTCAGATTCAACAAGGAATTGAGCTTTCTGAACCCTTTGTTGAATATAGTGAGAGTCTTTGATCACATCAAGCTCTTCTTTAACAGAAAGGTCACGCGTGTATATCAAATCATGGTCTGAGATTCCAGCGATCCTCAAAGAGTGCAGGAAGGCAATATGTTCATCTAGGTTCTTATCAGATCTCCTCTGAGCAGCATGCAAAGACTGAAGCTGCAGCTGGGTTGCAGAGTTCTGAAAATCCTCAATTGTAAAGAGCTCTCTCAATTCTTGTTTACTAAAATATCGGAAAGGGTTCTTCTTATCACCAGTAGTTTGTCTTATTAATGAGTCCTTGAAAACCTGTCTTCTGTATATTTTTTCCTCTACAGTTCCACAAGTGATGAGCCTATAAACTACAACATTTTCTTTCTGTCCAATTCGGTAAACCCTATCCACAGCTTGAGCATCAGTTGCAGGATTCCAGCTAGGGTCAAAGATGACCACTCTGCTTGCTGCAGTTAGTGTTAAGCCAACACCACCTACTTGAGTGGTAAGCAGAAAAACAGAGTAATCTTTATTTTGCTGGAATAAACTAATTCTTTTTTCCCGTTCCACAAGATGAGTAACTGTTCCATCGATTCGCAACATCTTAAAGTGCCTATTCTTCAAGAGACGTTCAATGATGTTTAGAATTCGTCTTGACTGGGAAAACACCAGAGTTTGATGCCCTTCATCTCGCAGTTTCTTAAGCAGGTCCATTAGAAACACCATTTTCCCAGATTCTTCCATCAGTGTATCATCACTTATTTGATCAATATGGTCCACATCTGAGGAATCTTCCCCTTCAATTTCATCCTGAACAGAGAATTTGGCAGCTCCTAGATTCAGCAAACCACAAGCTCGTGCAGATAGCAGCCTAGGATGATCACAGAGCTTCTTTAAGACACCCAGCTCAGCCAAAGGTGAGCGTGTCTCCATTAACAACTCCTTGATATGATCTAGAGACACAAATTTCCTGTATATTTCTTCTTGTAAAGGTACAAGACGTATCCAAATAATTAAATCATTTTTCCTGGAAAGGGAAGGCATTTCACATATGGCACCAACATCCAGACTCTTTTCACTAAGCTGGGCCTCTGGGTTGCTTGACTTTTTCTTCTGTACCTCTTCTTTAGTCCTCCTGAGAAAATAGGGCTTTATGATTGCCATTAAGTTTTCAGATATTTTAAATCCCAAAGCTTTTTCCTCTGGGGTAGCATCCTTCTCTCTTGCTCTAGTAATAGGATTTTCATACTCCATTTTAAAAGTTCTTAATGTTCCTAGCAGGGACCCTTGACAAGCAAAATCAAATAGGGACCAGAGTTCTTGTAAATTATTCTGGATTGGGGTTCCTGTGAGGAGAATGCGATTACTGGCAGGGATTGCACGAGCACATATTGCTGACTTGGTAGATGAGGTTTTTATTTTATGTGCTTCATCAAGGATGACATAGTCCCACAAAAACTCTTGGCCATTCAAGCTGGAAAGCTGCTGCCAATTATTGATTAACATTTGGTATGTGGTGATAATGACACCATTCCTTTGCTGAATCCGACAGAGGTTTCTGGTACGTTCATCCTTGCTAGGACCATGAAAGGTTTTGACTCTCATTCCTGGAGTCCACTTGACAAATTCTCTTAGCCATACACTGATAAGACTGGTTGGCATGATCAGAAGCACATGGTTCACAAGTGAAGCATCAAACATACCAGAAAGGAAAGCAATGATTTGAACAGTCTTTCCTAACCCCATATCGTCTGCCAGAATGCCACCTTTCCTTCCATCCCTATACAGGCTATAGAGGAAAGCTACACCTTCCTTCTGGTACTCATATAGTTGGTTGTGCAGTTCTTGATAAAGCAGCAGGCCAGAGTTGCACACATCTATGAATTCATCATCTCCATGTTCTGCCAACTCCTCCAAGGCTTCCTGTATTTTTTGGATTCTGCTCATCACCTTTTCGTTAGGAAAAATGTCCTTTGCCAAGTTGAAAAGTTTAAGTGCTTCTTCCAGATCTCCATTCTTAGTTGCTTCTTTGGCCTCCTTCACGTATCTGTAAAAATAAGGTTAAAAAAAGCTATGCATACATAGAGAGAGACTGATAGGTAAAAGATTAGAAAGAAAGGAAACCAACTGAACATTCAAAGAATGCTTTAGAGTCCATTTTGGAACCCAAACCATAGTTGAGCTTTCAACATCCTCAATTCAGGATGGGAAAGATTAGCAGAGAAGATACCAATGAAAGCTGGCATCACTTAAGACACAAATATCCACCAAACCCTGCTAGCAACAACTTCAGGTATTAATTGTAGGAAATAACCAACCTATATTGTGGGAGCATGGAAACAAAAACATACATAAGCACTTCTCAGGCCTTATTTTTCTGGATCTCTGTGATACACTTCACACTGTTGATCACTCTGTCCTTGCAAATCCCTCCCTCCACTGGATTCATATAGATTCCTCCTGGTTTCCTCCCCCATCATTGGCCATTTCCTCTTTGTATCTTTCTTAGGTTCCTATTCTTCCTCCCCAAAGGCTCAGTCCTAGCCCTCTTCTCACTCCTTTTCCTTTCTCCTTATTGTCTCCTAGAGCTTCCACTCCCACCTATGTGTTCCTAACTCCCAAAACACTTTCTCCAATCCAAGGCTTGCCCTCAAGCTCTAGTCTAGACCCATATTTCCAACTGCCTTCTGTACGTCTCCACTTGAAAGTTTCACAGGCACCTCCAATTCAATTAATTCCAAATTAAACTTATTATTTCCCCTCTTAAGGTGTGCTTCTCCGTTTGTATGGTAATAAATGACAGTAACATCCACTCAGCCATACAAGCTAAAAATCTAAAGATCATCCTTGACTTCTCTCTCTTTCTAGCCACCTCATCCCTTAGCCAACAGTCCCCCAAGCCCTCCTAACTTTATTTCCCAAAAATAACCTGTGTCTTGCTCTCTCATCTCTACCACTACTATGGTCCAAGTCACCATCATCTCTGGATTGGATAACTGCAACTTCCTATTCACTGGTTTCCCTACGTCCACTCTTGGCCCCTCCAACATATTCTCTGCACAGGAGCCAGAGATATTGTCTTAAAACCTAAAAGAAATTGTCAGTCCTTTGCTTAAAAGTCTTCAGTGGTTTACAGTTGATAGATTTTGAAAGGGTGCCACAACAATTCACTGAGGAAAGAGTAGTCTTTTCAACTAAATATCCATGTGCAAAAGAATGAAACTGGTCCCCTACCTCACAACATACACAAAAATTAATTCAAAATGAATCAAAGACCTAAATATAAGTGCTGAAACCACAAAACTCTTAGAAGAAAGTCAAGTGTAATAGGTATAACTCTGTCATGACCTTGGATTTGGCAATGGTTTCTTAGATATGATACCAAACACATGTGCAACCAAAGTAAAAAATAAATTGGGCTTCATAAAAGCTAAAAACATTTGTGCTTCAAAGGATACCATGAAGAAAGTGAAAAGACAACCCAAGGAATGAGAGAAAATACTTGCAAATCTTGTACCTGATAGAGGATTTGTACCCAGAATATATAAAGAACTCTTACAACTCAATAATTAAAAGACAAAGAGGGACTTCCCTGGTTGTCCAGTGGTTAGGACTCAACACTTTCACTGCCACGGCCCTGGGTTCAATCCCTCATCAGGGAACTAAGATCTCACCCCCCCACAAAAAAAAAGACAAGTAACCCAATTAAAATGGACAAAGTATCTAACTATTTCTCCAAAGAAGATATACAAATAGCTTAAAACCACATGAAAAGATGCTCAACATTATTAGTCATCAGGGAAAATGCAAACCTAAACCACAATAACACTTCATGCCTATTAGGATGACTAGAATCAAAAAGAGAAAATACCAAGTGTTGACAGCAACACGAAAAAGTGGAAAAATTGAAATTCTATAACACTGTTGGTAGGAATGTAAAATGGAGTCGATGCTTCAGAAATTAGTCCATCAGTTCCTTAAAAAGTTACACACAGAGTTACCATGTAATTTAGGAATTCTACTCCCAGGTATATACCCAAGAGAAATGAAAACACTTGGTCACAGAAAATCTTGCACATGAATGTTCACAGCAGTATTATATTATTCACTAAACCAAAAGGGGAAATAACACAAATGTCCATCAAATGATGATATACCAGATAAAAAGGTGATATACCCATACAAGGGAATATTACGCAGCCATAAAAAGGAATGAAATAATGCTACAGCATGAATGAGTCTAAAAACATTCTGCTACATGAAATAATAAGCCAGTCACTCACTGATACAGAGAACAAATTAGTGGTTACCATTGGGGAGAGGAATGGGGGTCATGGCAGGCAACNATGGCAGGCAACATAGGGGTAAGGGATTAAGAGGTACTATCAGGTATAAAATAAGCTACAAGGGTATACTGTACAACACAGGAAATATAGCCAATATTTTATAATAACTATAAATGGAGTATAAGCTTTAAAAATTGTGAATCCCTATACCATACACCTATAACTTACATAATATTGTACATCAACTATACATAAAAAAGCCAGTCACAAAAGGGCATATATTTTATGATTCTATTTATATGAAATGTCCAGGTTAGGCAAATTCACAGAGAAAGTAAATTAGTGGTTGCCAGGGGCTGGCAGCTGGGGCATTCATGGACTGGAGAGGGTATGATGGCTGAAAGGTAAGGAATTTCTTTTAAGGGTGATGAAAATGTTCTAAAACTAACTGTGGTGATGGGGTGCACAACTCTGTGAACATACTAAAAATTATTAAACTGTACTCTTTTATGGTTTGAGAATGGAATGGTACATCAACAAATCGCTAACAACAACAACAAAATCTTCAGTGGTATTCCAGGCCCTGACTGACACAGCCAGGAACTGCTGATCTCTCTGACTTAACTTCTGCCACTTCCTGCCTCAAACATTTTCTTTTAACCCCTTATGCCCATCATACTACTTTGTCCTCTAAAGCTTAGTCTCACACTACCTTCCTCTTCTGGACTATACTCTTCTCCAAGCTGACCTCACTCATTCTTTAAGACACTGTTTCTCAATGTTCTGCACAATCTCCTGGCTGCTGCTGCTGCTGCTAAGTCGCTTCAGTCATGTCCAACTCTGTGCGACCCCACAGGTGGCAACCCACCAGGCTCAGCCATCCCTGGGATTCTCCAGGCAAGAACACTGAAGTGAGTTGCCATTTCCTTCTCCAATGCATGAAAGTGAAAAGTGAAAGTGAAGTCGCTCAGTTGTGTCCGACTCTTCGTGACCCCATGGACTGCAGCCTACCAGGCTCTTCCGCCCATGGGATTTTCCAGGCAAGAGTACTGGAGTGGGTTGCCATTGCCTTCTCCACAATCTCCTGGAGGGCTTGTTAAAACACAGATTGCTAGACCCCAACATCAGATTTTCTGATTCTGTAGTGAGGCCCAAGAATTTGCAGTTCTACAAAGTTCCCAGGTGATACTAATGCTTCTGGTCCAGAACCCACATTTCAAGAGCTGTTTTAAGATCAGGCCTCACCTGTGGTTCCTCTAGGATGCCTTTCATCCCTCCCCTCCCCCATCCGTTGTTCCACCTCAATACTCCCCTATATGTTCATCTCTATCAGTACATTTAACACACTGTATTAAAATCACCATGAAACGATCTAGCTGTATTACAAACGTATGAAACAACCTCACTGAAGAGGGTGGAGGGAAAATGTGCTGACCTAAGTAACCTAGGAAATGAATGAAGTCTCTAAGAGTAAAACCAAAAGAAACATAAGCATGTACTCTAGTGGATACAGTTGTTTCCCATGGGGGTATGAGGTAAAAGTTCTAATATGAAATGCATGTATGCTAGAGTTGAAGAATTAAGTAAATGGATGGCAAATAATGAGAGCCAGGTTTCTCAGTGTTGGAATGGGAGTTTACAGACTGGTTAAGAGAAGGTTACAATGATCCAGGCGGTAATGGATCAGAATTAGAAACATCGCTATAAACCTATGTTCAACATAAATACAGATCAGTTCAGTTCAGTCGCGTCCAACTCTTTGTGACCCCACAGACTACAGCACGCCAGGCTTCCCTGTCACCACCAACTCCCAAAGCTTGATCAAACTCATGTCCAAGTTGATGATGCCATCTAGATAGATAAACACAGATAGTTACACCTAAAAATATTTACAGATGTGGATATACATGGGTTAGTATATATATACACATATTTCCTCGCTCTATCAGCTAAGAGGGCCTAGAAGCAAGGAAACCCCAGCAGTAACAAGCACATCAAGCACCCAGATCTTGATTTCTAGTACCATTTGCCAATAAAAGGACCAGACCTCCTTGGAAAAATGGCATTCTAGGGTTATGGCAAGAAATCTATAAGATGAGCCTGGAGCATGCTGTATTGTCAGAAAGTAAGGAAGTGGTCAAATACAAACAACATCCCACAATGATAGGAGTATGTCAGAGACCCAAGTGCCAAATGAAAGAGCTCCCAATGGTCAAAGCCAGAACAATTTGAGCAATACAATAAAGTAGTATTGGGTTATAACTCAAAGTATAAAATAAATATTCATGAGTCCACAGATATATTAGTCCAATATAAATGAGTGAATAAGTATAGAAAATGAGGTAAATCTCCTGTGCAGAAGAATTTCAAATAATTTATACAGACACTCTACCCTCAGGAAAATGAAGCATAATTCCTAATCCTTAACTGTGGAGTACACATAGTAACATCCTTCCAAAGAGTACAGTATGGAAAAGTGCAGTACGGAAAAGAGTACCTTTAAAGTGAAGAAACTGGGAATTTCCTGGTGGGCCAGTGGTTAGGACTCCGTGCTTCCACTGCAGGGGGCACGGGTTTGATCCCTGGTCGGGGAACTAAGATCCCACAAACCATGTGGTGTGGCCAAAAACAAAACAAAAATAAAGTGAATAATCTGGCAAATAGTACCTCAGCCAGGTGATTATGGTCAACATCAACAGTGATAAGTCATGTGGATAATATGTACCCTTTTTTGGTTTCCCTGATAGCTTAGTTGGTAAAGAATCCGCCTGCAATGCAGGACACCCTGGTTCGATTCCTGGGTCGGGAAGATCTGCTGGAGAAAGGATAGGCTACCCACTCCAATATTCTTGGGTTTCCCTTGTGGCTCAGCTGGTAAAGAATCTGCCTGCAATGCGGGAGACCTGGGTTTGATCCCTGGGTTGGGAAGATCCCCTCGAGAAGGGAAGGGCTACCCACTCCAGTATTCTGGCCTGGAGAATTCCACGGACTGTATAGTCCAAGGGGTCGCAAAGAGTCAGACATGACTAAGTGACTTGTACTTTCACTTTGACATGATTTAATGAAAAGGATAATTTACCTCTGTAGTCTCCCCACCCCCGCCCCAAAACCAAAAGCCCCAGTCTAAACATAAGAAAGTACACTGACAAATTCCAACTAGGGTAACAGTATACAAACTACCTGATCAGTACTCCTTAAAATGGTCAAGGTCATCAAAAATACTGGCAAGTCTAAGAAACTGTCACAGGCAAGAAGAACCTAAAGAGAAAGATGACAAAACGTAATGTGGTGTCCTAGACAGGATGCTGGAATACAAAAAGGATATTAGGCAAAACCTAAGGAAATTCAAATAAGTATGGATTTACTGAGTAATAATGTATCAGTATTAGTTTATTATAATGTACCACACAAATGTAAGATGTTAAGAATACAGGAAACTAGGTGTCGGATATATGAGAACTCTCTGTATTATCTTTGTGATATACTTGTAAATCTAAAACTACTCTAGAATTAAAAGTTTTTTTTAAAAAAAGAAAAAAAAAAGTCCATTTGTGAACTTGCCTGTTGGTGCAGTGGATAAGAATCCACGTACCAATGGAGGGGACATGGGTTCGATCCCTCGTTCAGGAAGAGCCCACATGACATGGAGCAAATAAGCCTGAATACCACAACTACTGAAGCTGAAGCTCCAATACTTTGGTCACCTGATGCAAAGAGCTGACACATTAGAAAAGACCCTGATGCGGGGAAAGACTGAGGGAGAAAGTGGAGAAGGGGACAACAGAGGATGAGATAGCTGTATGGCATCACTGACTCAATGGACATGAGTTTGAGCAAGCTCTGGGGGATGGTGAAGGACAGGGAAACCTGGGAGCAGGGAGGAGGTGGGGAGGAGGAAGAGAAGGCTGGGCAGGATCGATTCATTCTCCCTAGGAGAACACAGGGAGCAATTTCCAGGCTGGGAACAACAGGGAGGGAACACATTTCCGCCCATCAACAGAATCTGGATTAAAGATTTACTGAGCATGGCCCTGCCCATCAGAACAAGACCCAGTTTCCCCCACAGTCAGTTTCTCTCATCAGGAAGATTCCATAAGCTTCTTATCTTTATCCCTCAGAGGGAAAATGAAAGTGATGTTGCTCAGTCATGTCCCACTCTTTGCGATCCTGTGGACTGTAGCCTACCAGACTCTGTCCATGGAATTCTCCAGGCAAGAATACTGGAGTGGGTTGCCATTTCCTTCTCCAAGGGATCTTCCCAACCTAGGGATCAAAATGGGTCTCCCGCATTGCAGGCAGACGCTTTACCCTCTGAGCCACCAGGGAAGTATCCTTCAGGGGGAAGACAGAATGAAAACCATGATCACAGAAAACTAATCAAACTGATCACATGGACAACAGCCTCGTCTAACTCAATGAAACTATGAGCCAGGCCGTGTAGGGCCACCCAAGACGGACAGGTCATGGTGGAGAGTTCTGACAAAATGTGGTCCACTGGAGAAGGAATGGCAAAGCACTTCAGTATTCTTGCCTTGAAAACCCCATGAACAGCATGAAAAGGCAAAAAGACAGGACACTGAAAGATGAACTACCCAGGCTGGTAGGTGCCCAATATGCTATGGAGAAGAATGGAGAAATAACTCCAGAAAGAATGAAGAGACAGAGCCAAAGTGGAAACAACACCCAGTTGTGGATGTGACTCGTGATGGAAGTAAAGTCTGATGCTGTAAAGAACAATATTGCATAGGAACCTGGAATGTCAGGTCCATGAATCGAGGTAAATTGGAAGTGGTCAAACAAGAGATGGCAAGAGTGAACATTGACATTTTAGCAAAGAGTGAACTAAAATGGACTGGAATGGGTGAATTTAACTAAGATGACCATTATATCTACTACTGAAGGCAAGAATCCCTTAGGGAAATGGAGTAGCCCTCATAGTCAACAAAAGAGTCCGAAATGCAGTACTTAGGTGCAATCTCAAAAACAATGATCTCTGTTAAGTTTCCAAGGCAAGCCATTCAATATCACAGTAATCCAAGTCTGTGCCCTGACCAGTAATGCTGAAGAAGCTGAAGTTGAATGGTTGTATGAAGAACTACAGGACCTTCTAGAACTAACAACCAAAAAAGATGTTCTTTTATCATAGGGGACTAGAATGCAAAAGTAGGAAGTCAAGAGATACCTGGCTGCTGCTGCTAAGTCACTTCAGTCATGTCCGACTCTGTGTGACCCCATAGACGGCAGCACAACAGGCTCCGCCATCCCTGGGATTCTCCAGGCAAGAACACTGGAGTGGGTTGCCATTTCCTTTTCCAATGCATGAAAGTGAAAAGTGAAAGTGAAGTCGCTCAGTCATGTCCAACTCTTTGAGACCCCATGGACTGCAGCCCACCAGGCTCCTCCATCTATGGGATTTTCCAGACAAGAGTACTGGAGTTGGGTGCCACTGCCTTCTCCCAGAGATACCTGGACTAACAGGCAAATTTGGCCTTGGAGTACAGAATGAAGCAGGGCAAAGGATAACAGACTTTTGCCAAGAGAAAGCACTGGTCATAGCAAACACCCTCTTCCAACAACACAAGAGAAGACTCTACACATGAACATCACCAGATGGCCAACAGCGAAATCAGACTGACTATATTCTTTGTAGCCAAAGATGGAGAAGCTCTGTATAGTCAACAAAAACAAGACCAGGAGCTAACTGTGGCTCTGATCATGAACTCCTTATTACCAAATTCAGACTTAAATTGAAGAAAGTGGGGAAAACCACTAAATCAAGGGATTAGATCTGATAGACAGAGTGCCTGAAGAACTATGGAATGAGGTTCGTGACATTGTACAGGAGGCAGTGATCAAGACTATCCCCCAAAAAAGAGATGTGAGAAGGCAAACTGGTTGTCTGAGGAGGCCTTACAAATAGCTGAGAAAAGAAGAGAAGCTAAAGGCAAAGGAGAAAATTAAAGATGTAACCATTTGAATGCAGACTTCTAAGAATAGCAAGGAGAGATAAGAAAACCTTCCTCCATGATCAATGCAAAGAAACAGGAAAACAACAGAATGGGAAAGACTAGAGATCTCTTCAAGAAAATTAGAGATACCAAGGGAACATTTCATGCAAAGATGGGTACAATAAAAGATAGAAATGGTATGGACCTAACAGAAGCAGAAGATATTAAGAAGAGGTAGCAAGAATACACAGAAGAACTATACAAAAAAGCTCTTAATGACCCAGATAATCACAATGGTGTGATCACTCACCTAGAGCCAGATATCCTGGAATGCAAAGTCAAGTGGGCCTTAGGAAACATCACTACAAACAAAGCTAGTGGAGGTGATGGAATTCCAGTTGAGCTATTTCAAATCCTAAGAGATGATGCTGTGAAAGTGCTTCACTCAACATGCCAGGAAATTTGGAAAACTCAGAAGTGGCCACAGGACTGGAAAAGGTCAGTTGTCATTCCAGTCCCACAGAAAGGCAATGCCAAAGAATGTTCAAACTACCGCACAATTGCACTCATCTCACGTGCTAGCAGAGTAATGCTCAAAATTCTCCAAGTCAGGCTTCAACAGTACATGTACCATGAACTTTCAAATGTTCAAGCTGGATTTTAAAAAGGCAGAGGAACCAGAGATCAAACTGCCAACATCCACTGGATCACTGAAAAGGCAAGAGAGCTCCAGAAAAACATCTGCTTCTGCTTTATTGACTATGCCAAAGCCTTTGACTGTGTGGATCACAACAAACTGTGGAACATTCTTCAAGAGATGGGAATACCAGACTACCTTACCTGCCTCCTGAGAAATCTGTATGCAGGTCAAGAAGCAATTAGAACTGGACACGGAAACACAGAGTGGTTCCAAATTGGGAAAGGAGTATGTCAAGTCTATATACTGTCACCCTGTTTATTTAACTTATATGCAGTGTCCATCATGCAAAATGCCGGGCTGGATGAAGCACAAGTTGGAATCAAGATTGCTGGGAGAAATATCAATAACCTCACATATGCATATGACACCACCCTTATGTCAGAAAGTGAAGAAGAACTAAACAGCCTCTTGATGAAAGTGAAAGAGGAGAGTGAAAAAGTTGGTTTAAAACTCAACATTTAAAAAACTATGATCATGGCATCTGGTCACACTATTCATGGCAAATAGATGGGGAAACAATGTAAACAGTGAGAGATTTTTGGGGGGCTCCAAAATCACTGCAGATGGTAACTGCAGCCATAAAATTAAAAATGCTTACTCTTGGAAGAAAAGCTATGACCAACCTAGACAGCATATTAAAAAGGAGAGATATTACTTTGCAAACAGAGGTCCATCTAGTCAAAACTATGGTTTTTCCAGCAGTTATGTATGGATGTGAGAGTGGGACTATAAAAAAAGCTGAGCACCAAAGAATTGATGCTTTTGAACTGTGGTGTTGGAGAAGACTCTTGAGAGTCCATTTGACTGCAAGGAGATCAAACCAGTCCATCCTAAAGGAAATCAGTCCTGAACAATCAATGGAACAACTGATGCTGAAGCTGAAACTCCAATACTTTGGCAATCTGATAAGAAGAACTGACTCATTGGAAAAGACCCTGATGCTGGGAAAGACTGAAGGCAGGAGGAGAAGGGGACAAGAGAGGATGAAACGGTTGGATGGCATAACCAACTCGATGGACATGAGTTTGAGCAAGCTTCGGAAGTTGGTGATGGACAGGGAGGCCTGGCGTGCTGCAGTCCATTGTGTTGCGAAAAGTCAGGCATGACTGAGTGACTGAACAAGCACAACTACTGGAGCCTGTGCACTCTAGCGCCCGCAAGCTGCAGCTGCAGAGCCCGTGTGCCGCAGCTACAGAGCCAGCATGCCTAGAGCCTGTGCTCCACATCGAGAGAAGCCAGAGCAATGAAAAGCCTGCACACCTCAACAAAGAGTAGCCCCCACTGGCTGCAACCAGAAAAAGCATGTATGGAACAAGGAAGACCCAGTGCAGCCAAAACTAAAACAAATATTTTTAAATGGTGACTGTCTGCCTAGACTTCTTATCACCAGCCCAAGACTCATACTTCTGGGTTCTTTCTACCCATCCTCTGAAACATCCACATTTGTCAACCTTCTGCCTGAACCACAACTGGAGTTTTCAGTATTTGTTGGACAGCACCATTTTCTGGCTGGGTCAAACCCCTGCTGTCAGCCAAATTACCTTCCCAGTCCCTGGAACACCTAATTTGCAGATCTAACACTGTATCTCAGTTCTTCCCCTCCACCCTGTCTGCTCCAACAATAAAGTTAGACCTAGGACAGTATTCTTTCCCTATAATGGAACTGGGGGAAAAATGAAACCTGCTTTTTATAGCACTGCTCTGGATATCTTATTATTTACAAAACTACAACGCTTTCTGTAATACAGTTTGGTTTAGCCACTTAACCTCCAATCCTGGGCTTGGAAGGAAAACATGTCATTTTTACTACTACTGCAATCATGTATCCATCTATAACACATTGTATCCCTAATGATCTGGAGAACTCAGCTAATAGTTTAAGGGCTCAAATATTTTTTCCAGAATTGCTCCCCTATTCTCCTTGGGCCTGGTTGGGAGAAGCCAGGACTGCTTGGGAGCCCAGAGGACAAGGGAAGAGTAACCAATTCAGCAGGAAGAACATCCTCTCAAGCAGGACAACAAGGAGAAAAAGAGTGCTAGAGTGTGGGGGGAGAGTGTCAAGTTTTTATTTTCATTTACCCATTTAATAATTTTCAAAAGATATTTACATATGAAGCTCTAGTATGTTAAAGAACTATTCAGATGCAAAACCATCAACCCAAAAGAGACTTTAATTTCATAGCAAGGGATAATAAAACCTTTTACATTTTAATGATTATACCCCAAATTACATGCTTAGAATATGGTTCCCTTTAAGGAATGTTTTGAAGGACACATAGACTGTATACAAACAACTGCTGGAGAAAGACACAACCATTAAACACAGCCTCTACATGCAAAGCTACCCTTTCACTGGCGGAACTGCCCAGCTGCTAATTCCCTGGATCCTAAACCCACCTGAATATCTTTGCCTTAAAGTAGCCACTTAAAACCACTTCTTCCCCAAAGCACTTTCTATTTCCCCAGATGCAAAAATCTGCCTCAACCACAGCCAACTAACATCTCAACAATCCCATCCCATCTTCCATCCTTCCATTGCTTGCCTGATCCCTCGAGAAGCATTTCGTCTCCACAGAGGGAATGCCAGGCTTAGATACTGCAATGTTTTCCTACCCAGAGAAACCAATTAGCTATGGTTTCTATACCATAACTACATCCCCAAAAGCTAAACCCCACTAAATACAGCAGTGTTTGCAAGTCAGCAGCTGAAAAGACACAAGCTTAAACTGCAGAGACAAGCACTAGGTTTTCCTTAATCTGGAGGGCCCTCTGCAACATGCCCTATGCTGTTCTTCTGGAATGTGACAAGATATGGAACTAAATGCAAAGACCCTGACACAGTAAAACTTTATTGACGTCACATGCAAAGCAACCAGAAGTTGCTCTTTTCTAACCTGACCACCAGCCACAGGGTATAGAAGCCTGGTTTTGTGAATTTCGGTCCATGTGAGTAGAATTATGGCTCTCCTTCCCACAAGAACTCAGTTTCCTATAATCTATAATGGAAAAAAATCTAAAAAAGAATATATAAACACACACACATATATATATATGAATCACTTTGCTGTGATTTGCTACTTAATAACACAACATTGTAATCAACTATACTTCAATACAAACATTTTTTAAAAAGAACTCAGGAACTTCCCTGGTGATTAAGTGGTTAAGAGTCCACCTGCCAATGCAAGGGATATGGGTTCAATCCCTGATCTGGGAAAATCCCACATGCCACGGAGCAACTGAGCCCATGGGCCAGAACTACTGAAGCCCATGCACCTAGAGCCTGAGCTCTGCAACAGGAGAAGCCACTGCAACGAGAAGCCCGCACACCAAAACGAGTAGCTCTCTGCTCACCACAACTAGAGAAAGCCCTTGCACAGCAATGAAGACCCAGCACAGCCAAAAAAAAAAAAGAAATCAGTTCCCCTATCCTGATCCAGCCCCCTGATAAGGAGCTCCTTGACACATCTCTCTATCTACAGCCCCCATGTCAAGATGCATGCAGATACATCATATACAACTGGTTAAGTCTTTTGATTCTCAATCAGAATCAATAAGTCATGTGTGGCTGACATAAAAACTGCAGATGACCTGAACGCCAGTATTGGAAACTGGCCCATTAAAGCCTGGGAAGGTGGCTGCCTTTTGGCCTTACTTCCAGGGTGATCATTTTAATCAAAGTGGAAAATAACTTATCATAATGTTAGGTAGGAAGTTAAGCATGAGCAACAAGGGGTGACCTAGCTGAAAAGGATGCAAGCTGATCTCTAAACCCCATCCCAGACACACCCAGAAGAGCTCAAAGATATGCTATGAAAATAAACACAGACTTGTCCAACTACTACAACAACATGTCCAACTACTGCACATGCGCCCTAGGCACACAGTGGATACAAACTAACCACAGGGGCTTCCTCAAGTAAACTTAGGCAGCTAGGAGCCCATTCATAAATATTTACACATATATACATCTGATTATAACAGACTGAATTACGGTAAGACATGCACAACAAAGCCTATTGTTATGTAACTTGCAACTGTCAATCGGCCTTAAGCATATGCCTATTTCCATTCCCTTTCTTGACTGGTGGTGGGTATAAGCCCTATTTTGCACAGGGCACAACCAAAAGGAGGAGAGGTGAAGTATAAAAAGAGGGAAGCCAAGAGAAAGCATTACAATGTTTACACAGGTGTAAGCATTTCTTGGTATGTAAATTTTACTTCAAAAGAAAAAAACCCTAAAATACTGAAATCTAGTTAATGGTATAGGACTTCCCTGGTGGTCCAATGGTTAAGAATCCACCTGCCAAGGCAGCGGGCAGGGGTTCAATCCCCGGTTCAGAAAGATTCCACATGCTGCAGGGCAACTAAGTCCATACACCACAACTATTGAGCCCTCGTGAGCCCACACACTGCAAATAGAGAGTAGCCCCTCCCTGCAATGAGAGAAAGCCCAGCAACAAAGACCCAGAGCAGCCAAAAACAATACATAAATTTTTTAAAATAAAAATAATTAATGGTATTATGCTGAAGTAGGCGGAAATATCCTGATGTCTACAACTTACTTTGAAATGCATCCAAAAAATAAGATGAATTGGTATAATAGATATGTGATAAAACAAGTATAGTGAAATATTAATAATAGAATCTGGGTAGTGGGTCAAAAAAAAGAAGGGGGCCACTTTGCCCATAGACTGCTGCCTCTCAGTTCAAAGGCTCACAAAACGGAGATATAACACACGACAATGTGGCTTCTCACCTAAGCACCCTAATGCAGCTGTTTTCACCAAGGGCACCAACAACCTCCATACTGCCAAATCAAATGGTTATTTCTTGGTCTTTCTTGACCTTTGTGCTGCATTTAAAACCACTGACCACCATCTCCTTCATTAAGTTTTCCCTTCTCCTCGGGTATAGTGGTATACAACACTTTCTCCTGGATTTCTTCTCACCTCTCTAATCATTCCTTCTCAGTCTGAGTCTTGAATTCCTTCCCCTCTGCCCATCCTCATATAGACGTTGCTATTTCCGAGGATCTCTGTGTTGTCACTGCCCTTCTGACTCTATGTACTTTCCTCCAGAAGATTTTATCCACAGCAGTGGCTTCCTATTGGATCGAACAGTATCCCCACAAATTTCATGTTGACCTGGAATGTATGAATGACCTTATTTGGGAAAATAGGGTATTGGCAGATGTAATCAAGTTAAGATACAGTCACCCTGGATTAAAGTGGGTCTTAATCCAACATGACTATTGTCCTTATAAGAGGTATATTGCACACAGAGAGACAGACAAAGTGGAGAATGCCATGTGAAGAAAGATGCAGAGAATGGAGGGATGCATCTACATGCCCAGGAATTCCAAGGATCATCAGCACCACCAGAAGCTAAAAGAAGCACAGAACAGAATCTCTCTCACAGCCTTCAAAAAGACACTAGCCCTGCTGACACCTTGATTCTGGCCTCTGGAACTATGAAAGAATAAATTTCTGGAGAATTTTTTTTTTGTGGTGAAATCTATGTAAGATGAAATTTGCCATTTTAACCATTTTAATTGTACTTCAATAGCATTAATTACATTCATCATGTTGTAAAACTATCACCACTATCTATTTCTAAAACTTTTGCATCATCCCAAGCAAAAACTCTCTCCATTCCCTCCTGCCCAGCCCCTAATAATCTCTATTCTACTTTCTGTCTCTATGTGTATGTGCCTATTCTAGGTATCTTATACAAGTGGAATCATACAATAGTGGTCCTTTTGTTCCTGGCTTATTTCACTTAGCATAATGTTTTCAAGGTTCATCCATATTGTAACATATATCACAATTTTACTCATTTTCAAGTCTGAATACTCCACTGCATGGAAACCTATTTTATCCATTTATCAGTGGACACTTGGGCTGTTTCCACCTTTCAGCTCTTATAAATACTGCTGCAATGAACACTGGTATACAAGTATATGTCTGGGTCCCTGTTTTCAATTCTATTGGGTATATCCCTAAGAGTGGAACTGCTGGGTCACATCAAAATTCTATGTTTAACTTTTTGAGGAACTGCCATTTGTTCAAGAGGATGGGTGTGGGAAGGTGGGAAGTAGAGCAATCTGGAAGAGATACAATAATTTGGCTAAGAGAAGGAACAGAACAACTGATCCAGGCCCAGATATCCCCATTTTATAACATAAGGAAAGTGAGACTCAGCATGTCATGGTCAAATGAATTGTCTGAAGTTACCCAGCTAGCAAAGCAAGTGGCAGAGCTAGAATTTTGACTGAAGCCTGAAAAATCCAAAGCCACTGCTCTATCTATCTACCTTGCCTCCATGTCATATTTTTCCCAGGCAGGGAAAAGGTCCAAAGATCTGCTACCATCTACCATCAAGGTCCAAAGATCTGCTTTCACTCCTCCAACTTTCACCATATTCCAGCAATCCCAAACTCCTACCCTGCCCTGAAGGGGCCATGCTTCCTCTTGCTTCTAAATCTTTACACATAAAACTGTCTAGTATGCCATGTACATCAGCTTCTTCCCCACTGCTTAATTCCCACTAATCTTTAAAGTCAGTATTTTTTTTTCTTAAGAAGGCTTCTCTGACAACTTCCCCCTTCACACACACACACACACACACACACACACAATCTGGATTGGAGACATATCTTGTGTTTTTTTTAGCTATCATATGAAATTTTCCATGTCATCATATGAAACTGGTGGCTCAGACAGTAAAGAATCTGCCTGCAATGCTCGAGACCTGGGTTCAGTCCCTGGGTTGGGAAGATCCTCTGAAGAAGGGATAGGCTACCACTCCAGTATTCTTGCCTGGAGAATTCCACGGACAGAGGAGCCTGGCAAGCTACAATCCATGGCATCGCAAAGAGTTGGACACAACTGAGCAACTCTCTCCTCTCTCTCTCACACACACACACACGATTATAAGGACATATATGTCTTTCACCACTGCATTCTAAGCAACCAGCAGAGTGAGCTGGTCTACATGAGGCATTTGGTATATGTTCACCAAAGGTATGCAATGGTGAGATCAGGATACTCAGAAAGTTAAACAACTTTCAGATACAGTGGGCAGTCTTTTGTCTTTCCAGGAGTTTGCAACTCTCCAAAAACTTCACTAGCAGATTATAATCTGACTGACCATCTAAGACCTGGATGTTTGAAAACCACTGCCTTCAAGACAGGATATGAAGGAGAATTCAGAGAAAGTCACTTCAACATTAACACAATTAAAATGCTTTTATAAGCAGCCTTATTTAAAAACAGCCTTGTTCAGGTAGCTGAAACCTCAGGCTACTAGAGATCTTAATGGAGGAACTTGAGCTTAGCTATAAAGTCCAGCAGAAGCTTAGATCCTGAGACACAATTGCTTCTGAATTAGCACAGGTTTTTCCAGTAGTCATGTATGGATGTGAGAGTTGGACTGTGAAGAAAGCTGAGTACCAAAGAACTGATGCTTTTAAACTGTGGTGTTGGAGAAGACTCTGAGAGTCCCTTGGACTGCAAGGAGATCCAACCAGTCCATCCTAAAGGAAATCAGTCCTATTCATTGGAAGGACTGATGCTGAAGCTGAAAACTCCAATACTTTAGCCACCTGATGCGAAGAACTGACTCACTGGAAAACACCCTCACTGGAAAAGATCGAAGGTGGGAGGAGAAGGGGACGACAGAGGATGGGATGATTGGATGGCATCACTGACGCGATGGACATGAGTGTGAGTAGGTTCCGGGAGTTGGTGATGGGCAGGGAAGCCTGGTGTGCTGTAGTCCATGGGGTCAGACACGACTGAGTGACAACTGAACCAGCACAGGTAGCACGGAGGCATCAATCCCCAGCAAGCTCTCTCTCAGAATATTCCCCTATGATAATCACCCCATGTATACGGGTTCTCCACTGGTGAAATTGTAACCACTGTCTTTGGAGGATATTTGACCAACCAAAGTAAGCTATGGAACATTCACTTCATCAAATTTGTATTAAGCATTTGCTGTGCTGTGCTCAGTTGCTCAGTCGTGTCTGACTCTTTGCAACCCCATGGACTGTAGTCCACCAGGCTCCATGGGATTCTCCAGGCAAGAATACTGGAGTGGGTTGCCATGTCCTCCTCCAGGGGATCTTCCCAACCAAAAGATCGAACCCAGGTCTTCTGCATTGCAGGCAGATTCTTATCATATGTCAAACGTTGTGCTAAACACTGGAGATACAGCTAAGAACAAAACAGGTCTCTGCCTTCGTGCAGCTCATGGTACAGGATACTGACATTTATCAAAGAATCACATAAGTAGCTACAAACTGTTGTAATGGCTGTGAAGGAAAAGTATAGAGGGCTATTAAAGCATATAAGAGAGGGGCTCAGGGATGAAGAGCAGTGGGCCTCAAACCTTACAGAATTCTATTTTAACTCGTCAGGTGTGGTCCTTGCCAAATACACCCAACGTATAGAGGTCATAAAGCAAAGACCTATAGGGACAAGGCAAGTAACAGGTGTGAACCTGCTATATTGAAAGCAACACTGAGGAATATGCCCCATGTAAAGGAGGCAAGCTGTAATTCATCTTTGGATGGTAATTCCAACACAGGAATAAGAGACCAGAGTTCTCAGGGCTTGGCGTGGCAGCCCTGCCGCATGTTGGGACCGGGGTCCAATATGGAAAGCCCATCATCCCAGGACACGGGGTGCAGCTGGAAAAGGTGGCCTCCCCCTCATCCATCACACACAAGCTCCTGTGGAAACTGGTGTTAAACCATTCATAGAGGACCTGCCTCCAGGTCTGGGTTTCATACACAGCAGAGCAGCTACCTCCCTGTAATCTAGTGAAACTCAGCCCTCCAAGGGTTTGTAAAAATAAAACAAACCAAAGGGAAAATGAGAATTAGTTAAAAAAAAAAAGTAGTAAACTAAGATTTAAAAATTAAAAATTTTTAAAAATAGAAAAAAAAAGTTAAAAAAAAAGAGTCCAGAGTTGCCAAGGTCTTCTGATGGTTGAAAGACAGTTGGAAATTCTGATTTTTATGTGAATTCTCCTGATTTTTAAATAGTAACTAATCCATACATGTTTAAAACACTGGGTCGGACAAATAAAATTTATCTGTGAATGTGGCTCATGGACTGCCAGTTCATGACTCCTGGTTTATCTTAGAAAGAAAAAGTACCATCGACTTTGGCTGTATCCCTTCCCCAAATGCTTTCCCCCACCCCTACCCCAAAATGGTAAGCCTAGGGCTCTGAGGATAAGACGCTTTTCACATTGTCCATATATGTACTCTGTTTCCCCCTATTACCTAAAACAGTGTAAGGCTTTCTGTAGTATTTATTATCTGTGTCACTGGCTTGGGAATCTAGACAAGAACTATCTGGACCAAACCAAATGGACCAAAAGAGATCCAAGGTTCTTAGTGCTCTTTCAGGTCCTCTGAACCCTGTCAGAAAGAGAATATAAGGAGGCAAGAAGAGCAAGGCCTGTTTCAAAGGCAGACAGGGATCTGCCACCTTTGTAACTTAAGACCTGAAAATTTTGGTTGAACTGGACAAATACCTTCTACCAGAAAAAAACAGGAAGATAGCACCTCTTACATGTTAACAACATGCCATCAGAAAGCAGCTGAATCTGCTAATTACTCCAGAAAAAGCAGCTAATTCATAATTATGCCAAAACCAAAATTCTCTTTTTTTGACATAGAGGATGTGCTTTGGCATTCAGATAGATTATACCAACTAATGCTCTTCAGCAGGAAAAAGTTTCATTATTCAAGGGAGCATTTGGTGGTTAACATCCTGACTGGCCCTTTGGGATAAAGTCTAACTAAAAATGAAAAATTCTCCAGGAACAATATTAAGTTCTTTTATGGTAGAAAAGAACTTTGGTACCTCCAGCCCTCGATATTTCAGCCCAAGGTTATCTGGTTAACTACAACACTGGAGCGCAAAACAATGGGGCTTCAAGCAAGCAATTAACCCAGAATCTGAACAAACCTAGGGTTGTTTTGGAAAAAGTCCTAAACCCTCAAGTGTGCCTTCAGTTAACCTTCAGGCCACCTCAGTGTGCACACAGGTAAGACTTTCCATTAAGACAAGAATATAAACTAAAAACAAACCATGACCTAAGTAGTAGTTACAATGATAATTCATTAAATTGAATATTTACATTTTCTTATATATGTCTTATATTTCAGAACAAAAATGTTAAAAACTATTATCTTGCCCACCTTAGTGGCCAAAGGATAAGATCACCAGAAGAGGGTGGATGTGAAAGCTTGCTGATCAAAAAAAAAAAAAACGAACCCAAAACAAAACACTATAGCAACCATAATCCCCTACACCTAGTAAATACCTGAAGTATGGGTACTTCAGCTATTCTTGCCTGGAAAATACTATGGACAGAGGAGCCTGACAGGCTACAGTCCATGGGGTCACAAGAGTCAGACACAACTTAGTGACTAAACGACAACCAAAAATGGGTGCTTTATGTTGTTGTTACAAGAAAGAAGAGTCTAGACTCTTCAGTTCTATTCCATTGATCTCTATGTTTATATGTATATATGTATCCTGACTACCAGAGCTTTGTAGTTAGTTTTGAAATCAGGTACAGTGAGTCCTCCAATTTTGTTATTTTTCAAGATCTGTCCTCTGCTTTTGACAAGTTAAGTTTGATATGTCTATTATCAAGTAGAGATACAGAGTAAGTAGCTGGATACAGGAGTCTAGTGCTCGAAATAGGTCAGGACTAAAGACAAAAATGTGAAAATTCACAACATAAAGACAGGATTTAGGGACTTCCCTGGTGGTCCAGTGGTTGGGGAGTCCACCTTTCAATGCAGGGGACACAGGTTCAATCCCCAGTCTGGGAAGATCCTACATGCCACAGAGAAACTAAGCCCATGAGCCACAACTAATGAGCCCATATGCCACAACTACTGAAATGCCCATGCTGTAGCATCCATGCTCCCCCAAGAGAAGAGAAGAGAAGCCACCACAATGAGAAGGCAATGAAGAGGGGACCCCCACCCCAAAATAAGTGTTTTTAAAAGATGAAATTTAAAACCAAGAACCTGAATAGGATCACCAAAGAAAGGAGTATAATTTTAAAAAAATGGCATTCCAACATTAACAGAAAGAATTCCAGCTAATTAATACAGAAAGAATGGTGAAATTAGAAAGCCACCATTCGTAATACCTAATGAAATAATTGATTTAGGCATTGATAATAATTATATTATTGATAATAATGATTGTCAATGGATGAAAGGCTGATGGGGAAGTGGGTATTCATAGGATGCTAAAGTATCCCTGACATATTATTTATTCATCACAAGGGGGGAAATGCAACTTTGCAAAGGAGTGATCTGCCTACGACTACCTGAACTCACTGATCAACCATAAAATTACTAAAAGTAGAAAAATCAGACAGTGTATACTTCTTGATATGTTGCAACATGAAGTATATGACCTTACCTATGAAGAATTCTTGACAAAAATACTGAACCTTAAATCTTTTTGTTTTGGCTCTAGAATAGTTTTTTTTTAATTTTTATTGAGATATAATCAACAAATAGCACTGTATTAGTTTCAGGTGTACAACCTAACGACTTGATATTTATATGTACTGTGAAATGATCACCACAATAGGTCTAGTTACCATCTGTCACCATACATAATTACAGATTTTTTTGTGATGAGAACTTTAAAAAATTTTTAAGACTTACTCTTAGCAACCTTCAAACATGCACTATATATTATACATATGTATGTGTGTGTGTATATATATATACGTATAGTTTTCCCTAGTGGCTCAGACAGTAAAGAGTCTACCTGCAATGTGGGGGACCTGGGTTCAATCCCTGGGTTGGGAAGATCCCCTGGAGAAGGGAATGGGAACCCACTCCAGTATTCTTGCCTGGAAAATCCCATGGACAGAGGAGCCTGGCGGACTCCAGTCCATGAGGTCGCAAAGAGTTAGACATTCTTTGCAACCTCAAGTCAGGAGATTGAGGGGCCCCAGTGGCCAAATGGATCTAGCATTTTGTGGAGAACTGCTCTACTCTGTCAAAAGTACTACTGGTAGGCAAAGGAAGAGGAGGATTATGAACTGACCATTAGATTTAGCTATATGAAAGTCACTGGTGACCTTGACCAAAGCAACGGGAGTAGAATGAAACAGAAGAAATAGTAGAAATGAAATAGAAATTGAATAGCAGAAGAAAGTGGGTGACATAGAGAAAGAGAACACATGGGTGAGAGCAAGAGAGAGTGGACAACATAGAGGACAAGCAAGTGGGTCACAAAGAGTGACAGACAGTGAGTGACATGGGGGAGAGGGTGGATCATAGATAAATAGAGGTCAGATAACTCTGTCAGTCATCATTTATTGCGTCTCAGTTCCAAATTTACCCCTCAATACCTGCTCTATGATGACAGAATTCCTTTAAGCATCTCTCCTCTACAGCCAGCACGATGCTAAGCTTTCTCAGTAAAGGATACCTGAGGCACACTGAAGGAGGACGGGGCTCTCCTCAAGTTGCCTACTGCTGCTGCACAGTGGATGAGCAGAGTGACACACGGCCACTCACCCAGAACACACAGTCCTTCATCGACCTTGAAGTCTCTACCTGGCCTCGCAGTAACCTTCTTGCACCCCTCTCTCCATGGAAACAAGCCACCTCAGTGGGCTGCCTGTGCCCTGAGCCCTACCCCTTCTGTGCTCCTACACCATGGGTTTTGGAGTTTGGAATTAGCAGATGCAAGCTGTTATATATAGAATGGATAAACAAGGTATATGGCACAGGGAACCATATTCAATATCCTGTGATAAACCATAATGGAAAAGAATATGAAAAAGTATACCTGAAACTATAATAACATGATGTTGTAAATCAACAATACTTGAATTAAAAAAAGTTTTTAAATCCTAAAAATATATATGTATAAATCAATCACTTTCCTGTATATCAGAAATTAACACATTGTAAATCAACTATACTTTAATAAAAAATAAATTAAAAAAAAGAATGGCTAAGATGGTAAATTTTATGTTTTATTTTATAACAATTTTTAAAAACATTTAAATGTTCATTCCCCCATCCTTAGCCATCTGGTGAAGGAACATTCCTTTCTCAACACCAAAGTCTCCTCTTGTGAGCCCTTCCCTCAGCCCACTGACCCTTGTAGTTGGCCATTCCCCACACATTTATCAAGCAATATACCAATTGTGGTTTACCTATCTCTTTCCACCACTAGAGTATAAGCAATCTGGGGGCAGGGACAGTGTTTTACTCCTCTGTAATCCCTAGGCCTGGAGCTTAGTAGACTGGAAAGACCCAAGAAAAGCTTTTTTTGTGGGGGGGGCTGTTAAAATTAACGTATATGTTGGTATATTAACGCACAACATGCACAAAAATCGTTGGAAAAATAAAAAGGAAAATATTTTTACTACATATAATGTGAATTTTATATCTTTAATATGTTACTATATTTCAAAAAATTTTAAACTATTTCCAAACAGAAAGGTGAGTGCTCAACCCTGACTGAAAACGATACATTAAATTATAAAAGGAAAATAAATTTAGTAAGAACAATACCATAATGTATCACCACTTTTTATGTACTGAAAGAAAATGGATTTCAAAATAGTAATTTTGAAAGCTGAAGACCCAAGAAAGCCTGGATCGACTGAAGTTCTGGCTCTTCAGTCGAGTTCACAGAGGAGAGTTATTTGGCCCGGCATCGGCGGCTCCCCAGGATTTAGAAATCTGCAGATATTCCCCACGCCCTCTTCGGAGGACAAGGGCGCGCGCCNCCTGCTGTCTATCTTTCCCAGCATCAGGGTCTTTCCCAGTGAGTTGGCTTATCACATCAAGTGGCCAAAGTATTGTAGCTTCAGCATCAGTCCTTCCAATGAAGAATATCCAGGGATGGTTTCCTTTAGGATTGATTAGTTTGAGCTCCTTGCTGTCCAAGGGACTCTCAAGAGCCTTCTCCAGCCTCACAGTTCGAAAGCATCAATTCTTTACCACTCAGTTTTCTTTATGTTCCAACTCTCACATCCACACATGACTACTGGAAAAAGCATAGCCTTGACTAGACGGACCTTTGTTGGCAAAGTAATGTCTCTGCTTTTAAATATGCTGTCCGGATTGGTCATAGCTTTGCTTCCAAGGAGCAAGCATATTTAAATTTCATGGCTGCAGTCACCATCTGCAGTGATTTTGGAGCCCAAGAAAATAAAACCTGTCACTGTTTCCACGTTTTCCCCATCTATTAACCATGAAGTGATGGGGCAAGATGCCATGATCTTTGTTTTTTGAATGTTGAGTTTTAAGCCAACTTTTTCGCTCGCCTCTTTCACTTTCATCAAGAGGCTCTTTGGTTCTTTGCTTTCTACCATAAGGGTCATGTCATCTGCATATCTGAGGTTATTGATATTTCTTTTGGCAATCTTGATTCCAGCTTGTGCTTCATCCAGCCCAGCATTTTGCATGATGTACTCTGCATATAAGTTAAATAAGCAGGGTGACAATATACAGCCTTGATGTACTCCTTTTCCAATTTGGAACAAGTCTTATGTTCCATGTCCAGTTCTAACTGTTGCTTCTTGACCTGCATACAGATTTCTCAGGAGGCAGGTCAAATGGTATTCCCATCTCTTTAAGAATGTTCCACAGTTGGTTGTGATCCACACAGTCAAAGGCATTGATGTAGTCAATAAAGCAAAAGTAGATGTTTTTCTGGAACTGTCTTGCTTTTTCAATGATCCAGCGGACATTGGCAATTTGATCTCTGGTTCCTCTGCCTTTTCTAAAGCCAGCTTAAACATCTGAAATATCTACTGTACACGTAACATGTACTGTACATATAAGTTAAATAAGCAGGGTGACAATATACAGCCTTGACATACTCCTTTCCCAATTTTGAACCAGTCCATTGTTCCATGTCCAGTTCTAACTGTTGCTTCTTGACCTGCATACAAGTTTCTGAGGAGACAAGTAAGGTGGTCTGGTATTACCATCTCTTAAAGAACTTTCCAGTTTGTTGTGATCCACACGGTCAAAGGCTTTAGCATAGTCAATGAAGCAGATGTTTTTCCGAAATTCTCTGGCTTTTTCTATGATCTAATGGATGTTGGGAATTTGATCTCTGCATATCTGCATTCCTCTGCCTTTTCTAAATCCAGCTTGAACATCCAGAAATTCATGGTTCACGTACTGTTGAAACCTAGCTTGCAGAATTTTGAGCGTTACCTTGCTAGCATGTGAAATGAGCACAATTGTACAATAGTCTGAACACTCTTTGACATTGTCTTTCTTTGGGATTGGAATGAAAACTGACCTTTTCCAGTCTTGTGGCCACGGCTTAGTTTTTAAAAAATTGCTGGCATATTGAGTGCAGCACTTTAACAGCATCATCTTTTAGGATTTGAAATAGCTCAGCTGGCATTCCATCACCTCCACTAGCTTTGTTCATAGTGATGCTTCCTAAGGCCCACTTGACTTTGCACTCCAGGATGTCTGCCTCTAGGTGAGTGACCACACCACTGTGATTATCCAGGTCATTACGACCTTTTCTATATGGCTCTTCTGTGTATTCTTGCCATCTCTTAATCTCTTCTGCTTCTGTTAGATCTTTGCCATTTGTTATTTATGGTGCCCATCTTTTCATGAAATGTTCCTTTGGTATTTTCAAGTTTCTTGAAGAGAATCTAGTTTTCCCATTCTATTGTTCTCCTCTGTTTCTTGGCATTGTTCACTTAAGAAGGCTTTCTTATCTCTCCTCACTATTCCCTGGAACTCTGCATTCAGTTGGATATATCTTTCCCTTTCTTCTTTGCCTTTTGCTTCTCTTCCATTCTCAGCTATTTTTAAGGCCTCCTCAGACAACCACTTTGCCTTCTTGCATTTCTTTTTGTTTCAGATGGTTTGGGTCACCATCTCCCGTACAGGGTTATGAACCTCCATCCATAGTTCTTCAGGCACTCTTGTCTACCAGATCTCATCTCTTGAATCCAATCGTCACCTCCACTGTATAATCATAAGGGATTTGATTTAGGTCATACCTGAATGGCCTAGTGGTTTCCCCTACTTTCTTCAATTTAAGTTTGAATTTTGCAATAAGGAGCTCATGATCTGAGCCACAGTCAGCTGCAGGTCTTGTTGTTGCTGACTGTATACAGCTTCTCCATATGTGGCTGCAAAGAGTATAATCAATCTGATTTTGGTATTGACCATTTGGTGATGTCAACGTGCAGAGTCATCTCTCGTGTTGTTGGAAGAGGGTTTTTGCTATGACCAGTGTGTTCTCTCGGCAAAACTTTGTTAGCCTTTCACTGATTCATTTTGTACCCCAAGGCCAAACTTGCTCGTTACTCCAGCTATCAGTGGTGTATGTTCACTACCATTTCTTTGGAAGCTCCAACTTAAATGCAGCATATTTTCAAAAGCAGACCTTAGGGCTTCAGGTAACGTGGTTATTGAGTTTTAAGTGGCTTCCTTGTTTGATACTAAATAGGTTTGTGAGCCAACAAAAATTGTTCTTGTTCATATAGTGGTAAGAACATGACATTACAATTCCTCAAGGCACTAATTAACAGTTAGCATTTGAAAACTCACTTATTGCCCCTGTCACATGTCCACCACATGTCCAGAGGATTTTAAACTTTATATAAATTTCATAGGTCATTCAGAGTTAAAAAGGGAACTGAGAGAAGATGGTCTGCTCTCCTGGTTTATGTGACTTTAAATCATATATGCTTTAGGCCCTCTGTTATGAGGGCTTTTCCCCATCTTTCAGATGTGAAAATTGAGGTTCAGAGAAAAAAATGACTTGGCCCAAGGTTCCAAAGTTAGGAAATGGCAGAGCCAGAATTCCATACCAGGTAAATATGGACACAAATCTGTGCTCATGCACTGTGTCACACTGCCTATTGCTGGAAAGAAGAGGGGAGTGATGGAAAATGAGGTTGCAAGGGTAGTTGGAAGCCAGTTTGTGAAGGAGTTTGTTTACGCTGCTGAAGTGTTTGAATCACTTCTTTTCCTGGAGCCGTGTTTGTATTGGGATTGGGAGTCGAGCAGGACGGGTAAAGTGTATAGGTGCTCTGGGTACCCAGAGGATGTGTGGTGAGAAGAAAGGCTGGTGGAGAGAATTCCATAGAAAAGAATAGAGAGATGGGAGCACAAACATCTTTATCTCGAGTCTGAGGAAAGTCATCTGTAGTTGTGGGAACTCAAGATGAAGCAAAGCAGAACCCTGATTGCTGCCTTAGGCAGCTGCCCCTGTGTTGGCTTTAGAGAAACACTCAAAGGAATGCCCTCAGGAGCTGCGCTGCTCCCTCTGTTTCCCAAGGACAGTGATATCTTCCCCTGATGGTTAGATGAAAGGACCGACCCTCCTGCTTGCCTGCCTTTAGCTTATTGGATTTTTCTCAGTGCCATTTTGACACAACCACGAGACTCCTCTTTAAACCCACTAAGTCCTCCAACTCTCCTTCCCTTCCACTCAGTCCGACAGTAGCCACTTCCTTGGGGCTGTTTTTACTGCCTTCTGGGGTTCCCATTCCAGAGTGCCGATAACCCAGGAAGCTTGCCACCCAGGACTCCTAGTCCTCCTATCACAGGCCAAAAATAAGAGAGAGGTTGGGGAGGATTTAGAGTGGATAAATGAAGAGAATGAAAGAGGATCAAAATAAGAGTTACTACTATATTCCATTTATGTGTCAGGTCCTGTTCAAAGCACTCATATTAACTCTCGTGGCTGTTCCTCATTTCACATCTACCCCTAAAGCAAGGGATTGAATTCTCTCAGCTTCTCTCAAGGGAATGGAGTTTTTTAAACCTTCCCTAATTATTGTTCATTTTAAAAGTGTGTTGATGGTATTGTATGTTTTAAAGCCCTTATCTGCNATTCTCAGATAAAATGATATGACATCTGGGATTTACATTAAAGTATTCGGTAGAGAAAAAAATGAGAGATAGATGAACATAGATTGGCAAAATGTTGATAATTGTTGAAGCTTCTTACAGAGGTTCATTATCCTCTTCTCTCTATTTCTCTGTGTGTTTGAAATTTTCCATAATAAAAAAAAAAAGACCCTTTGCTTTTTAGTCTGCAAATTACACTGAGTCACTCATACTCACAGACCGGAAATAAGATAATGAGACCATGTGGGAGAGTTCAGAATAGGTAAATGGAGAAATGGATGAGGCAGAATAAGAACAATAGCTATTACTAATGGAGCACTTGAGTGTCAGGCCCTGTTCTACGTGCTTAATACACCTATATTAAATTTAATATAGGTGTAATCCTATATTAATCCTCACAACAGCCTTGTTAGGTAGTGTATACTATTGTTAAAGTCACTTTATATTGATAGATAAGGAAACTGAGGCACAAGGAAGATTTAATAAGTTACACAAGTTTGTATAGCTTGTGAGTGGTAAAGTTGAGTTCTAAACCCAAGCAGCCTGGCTTTTGACATTTTACTCTTAAACATAATGCTAACTAGGCGTTAAACATGATGCAAGCAGCTGATACGTGAAGAGAAGGAATCATTCATTTCTTATTCATATTTAGTAAATATGTTTTAAGTCTTTACAAGATTGCCAGCCAAGGATCTGTTTGCTGGGGTACAGTGGTGAGCAAAACAGACAGGTTCTTATCAGGAATTTAAAGTTTGATGTGGGCCTGGGGGTGGGGGTAGGTAGACTTGAAACAATGATCACACAAGCCTGTGGAAAATTGCAAACCATGATGAGGTTTGCAGGCAGGAAAATTCCGGGGACTCCTGAGAGCATCTGATGAGGTACCTGCCCCAGTCTGGAAGGCCTGGGAAAGGTTTCTCTGAGAAAGTAGTATTTGAGCTGAGAGCTAAGGATAAAGAGGAGTTAATTAAGCAAAAGGGGGAAGGAAAGAGCATTTCAGGCAGAGGGAAGAGCATGACTCAAAACCCTGTGACAGGAGAAAGCTTGATGCCTGGGAAGAAGTGAAAAAGCTAAGGTGATTGGAGCAAATCCAGGGACGCCAGAGTGGGAACGGTTTCTGGAGTCCAGTGCAATGTCACAGGTGAGGGAACTGCCACTGGGAAGGAAGGCAGGGACTGTCCAAGGTTACAGCCTGAATTATTGGCAGAAATGGGATTCAAACCTAAGTTCCTTCACTCCCAGCCAAGTGGTCTTTCCAGCACAAGCCTTGGCTTCCCTGTGTATGAGGAGGAGGAAAGCCAACTGGGTGCCAGCAAAATGCTGCACTTGGGGACTGAGAATAGGAGAGGGTATTTTTAGAGATAGATATAAATAAACAAGTGAAGTTTTCTTGGGCAAGGAGGTCAAGAGTGGGCTTGGGGCAGAAAAAAAGAAAGTGATTTGGAAACGAATTTAATTTGTGATTCCCAGATACCTAATTAGGCTTTTTGTCCCTATTTCTATCTAGGGTCCTAAAATGAGTGGAGGGTTGGTTTGTTTGTTTGTTTGTTTTTGGCAGGTGGAGAAGAGGACTGAGGTTAAGGTCTTAATTCCCTGTTTGAGGATGAGAGGGATCTTGTCCCAGTTTGGAACCGGGAGGAAGGGTGCCCTCCAGCTCTGCGCCAGGAGGTGCGTCATCTCCAGCTCTGCCAGCAGGGGGAGCCAGAAACCAAATTTCCTAAGAATGGTAGCTGGCCTGGCCCCAGGGTTGAATAAATTCTTATTGGAAACTGGTCAAGTCAGCCTAAAATGCTGTGGAAATGACAGGAACTGAGAGGAAAGAGGGAGCCAAGAGTTGGTATGATCCACAGGGTCTTTGCATTAAATTGCAAAGTGTGATAAGTGCTTTCTAAACTACCTCCTACGGTTTGAGCTGAAGCAGGCACCAAAGTGGAGGGAATCCTTTGACAGGAAGAATGGCACTGCTGCAGAAAGCATGGCATCATCCATTCTCCTCAGGCTACCTCATTCACTCCCCAAAAGTCAGAATTCTGTCTCTAGCCTCATCCTCCCGCCTGAGTTTCAGACCTAGATGTCCAGATGGTTACAAGACATGTCTTCCTGACCCTGACTTCATCTCTCACCGCCCACCCCCCACTACACCTGTTCCCTCAATACTCCCATCCCCAAGAGCAGCTTTACCAACCCCTCAATTGTTCAAGTCAGAAACTGAGAGGCATCTTTCCAATCTACCTATAAGTCCCTGTTGACTCCACCTCCAAAATATATTTCAAATCTAAACATTTCTATTTCCACTGCCACCATTCTGGTCTATGCCACCATCATCTCTAGTGTGGCTCACTGCAATTGCCTCATGACTTTCTTCCAGCTTTTATATTTGTGCCTCTCTGTACCCAGAAATCAGTGATCTTGCAAAAACACCATCTGATCATGTCCCGGGCCAGTCTAAACCCTTCAAAGCTTCCTCCTTGCACTCAAAATCAAATCTTCCCTCGTCACCATGGCTTACAATGCCTCCCTCAGTCTGGTGCTGACCGCTTCTCCCACCTTATGTCCCATCTTCCACCTTCATGGCCCCTACACACACACACACACCCCACAGTCCTCTCAAACTGAACCACCTCCACTTTCTCAACTCTTGCCTCTAGGCCCCCTCACATGCTGATTCCTCTGTCTGGACTTTCCACTTTGTCTGACTATCCTATCTACTCCATGACTCTCAGGTCTCCCTCCTTCCAGGGACCTTCCATGACCCTTCCCAGCAATGGTTCTCTGTGAGGCAATGTGACACACCCTGCCTTTATCTTTGGGTTTAGTCTATGGAATGTGACTGCCTGATTACCTCCCTGGCTTTCCCATGTTCACGTGAGCTCTGTGAAGGACAGATCTTTATTTTGCACAGTTATAGTTTCACAGAGTTTAGCAAGTACCTACACATAGTAGCTGATAAGTAAATATTTGTTGATGGTGAAGGACAGGGAAGCCTGGTGTGCTGCAGTCCATGGGGTCACAAAGAATTGGACACAACCGAGTGACTGAACAACAACAAAATATTTGTTGGAGGGGTGGATGGATGAATTGTCAGTTCACTAATCCTAAAGGAGAGCAATGGGTACCATGTTGGAGAGCTCGAATGAGGCTGTGAGTGGGATTGATACATTCAAAGCAATAATGGGGACCAGGAACCAGAGAAGAGGGGAGGTCCAAGCATCCCATCCCAACCACTCCTCTTGCCAGCATTGCTCCGTCTCCCTCCTGAAACTGCCTCAAGAGGGACCTGGAAATAGTGTAGAGGAATCTGAGTTACACCCAGGGACTGGATATTCCTTTTCTATCCCTTTCCCAAATCGTGTGCAGGGATAAAGCCACATATGCTTGGCTGTGAGATGGATGGGCCAAGTGTTGGTAGATTCTCTGAGCCCTGCACTCACTTGTTTCCCAGGTTAGGGGCATTTCTGGGAGCTCCCTGTGAGTTCCTTTTCAGCATCTTCACCCTCCTGAAGCAGCAGAGAAACCCTCCCTACATGGATGAGTGCCTCTCCCGAAAGCTAGAATCAAGGCTCCTCTCTGATGCCAGTCCAACAAGGGATTGGGGGGGTGTACCTAATCTTAACATCTTAACCACTGTGGTCCTTTTTTCTACCTCTTTGGCACTAAAAGAGACAGACAGTAAAAACTACAAGCTCTTGAGTGGGGGATGAGGGTTATGTTTTTCCCTAGTCCTTCGAAGGCCTTGGCCCCCTGCCCAGATCTGAGTCAGGAACTGTATGTCCCAGAGAACTGGCTTTCCAGCCATCTGCTCTGAGCTTAAAGAGCCTAGGGGCCCTCGTGGGATGCTGTGTTCAAATTAGCCAAGAAGGGCAGGGCGAGGACAACAGAGTAGGGGGGACCTTGGCCAGTCTAGGCCCCTGAAGGTGTGGAGAGGAGGAGCAGATACATGACACCGGGGCATGTTGAGGGCATGGCAAATCCCCAAGCAGAGAGCTCCTTTCACAGTACAGCTGCACTGCTTCTGAAGCCAAGCTTTCCCAGCTTCCCTTTCAAGGGAACTGATGGCTTTGTGTGCACCTACTTTATGCCTGGCATTTCCCCCACAACAAGCAAGAAATGACTGTTCTCCTTCATCAGCCACAGGAATCAAAACTCAGGGAGGTTAATTGCATCATGCAAGGTCATGCAGCAAGTGCACAGCACATTCAAAGAGACCAGAACCAGGCTATCAACTCTCAGCCCATTGCTAAATGGTTGCCAGGCTATTAGAAAGTGAATCTCCCTTTCAGTGAGTAGGTAGGCAGACTGAGGACAATGGGTGGGAGGAGATATAGAAATTCACATTCTTTCTGTGCCTGGGATATAGCTTGCTCCATTCAGGAGAAAAATTTGTCTTTGTCTCTTTGACACACGGGCATCCCTGATAGCTCACTTGGTAAAGAATCTGCCTGCAATGCAGGAGACCCCTGTTTGATTCCTGGGTCGGTAAGATCCGCCAAAGAAGGGATAGGCTACCCACTCCAGTATTCTTGGGCTTCCCTTCTGGTTTAGCTGGTAAAGAATCTTCCTGCAATGTGGGAGACCTGGGTTCGATCCATGGTTTGGGAAGATCCCCTGGAGAAGGGAAGGGCTACCCACTCCAGTATTCTGGCCTGGAGAATTCCATGGACTGTATAATCCATGGGGTCACAAAGAGCTGGACACAACTGAGCGACTTTCACTTTCACTTTGACACGTACCATCTCAAGGTGGTAGGAATGGGTCAAGCAATAAGATCAAGTTTCACATGAAGAAAATTTTAGGGTAGACACAAGAAAACTACTCACCTAAGGTCTCACATCAGAGGATAAGAGAACAGTTCAGATGAATAGACCTGTTCAAGAAGCCAGACAGATCCACAGAAGGCTGGCAAGGCACCCCTCACTCTTAAAATCCTCATAGCCCTGGATATTCATAGGATTGAAGAATCAGTCCTCAGGCAAAGTTGCCAGGAGGCAGATTTGGGGATCCATAAAGTTAGGGCACCTCTGGGGCTGATCTTTAGTGTACCAGGAGTTCTCAACCCTAGATTCATGATAGAATCACTAGGGATCTTTTAAATGGTGATTTTATTTGCAATACATGTATCTGACAAAGGACTAGTATCCAGAATATATAAAGAGTTCCTCCAAATCAATAATAAAATGATTGACTCTAAAATATGTCCCTGGTCCAAATGTCCCTGGATGTATGAATGGCTAAACAAACTTTGATGTATTTCAGAGATACATCAAGAGAATACCACACAACAATAAAAAGGAAGTTGATTAGTACAACAGTTTGGATGGTATTAGCATTGCAAAGCCAGTATGCTAAGTGAAAGAAGCCAGTCTCAAGATATTACATACTGCTTGATTCTGTTTATATGCATTTTTAAGAACAATCAAAAGGAATCTATAATAGAAATCAGACTGCTGATTGCCTCTGGCAGGGGTGGGAGTATTGACTGGGACAGTGGAAATGGTCTATGTTTTTATTGGGGCAGTGGTTACACAAGTGCCTACAATTATCACAATTCATTGAACTATATGCTTAAGACCTATGCATTTTACTGTGTGTTAATCACATCTCAATTTAAAAAATCATGCCCAGGCTCCACCCTTCCCCACCCTTGACTAATTAAATAAAAAGTCTCTAGAGATGGGACCTGGGCAAGGGCATTTTTTAAATCTTCCCTGCACTAATGTGCCACAGTCTGAGAACCACTGGTTAAGATTAGCACCACCTTTCCCTAGCAACAAACCCTTTCAGCCTCCTCGGTCATGGAGGCTTTTCAAAGGTATCCAGTGGGAAAAAATCCCTCCCACTATTACAAGCAGAGGTGGGAACAGAAGGTGAGTGAGGGTAGGCACTTAACAATATATTTCAGATGGTGTTTAATATCAAAACATAAAGACACTGAACATTACACTTTAAAATGGTTAAAATAGTGAAGTTAATGTATGTGAATTTTATCTCAATTAAAAAATAAAATAATAAATAAAAACATCAAGAGCTTCCTTTGTTTTAATGGCTGTATATATCCCATTGTAAGTGCATTTTAATTTATTTGGCCAGTCCCATTGATGGATATTTTTTCCAATCTTTTGCTATCACAAATATTGTGGCAATAAATATCNGGCAAATAAATGGGGAAACCATGGAAACAGTGACAGACTTTATTTTCTTGGGTTCCAAAATCACTGCAGATGGTGACTTCAGCCATGCCATTAAAAGATGCTTGCTCCTTGGAAGAAAAGTTATGACAAACCTAGATCGTGTATTAAAAAGCAGAGATATTACTTAGCCAACAAAGGTCCATATAGTCAAAACTATGGTTTTTCCAGTAGTCATTTATGGATGTGAGAGTTGGACTATAAAGAAGGTTGAGCACCGAAGATGCTTTTGAACTGTGGTGTTGGAGAAGACTCTTGAGAGTCCCTTGCACTGCAAGGAGATCCTAAAGGAAATCAGTCCTGAATAATCATTGGAAGGACTGATGCTGAAGCTCCACTTCTAAAGAGCTGACTCATTAGAAAAGACCTTGATGCTGGGAAAGACTGAAGACAGGTGGAGAAGGGTGCGACAGAGGATGAGATGGTTGGATGGCATCACCGACTCGATGGATATGAGTTTGAGCAAGCTTTGGGAGCAGGTGATGGATAGGGAAGCCTGGCGTGCTGCAGTCCATGGGGTGGCAAAGAGTCGGACCATGACTGAGTGAATGAATAACAACAGCAAAGGGATGGGTAAACTTACATTCCCATCAACAGTATATGAGGGTGCTGCTTCCCCATATCTTTGCTAACAGTGCTTTCTAACCTTTCGATCTTCACCCTTCTCATTATTAAAAAGGTATACCTCATGGTTTTATTTTGCCTTTCTGAGAGTAAGTCTGCACTGAAACAAATCAAGGGCATTCTTTTGGAGGGCAAGGGTATTGTTTTGGAGGCAGGGAGGGAGGCAGTTATTATTCCCCTCTCACTTCTGTTCTAGCCTAGGGTCAGCTTTGAACAAGTCAGCAAAAATTCCAAGAACTCTTAGCTAAATATTAAGGACTCCCAAATGTCTTCCTTAGGTCCAAACCTCTCAGGTGAACCTCAGGCTCCTATATCAAGGACTCCCTGACATCTCACATTGAAAACATCAAAAAGATAAGTATCGGTTCCCAACCCTCAAATCTGATCTGCTCCAGTCTTCTCCATCTCTGTAAATGACACCACTCACCACTCAGTTGCTCAAGTCCCAAACCCACAAACTAGAAACATTCTCTTCTTTGTCTCTCATCTAATCCATCACCAAGCCCAGTGGGCTCTGTCTTCAAAATACATCCTGAATCTCTCCACCTCTCCCCACCCAACTGCAAGTACCCAAGCCTAAGCCACCTGGCATTTACCAATGGCTTCCTAACCACTCCTGTACTCCTATTCCTGTCTCTCAGTTCATTTTCTTATTAGGAAAATCTAATCTGCTCTTTAAATAGCAGCCAATAATCTTTTTAAAAAATATAAACCAGATCACATCACGCCTTTGCTTAAGACCTTTCCGTGAGTTCACAATGCACTGAAAAAATGAACCAAACTCCTTACTGTGGCTGCAAGTCCCTAGTGACCTGGCTGGTCCAAATCTCATCCTGTTTGTTCAGTTTGCCTTAACGGCATTGGCTCATTTCTCTTCTTTGAGCCAACAAGCCCATTTCCACAATCTTTGCATTTGCTATTCCCTCTGCCAGGAACACGTTCTCCTAAAATCTTAGTATGGCTGGCTCCACCTTATCATTCAGATCTCAGCCACCTCTCCCTCAAGACCTTCCTGTTTATATTCTTTACAGCCCTTACTATTATTTAAAATTATTTCCTTTTTATTTACTTCCATGTATCTGTTCCTCCTCTAGAACATTAGCTGCATATTTGGGTCTTCAACACCTGCAATAGTTCTGGTGCACAGTAGGTGCTTCAAAAATGTTTGGAATGAATGAATAGTTCAATAGTACTTTCTTGTTTTCAAAGCTTTGTCCTGGTCAGGATCTCAGAGTTAGAGAGAGAGAAGAGGCTATTGCAGAAGGAAGGCCTTCTTGCTTCTCATCTCAAAACTGATTTTTAAAGGACTTTTAAGGTCTGCATCTATCCAAACAATTAGCAAAAGTGGTATCTGGTATCTATTCACTAATTAAGACTCTCCTTTGAAACACTCGGGAGCTTCCTTTGAATTATCGCGTGTCATTACAGGCAATAAAACGGCCTTTCTTTGTCAATATGCTTCAAAGTTGTCACTAATTCCAGCTGGCCTCGTCCCAGCCCAACTGAATGACTGAAAGGCAGAGTAAATACAATTTAATCAGCGGCTCGGCCCCCGCGGGATGAGCTGGCGGTGTCTCTGTGGGCCGCATCACTAAAAGGTGTTCCAGGGCCGTGATTTTTGCACTGAATAAAGGCTGGCCAGCAGGGCCCCTGCTTCTGAGGCGGCGGGGGAATATGGCAGGCGCTGGTTCCGGGCGGGGGCGAGGGGACCGGGGGAGTCGCAGAAAGGCGGGGAGAAATAAATGGGAAAGGAGACCATTCCACGGAGACTAGTCATTGTTCTCATAACTAGCCCGCGATTTACACTTTTACAGATTGCTTCAACCATTATCTGGTTTCTTCCCCACAACAGCCCGCATGCGGGTCGGTATGCTCTGGGAGGCGGGGCTGGGAGGGCTTCTGTGGCAGGGAGCCCTACCCGCCGCCCGGAACCGGCAGCGCAGGGGCCGTTGCTATGGCATTTCTGGAGTGCCACAAGTGCCCAGGAAGCATACAAATCGACCTGCGTGAGACACAGCCCTGTGCAAAAACAACTTCCAATTTACTCGCAATAATTACCATCCTCAGATAATCGCCTGTACCCGGGCGGGCGAGGAGGGCTTGGCTGGGGGAAGGAAAGGGGCAACGGAGGGAGGGAGGTCGAGCAGAGGGGATCGAGGCTGGGGTTTCAGGGAGGAGTGGGGGAAACAGGGAGTCTTCCTGCATTCGGTACTGTGGAGGACTCAGTCCTGTACTCTTTGAAGAAAAACACACAGCCTAACAGTTTCAAGTTGTTTTCTGGGGGGAGGCGGACATGGGATGGGGTGGGGAAGAAAACCTTATTGAGGACTATAGCCTGAGAGTCAGCCTCTCACATAGCTCTCAGTAACTGCTCCTAAGGAGAAGTCAGGATACACAGGAATTTTTCTTTGCCTGAGAAATAGGTAATGTCAAGCACACATCTTGGGAATGTATGGGTTTCCTTGGTGGCTCAGAGGATAAAGTGTCTGCCTGCAATGCAGGAGAACCAGGTTCGATCCCTGGGTTGGGAAGATCCCCTGGAGAAGGAAATGGCAACCCACTCCAGTATTCTTGCCTGGAGAATCCCATGGACAGAGGAACCTGAGTGGGCTACAGTCCATGGGGTCCCAAAGAGTCGGACACGACTGAGTGACTTCACTTCACATCTTGGGAAAAGTTACTGCTAGTCATGAGGATCAGATATCTCAGTTAATTGTTTTAGTGATCTTTCTACTTCTGAGAAGATGCAAGAGTCCTGGGTCACTGAAATTCTTCCTTAGATATGCATCTTAACTATCTAAGGCCAGTCAATATCCAAAGCAAGGGAATGTTTTCTGTTTTTCTCCATCTGAATTCCCCTCAGGGTGCACCTTGTCACGAGGCCTTGGGGGTGGAATGGGGAGGCTGCAGGGCTTGATGGCGGCAACATTTTATGTTTACTGGAATGGCAAGCCAACATTCTTTATCCATACCTCTTTGGTTCTGGAAGCATACCTCTTTGGTTCAGCATTCTGGATGGATCATATCAAGGCATTTCGTTCAATATGTACTGGGAACCTTTGGTGGAAGGTGCTTTGCCTGGCATTGGGAATGCAAAGGCCAGTCTGTGGTGGAGTATGTCACAGACTCCTGGGAGACACGCAAAAGACACACAAAGTACAATTATAAGGGCCATCATTCATTCAACATGTTTATTAAGCACCAAGCATTGTGCTGAAGATACAGCAGTGAACAAAACACACAAAAATCTGTGCCTTTGGGAAGTTTACGTTGATGTGATGGGAGACCAACAACTTTTTCCTTAAATAACAAAGGTGTACTGTTGGTTGGTGTATTTGTCTGGGTTCCTCAGAAAAACAGAACCAATAAAATAGGATGTGTATATATACATAAAAAGATTTATTAAAAGGAATTGGATCGTGCAGTTTTGAAGGCTGAGAAGTCAGTTGGAGCCCCAGGAGAGCCAATGGTATATATAGTTCTTGTCCAAGTTCAAAGGGCTGGGCCAGGAAAACCAATAGTATAAGTTCCACTACTAGACCAAAGGCAAGAAAGAACTGATATCCCTCAGGCATAGAAAAAGGACTTTTTTCTTCAGTCTTTTATCATATTCATGCTTTCAATGGATTGGGTGAGACCCACTCACATTGGAGAGGGCAATCTGCTTTTCTCAGTCAAATCTCATCCAGAAATACTCTCACAGATACACCCAGAGAGATACTGCTTAGCCAAATATCTGGGCACCCTGTGACCCAGTCAAGTTGATACATAAAATGAGCCATAACAATTAGTTATAAGTGCTAACAAGGGAGAAAAACTAAACAGGCAAATAGGAATAAGAAGTGATGGTGGAACAGGGGTGGAAAATTTAAACAGGGTAATAGTAAAAGTCTCACTGAGATAATTATCATTTGAAGTGACGATTTGAAAGAAATGAGGTAGTAAGCTGTGCAAGAATGTTCCAGACAGAAGAAACTAAATACAAAGCCCCTGAGGGACTTCCCTGGTGGTTGAGTGGTTAAAACTTTACCTTATAAAGCAGGGGGTGTGGGTTTGATCCCTGGTTGGGGAGCCAAGATCCCATTTGCTTTGTGGCCAAAAAACCAAAACATGAAACAAACAATATTATAACAAATTCAACAAAGACTTTTCAAACAGTCCACATCAAAAAAGAATAAAAGACTCTGAGACAAGAGCATGTCTAGATGAGCAGCAGGGAGTCCAGAATAGCTGGAGCAGAGTGAGCGAGGGAGAGAGAGCTAGGAGAGAGGCAGAGACAGCACTCAGGCCATGCGGGGCAGCATAAGGACAGACACTGGAAGGGAAAGAAGAGCCAGGGCAGGATTTTGAGTTGGGGACATAACATGACTTGACTTGTGTTTTAATAGGTTCCCTCTGTCTTCTGTGTGATGAATAGACTGTGTGTGTGTTGAGGCAAAAGGTGATAAGAGGTAGGGGTGAAGCAGTTAGGAGCACTGTGGGGAGCAAAAGAGCAGTCAGGGTACTACTGAAGCAATCCAGGTGAAAGGTGATGGAAGCTTAGTCCAGGGTGGGGTCTGGGGAGATGGTGAAGTGGTAAATTCTGGATATAACTTTGAAAGTAGAGCCAATGGGATTTGCTGGGACATCGTGGTGGGATAAAAAGAGAGAAATTGAAGGTGATCAAGGACGGGCGGTGCCGTCTAATCCAGAGAGAGTTCAAGTCCATAGCGCCTTGGGCGTTAAATTGAGCTAGATTTCGTCCCTTCTTAGCTGTGGAAATTTGGGCAGGTTGCTTTCTGTCTCCGAGTCTGGGTTCCTTTACCTGTAGAATCTCACAGAGTTCCTGTGAAGATTGAATGAAGTGAGGTGTGCAAACCCCCCAGGGCTACAGCTGGCACAGAGTAGGTGCCCTCTGATCACTCGTCCCCTTGCCCTTCCCTTTCTGGGGAAGCTGAAGAAGCTTCACAGAAGAACCAACATTGGAGGGGACTGTAAGGATGAATGGGGCTTTGTTAGAAGGAAAAGAGGGGCAAAGAGATTCATCTTCACAACAGGCAGGGTGAAATGGAGCCAACAGCCGGGCAGGCCTTAGTGGACATCCTGGGGCGGGGAAAGCTGCAGGAGAACAGGGAGCATCTGGGCTTAGAAAGATGTGAGGGAAAGTCCTGTTCGAGGAAAGGAACCCCAATAGAGCTATGTGAGGGGCTGGGAGGCCAACCTTCCTCCTCCCTGGCTGTGCCTCTGGCCAGCCTCAGCCCAGAGGATCTTTGAAACCTTCTGAGTTTAGTGAGGGGTAGTGAGTTCTGTGCTGTGTGGAGTCACACAACAAACATCTGGCTTGGTCACTGGTCAGGACAGGCCCCCTCACCCCCACCCTTCAGACCAGAGGTGCATATACTGATTGTGAACATAAGGCCCTCAAGAAGGGGGCTTTCCAAAAGAGCCATCTTTACCTTCTGGCCTGAATTGGCCTGGCCTGGGTCTGTCACCAGGGCCCTCTTACTGCTTTACTGTTGTATGGAAGTATGAATTACCCTTACTTGGGACTACTTAGACCGAGGAACTCCCCTCCAGAACCATGAACACCAAATGTCTACTTCTTGGGAGGCTCTGACAACAGACTGCCTGGGTTTCCATCCAGTCCCATCCCTACTCATTGTGTGAACTTGGGTCACGTTCTTGACCTCTCTGAGCCTTATTTTCCATCTCTGCAAAGATAGATATAAATGACACCTCCTTCGCAGACTTGAAGAGAGGCTCAAATGGAAATACCTGAGACTGTGATCCAGAGGCTCAGTACTGAAAAGATGTAGATTCTTCCTTGACACCCCTCTACCAACTCCACATCAATATTACTGCTATTTGTAGGTGATTCAGAGTAAAACTTGATCACAAAATGTAAAAAAGGGGAGAAAGTCCAGCTAAGTTCTGATCTTTCCTGTGTTGAAACCAAAGCATTTTTATTGAGCAATCAGGCCCTGAAGAATTTGAATTTGGAAACTGTAATCAGATGCTTGGGGCTGGTGCACTGGGATGACCCAGAGAGATGGTATGGGGAGGGTGGTGGGAGGGGGGTTCAGGATTGGGAACACGTGTACACCCGTGGCGGATTCATGTTGATGTATGGCAAAACCAACACAGTATTGTAAAGTAAAATAAAGTAAAATTTAAAAAAATTCAATAAAGGCTTTAAAATGGTCCACATCAAAAAAAAAAAAAAGTTTGGGAAGCACTTAAGAGCACAGCCCTGAGTCTCTGTCCCACCTTAATCTCTCTTCAGGCTATGAGGCAGGCTGTTGCTGAAACTGTGGAAGAGCTTAAGATGAAGCCCATGATGTTGAACTTGGTGGAGGCGTGAGTGGCTTGGTTGGGCTGGGAGCTACCAGGGTCAAATCCTAGGCTGTGGGAAGGGGACAGAGGGTCAGTGAGAGCTGAGAACCTACTGCCTGGTCTCAGATTGCACTGCCCAAGTCACTGGCCAAGTCACTCTTTGACCTCTGGGCTTTTCTTCATCTGTAAAAGGGGCTGGTCATACCTACTCAGAGGTGCTATTTAAAGCTCAAGTTAAGATGTGGACTTGGAAGGGATTTGTAAATGGTAAAGTTCTGGACAAATGTGAGTCCTGATCATCACACAGAGCCCCTTGGAAAGCTGTTGTACCAACCTTTCCCCTCCCAGTCCCTTTCCTGACCCAAGAAACAAGAAGGGGCCATTAATGAAATTAACATCACTCATCAGCTTTATGCCTGAGTCACTCTGGACTGTAAGAAGCAGCCAGTCTTCCTCCCCTACCCCTTAACTAGACCACAACACAGTCACTCCCTTCTCTTCAGGCAGCTGATGAGCTCAAATGCATTGGCACGCAAGGAAGCAATCATCTCTCTGGTAAGGCCAGCTCTGCAACTCTGACCAGATGTGATGATGGCTGGGGGATTGGGCAGTCCAGGAGAGCTACTGAGGGGAAGAAAGGGTGGCAAAGTGTGGGGAGGTGGTTTGCCGGCTTTTTTATTTTAGACTTCCCACTGTACCAGGAGTTAAGGGAAAGCTTTTCTGCAGGAGTGGAGCTGGGTAGGAGAAGGGACAGGTGAAGGGTGTGAGGGGCATTGCTCAGATGTGACAGAAACTATCTTGACTCTTCTGGTGAAAAAAATTGTACCGGAACCCAGTGCAGAGGCAGGCCCTCAAAGGTAAGGAAGCAGCTGGGAAGCCACGTCTCCTATCCAGGTAAAGGGTCATCACGAGGGAGCTAGAATGGAAAAGAGCGTAGACGGGGCATCTTCCTGGGCCGGCTACTGAGGTGCCCTCTTCCTGCCTCTGCCAGAGCGTCCTGGGGATCCGCAGCCCACAGGTGTTCCACTTGGTCCTGGACATGCTGGATGTGGAGAAGAACGAGTCTGTGAAGAAGAGTGTAAGGCATCCCTGCTCTCCTCTTCCTCCAGCCTCTCCCACTCTCCTCACACAACATGCCCTCTGACGGAGGGGAGAGGAATAAGCCCTTAGACGTTGTCCCTTGACCTCATTCCCTGGGACTCAGAGTGACCTGTGGCCAGAACTCCCCTTCCCGCCTCCCAGGGCTGGCCTGATGGGAGCCAGCCACGGGGCTTGTTTCAATGCAGCTACAAGAAACATTAATTCTTTTGGCCTCCATCGATCCCTGGATCCAAAGCAAGCTAAAGAACAAGGTTCTCTTTGTATGTGAGATGCCAAAGACCAACATGAAGGTGGAGTTCACAAGGTTCCGGAAAGAGCCTGAGAAGCCTGAAGAGTCAAATATCCAAGACTTTCACCTTACAGAGCTGAACCCCTTGTTTCTTACAAAGTCCTGTGCCATGTTAGACCAACCGAAAAAGCTAAACCCCCAGAAAGGGTCTGATACCCCTGGCTTCCTACCCTCTTTCTCTATATCCCCCAAACACAAGTCACAGGGGTCCTGGGCACAAGGGATCAGAAAATAGCTCCAGATCTTTGCTGAGACCCCCAACTAGGTCAGTTGTTTAGGTCGAGTTCCTGCTCTTTCCTTAAGGGTGCTTCTCAAGCTCGCCTGAGAAAATGGTCAGTACTTATCTTCCATGAATAAATGATTATCACTCTACCTACCATGATTGTTCCCTTCATCATGTGCTGCACTGAAACACAGATCTCCTCACTCCTGGCTGGGCCTTCCTTGCTCTCAGCCACATGTCCTTTCCACGAGACAAACCTGCTCTGGATGGCCAGCCTGTCTTCCTACATCAAGTCCTCTGTCTGCACCCAGAATGTGATGACAAAGCCAGAGCTGAGCCTCTGTCCAGAGGGGGCTGCTGAGGAGGAAAATGGGAGAAAATCCTGGAGAGCTTGGCTCNTTGATACAGCACAGTGATTCAGTTATACATATATATATATATAATATATACTATTTTTCTGAATCTTTTGCCTTATACATTATTACATAATATTGAGATTAGTTCCCTGTGCTACACAGTAGATCCTTGTTGATTATCTAACCGTGGAAAGTTCCTTTCTCCTCATCCTCTGATTCCTCCAGCCCCTTTCTATATTGCTAAGTCCCTTCCGGTATCAACTCAGGCATCAGTTCCCCTGGGAAGCTTTCCCAGACCCTCCCCAGACCACTGTAGATAGCTCTTCTATGGGTTCCCAGAGCACTCCATGCTTCCCTTCTCAAAGCCTCTGTCACACCATGTTTGTAAACATTTACTTGTCAGACTTCTAGAATTAGGCCCTCAGTTTGGGGAGGAGCTCTGTCTCATTCACCACTATAGCCCAAGCTCTTACTGTTGTGCTCATAGTAGTTGTCCAGTAAATGTTTGCCAAATGAACAAAAGACTGGCTTGGCAGCAGTCCTCCCCAGCACCTCTCCCCACACTCCTTTCAAGGGGCCCAAGGCTGTAAGCCAAACTTCTTCAAAGCCAAAAGCGGTTAACTGAGCACAGAATCAGACTGAACCCACCTGGGTGGGTTGACTGTCTGGTCATGGCAAGAACTTTCTGTCCCTGCTCTGGAAGTATTTCTGTCCTTGGGTTCATAAACTTCTTACTCCTCCAGGTTTAGTGAAGTTGTGGGTGTTAGTGGTAGGGAGCGATTTAGGACAAGTTGACTCACCTCCCTGAACTTTATTTTTGTCATCTGTAAAACGACAAATAAGGCTCACTTAGTGGGATCATCATGGAGATTCACTGAGGTAACACACCGGAGGTGCTTTGTAAACTGCAAAGGACTGCATGAGCACTTGATGACAATCAAACACAGAAAATGTGTCACTCTTTGGCTCAACTCTTTTCAAGACTCCATGTAGACAAGGGCCCTCCTGCCCATACAGCATTATCTACAGGAATTAGGTTACAATTGATTGACATTATCACTTTCTTTGTATTTGGCAGATTCCCAGCCTGTGGCAACATGCTGGTCACCATAGAGATCTAAGAAGCACCCTTGTCGCATTGATACCACAGTTTCAAACCAACTCTTCAAATGGATTATTTTGCAGATGGCTGATCTCTTCTATTCAGTGTTGATTGTATTAGTTCCAATTTGAGAAGGTGACATTTTCTGACCTTGTCCCCTTAAGCACAGGCAAAAGCTGTGGCTTTTTAATTTAGAAAATGAAAAACTACAAGGTGTTCTTGTGGAACAATAAGGAAAGATGGAGGCAAGGGTTTGTAGGGGAACTGCACAATATACCTCTCATTCATTAATTCAGCACTGACAATATGCCAGTTACTGGGCTAGATACTGGGGATACAGCAGTGAGCAAGATTAGCCTTAAGGACCTCTCAGTCTCCTGGGAGGGACAGACAATTAAATACACAATTATAATACAGTGTGCTAAATAAATAGGAGAAGGCAATGGCACCCGACTCCAGTACTCTTGCCTGGAAAATCCCATGGACAGAGGAGCGTGGTGGGTTGCAGCCCATGGGATCTCTAAGAGTCGGACACGACTGAGTGACTTCACTTTCACTTTTCACTTTTATGCATTGGAGAAGGAAATGGCAACCCACTCCAGTGTTCTTGCCTGGAGAATCCCAGGGACAGGGGAGCCTGGTGGGCTGCCGTCTATGGGGTCACACAGGGTCGGACACGACTGAAGCAACTTAGCAGCTAAATAAATCCCATGATGAGAAGAACAGGGAAATGGAGGGCCATGGGCCCCTAATCTTTCCAGAGGTTTCCTGGAGGATGCAATATTTCAGCTGAGACTGGAAGGATGGATGAGAGTCTACCAAAAAAAAAAAAAAAAAAAAAAACAGATAAGGGAGGGCATGCAGGAGAATGGAATGGGAAAAAAAATGTTCCTGGAAGAAAAAGTGTCCAAATAATATTAAGAGAGACAAGAAAAGGGTAAGTTTGAGGCCCTAAGTGAAAATCATGGACTATAGGAATAGAAGCACTGTGGGGGTGGGAGGGAGAGGAAAGGATGCGTTCTACTTGGGACATGCTGAGGGGATGTCCAAGAGGAGACTCTGGCTGGCAGGTGATTATGTGGGTCTGACTCCAAGAGTGAAGTTGTGGGGCATTAGAAACCTGGAAGTCGGGAGCCAGTGTGTTGTTCCCTATTGAAAAAACAGCTTAGGATCATATTGTGCAGTGTGGGGGTGGGGAGACTTGCAAGGGTAGTCTAGGCATTTGGACTTGATTCTACAGACAGTGCATTTAAACAAGAGGTTTTGAAGAGGAAGTGACACAACTCAGGTGGGAGCATAGAAAGTAGCCTATGGCAGAGGTGGCCAAAATGATGGAGAAGGAGGGCATATGTGAGAGGTCCTGAGGAGGCACACTCAACAGGACCAGAGCAGCCAGCTGGATCTCAGCGTGACCCACTGGGCCGTGTTGAAGTGGGCTCATACCAGCTCACCAGAGCCAACTGATAAATTTTCGGGAATTTCCTGAGCCACTTGTTAAAAAATAGCCTTTATTTTAAAAATATAAAAGAGAGGGAGGGGTGACATAAAAATGTAAAAGAGATGAAAGTAGGGGTGTGGATTAAGAGATACAAACAACTATGTATAAAATAAATTAGCAGCAAGAATATATTGTGCAATGCATGAAAAGATAGCCATTATTTTGTAATAACTTTAAATGGAGTATAATCTATAAAAATATTGAATCTTTTGTACACTTGAAA
>SJYQ01026313.1:0-12941 GCA_006410935.1 Redunca redunca
CCCCCACCCCCTGCTCAACTTCTCAGCCAACAAAGTACAGTGGAGCAGCCCGGCTCAGCGCTCCTTGCAAAATGATTGGTCAAAGTTTTTCCGACTGCCTGATAAAGCGTCAGCTCCGACATAAATCAATCGGGCGAGGGGGCTGCGCTCTCGCTGTCATACGTCCGCACCGCATTCCATATCGAGGATGGATTGTTTTATGCTGATGCAATGTGCTATCACGTCAGGGTTCCGGCGGCCACGTAACCTCAGCCCAAGCTGCCGGCCGCCCGCCCCCAGCACACACAACCCCCGCTTTTGCAGGAAGGGGGGCAGTTCTCGACGTGGGGCGGCGGGGGCGGAGGAGAGGCGGAGAGAAAGCAGCGGGCTGCCTCGGGAGGGACGCTGGCTGTGGAGCCCTCTCCCCAGGCGGGTCCGAGAGGGAGCGCAGGACACAGGGAGGGAGAGAGCTGCAGCCGGGGGAGCGACCCGAGAGGCCCGGGGCATAATTAAAGAAAGAGGAGGTGGTCCCGGGCCCTTCACAAACACACCTCCACTCCACCCCGCCGGCCCTCGTTTCCTCTTCTCAGTCCCTTGACGCAGTATGTTTATTAAACAATAGCGCGGCAGCAAGCCACTGGAGATGAAGGAAAGGGGATGGGGGAGAGTTGGGGTCTTATAGGAGGGGACTCTGTAACTAGTTTGGGAGGTCTGGAGGCCTGGGACTTTCTCCTGACCCCTCAGTAGCCGAGGGGGGAGAGAAGGGAATAAAAGTGCCCGAGTGTCCAGAGATCCTGCCCTAAAACCTAGCTGTCTTGAAATGAGAGCCCATATGAGGATAAAGGGATTCATCAGGCAGGCCCTGGAAAGTTGAGCCTCTGGCAGAGTCTAGTACAACTAGTCAAAGCTCCTTTAAATTTCTTGGGCCTCTCTGGCCTTGGTCAGAGGAAAGGGAGGTGCACAGCCATCTCTCCTCTCCTCCACTGAACAACAGACCCTTAACATAGCCCATGGGGGAGGCGAACGGGAGAAAAGGTTAAGGGAAGTTCCCTAAGGCGTCAGCGGAGCAGAGCTGTGAGAAGGGGTCCAGAGTTATCTCCCCTTCCACCCAGTGGGGAAGGAGGTGAGTCCGGGAGTTTTCGCCTCTCCTGACCGCTCTTCCCGTCATTGCCCGCTCCGAAGGATTTCCAAACATGCTGTATTGGGCACAAGCATAGACTGGGAACCTGCGGGGTCAGTCTCCCGCTCTCCCGCCGCTTTTCCTCCTGCAGACTCTTGCAAGAAGCTACCAAATAGCCCACTTGATTGGTATCTACTCAGCGGCCCTGCGCCGGGACTCCCCCGGGGCCACCGGCTGGCTTCCTGGCCCATCTCCAGCCGTCGCTCCTCCGGCTTCTGCCTTCTCTGCTGTTGCTTCTGGTGGTGTGGGCGCTCAGGGAGGGGCGACCCTCGGACAGACCCGCTTCTCTCCGGTCAGGTTTCAGGCAGGCTGGGGCCGATTTTCTTAGCGTTCTCCGACCCTGGGCCCTTGTAAGACAGGCTGTCCCAGTCCTGTCGTTTTAACAAAAGCGGGACCATTCTAATTTGCGGTTTTATCTTTTTGGCCATGCACCCTTCTGCCGTGCAGAAGGCTTCGGATCACCTCCACACACGCACAGACACACTCCCGCCTGCTTTTCTTTCCAAATGAAGCCATCTCGTGTCATTACGTGTGAAATACGAGGGCAAAGCGCCATATTTCTTCACATTATGGCGATTTCAAAATGATTTTTTAAAGATCAATGCCGGCGCCCAGTGGGCCCCCTCCTTTTCCACCCCAGCTCTCTGAGGGCGACAACCCAGCAGATCTGGAACCAAACAGCGTGAAGATCTGCTTTTTCCCTGGGACCCAAGTGGGAAAACAGAAACTCAACGCAAATTCTTCTAAGTAGCATTTGGCCGCTTGGGAAAGTCGAGGGAGCTCCCCAGACTCGCTAGCGAAAAAGCTGGGCACCGGGCGAATGAATCACAATTATGGAAAAGCACCTGTTCTCCATTTGCCAGACCTATGCCTATGCCGTCTGCTGCTGGCTTTACCTGTAATATAGATATTCTTCAGAAAAAAAGAAAAGAAAAAAACTCCTCTCCTACTATAAATAATGGTGTTATGAAGCATGGCGGGCTGAGTATATGACTTTCCGTAACATATAAATTAGGGGCCCAAAGGACATGAGGGCTGTGGCCAGGGACTTTTTTATTTATGGCAAAGCTGCAGCGCACTGGGCTTTTCTTAAGACCCAGGCTGTGCAAACGCTGGGCTCCTGCCCTTCTGGTTGCTATTCTGTCTCTAGCTTTGCCGTTGCCTCTCTTTGTGACAAGAGAGAAGTTGAGAGAGTCACTTAGTTTAGGGAAGAAGTTTGAGGAAGAAGAACATTTAGGCTCATGACCTGTGCCCTACAAGGGTGGGGTGTCCCAGCAGACAGGTTTGAGGACTGCTGTCTGCCTGGTGAGTTGCCCCGAACCCCTGGTGGCTCCGGGGTGCTGGGTGAGGAGGTGACTCAGACCTCTTTTCTGAGACTAAAACTTAGCTTTTGCTCACAAACAAGCTGGAGAGTGGGAATAATTCCAAAGTGACAGGTTTGGCAGGTCTTGTCATCTTCGCAGGAGAGGTGACTCTGGAGGGAAGAGAATGAACCAGCACTCAAGCCCTGGAGTCTGCACCCCAGCTCGTCTCCTCCAAGTGGGGATCCAGATACACCAAGCAGTAAGTCCCACTTCAGCTAGGCTTTCTAGAAAGCACTGCTGCTTCAAACTGGAGCTCAGTTTAAGCTCAGGCTTCCTCTCAGTCCTCGTCTGTGTGCTCTGAGGGCCTGTGAACCGCCCCCCAAAACCTCGTTCTCTCTCCCAGACAATGATACCCGCCACGAAGGAGAGAAGCAAATAGGATTGTGGCCCCTGGAGCCCAGCTTCTAGTGCTGCTTAATAGAGAGTTGCTTGAGTGGGGATCACTCTGCCCTGAGAGGCCAAACTGCTGCCCACCTCCCCCCAACCCTAAAGAGAAAGAAGGAAAACCCTCTCGAAGCCTCTTGCCATTCCCTGCACCAGAGCTGTGCCTGAACACAGCTGAGGCCAGTAGCTGATAGTTCTGGGAAGGGCAGGCAGGCAAGAGCTGCAGCTTCTGCCCACAGTGGGGCCCAGAGCAGCCAAGAACCAAGAAGGAGGCCGAGGTGAGAAGATGAGAGGCCAACCCTGGCCAGGACCAGCCGGTGAGTGCCTGTGGTTTAAGGGCAGTTTTAGAGGGGCCCTTCACTCTGAGATAGAGAGAAAATCTAGACAGAGGGAAGGAAATAAAAGCAAGGAGAAAAACAAAAAAGAAAAACAGTAAGTGGAAAAGGGGGAAAGTTTTTTAATCAACAATAAGCTAAGCTGAAATCTATGCATGCGTATTTGAATAGATGTGTTTCCTGTACCTATATTTCAAATCAATATTTCCATATGGGGAACCCACCGTGCAAATGTGCTGTGCTCTATGCTGTGTACAGAATATACAATAAATAAATCTGCCCAACTATAATACTATATGTGCTTGGGCATTTGTATATAAGATCTAATGGTGCATATGTGTGTGTGATACGGGTTTGCAATTCTGCTCACATAAAAAGATCTATAACCCCAAAGCTTGTGTGTACATTTTTATAACCATCACACACTTATAGACAGGGCAAAAGCTTGAGTATTTGTGTACTCGAATTGTGGCTATAAGACATTAGCTGATTCAGAAGCTTCACTATATTCGAGCAAAATATCTACAAATACGGGTGACCTAAGTCTAGATTCTTTTACAACTCCATTCTAAAATATTTCTCTGAGAGGTGAAGGAAATGCCTCAAATTAGCCCAGGGCAGGTTGTGAAATTTTGTGACTCTTCTGTCTGACCATGAAATCCTCTACTGCGTCTCTTAGCCAAAAACCACAGGGAGAGTGTACATCCTGTGACACTTATTTCATGGTAGTGATGGACACGGGGATGAAGGCACAGTTCCTTGTGCACCAGTGTGTCTCTGACCAGTGGTCAGAGATGAGTCGAATGTGAAAGCTCTCAGGTAACTGTAGAGGTCACACAAAAGCACTGCTGTGTACAATGAAATTAGGAAAGTCCCCATGGCACCTGGAGTTTATTTCTCTGACCCAGGAGCAGAGTCCAGCCCCACTGTTGGAAAGAATGAGGGGTGGGGACACTTGTTCCAGGGGGTGAAATCAAGATTCCCCAGAACCTTCACCCTTTACACACAACAGCCTCCAAAAGGGGCTGCATCCAATCTGCAAACATGGGTTCAACCCTTAGTGCTTCCACACCCTCCAAGTGGGGATTTTAATCGTAAAGTAACGAAATCTTTTCCCAAACCTCCCTCCAGGTTGTCAGAGGTGAAAAGAAGGACAGACAAAGAGGTCAGTTGCCCAATCACATCCCGGGAATTTCTAACCAGCTACCAGCCACCAGGAATATGGGAGGCCATGGGGTGGCTGACTCTTTGGGAGCGCGTATCCAGGAGGCCAAACGGGGTGGGTGGCAGGCGGGGCGGAAAGGAGTTGAGCAGGTAGAAGGTTATTACGGAATTGCTTCCATAAAACCTGTGGCTGTTGTAAAACTCTCTGCTTTCCAAAGACTTTATTTCCTCCTTTCTCTCTAACACCCCCTTTTTTCTTTTTACAGCACTGTTCCTGGGAGGGGGTGGCCAAGGGACACCAAGGGATGGAAGACAGTCAGGCTCTGAGTGGCTGGGCAGGTTCCTGAGAGGCTGGGGAGAAGGAAGGTAAGGCACCAAGATGCTCCAGACCTTCTTCACCCAAACCCGAGGACGGAGGAGGAAATGTCAGGACAGTGGGCTGCATTTCCTCCCAGGCTGAGGGTGGGTCTCCCAAGGACCTCCTCCACCCTAGCAGGGGCCCCTTATTCAGAGATACCCTTCTCCCTCCAAGTCAGCCCCGGCGCCAGAGCCCCATCCGGTTGGGCCTCTTCCCCAGACCCCCTTCCGCCTTTCCTCTGCCTCAAGCAGGAGGAAAAAAGTTTGGGAACAAAAGTTAGCTTATGCTTTGGACTGTCCCCCTCCTTCCACCAGCACTTGTAGTCACTCCTTTCCTGGGCAGAGAGCCAGCAGCCTGGAGAGGGCTGGGGTCAAAGAGGGTATCACAGCTTTGCCCCTGCCCCCTCCCCATCTCCTGTCATTCCATCAGTCTGGGCTGAACTGTCCAACAGTCTGGGGTCCCCACTAGCCTACAAGACAGGCCCCTCTGGGTGGGGGTGGCCCTCCAGACTTGGGATACCCACATCCCAGCCCAAGGGTCTAAAGGGGAACCCTGGCCACTCAGTGCGAAGAGGCCAGCTCAGGGCTGGGGAAAGGAGGACTGTTTTGGACCTACCTCTGTCTCACTAGGGGGAGGGTAGAAAGGACCCTGGGAGCCTGGAGGCTGAGACTGCAAGAGATCCTGATGTTTCCATTTCAGAATAGGATAGGCTGAGCCTTATTCAAGGACACCGGAAGCCTCCTGTGGAAGTGGAGCCCTGTCCACCCAGTAAAAGGTTACAGAGACCTCAAGGTCATCCTGTGAATCTGTTGAAATCAAGTGCTTGCCAAGCTGGGGAGACTTTCTTTGGAAAGTCTGAATGTAGCCCAAGCAGTTAGCTTGAAGCCCTGACTCAGATCCGTCTGGCTCTGTAGAACAGCCCAGAAAGGTGCCTTTGGAGAGTGGAACAGTCTTCAGTGCCCCTTCCCCTCCCAACATATGTGTAAACGAATGCATAAGTGGGAAGACACCCGAGGGTAGCCCAGATCTCTTCTCTGGGGAACATTCTTGCTGCTCCCGGATTAGGGACATCATACCTCTTCACGTGTTGCAAGGGTGAGACTCGTTCTGAGTCTGCTTCCCCACCCGCCCTCCACTCCTCCAGCTAGGCGAGGAGCAGTAACTGCCGAGCGTCGGGTGGTTTAAAGTCGTTGTGTTCAGAAATCCAGGCCCAACAACATGAAACTACCTAATTCACTCAGCAGTTCCAGTTCACGCTCCAGGTCAAGGGCTCACTGGGGACAGGCCCCTGCAGCCATTTCTGTGGGCCCAAGGGCTGGCCAGCTAACTTCCTTTTTCTCCACCTCTTCCCAAACAGAACACAGTTGCTAGAAAACAAGTCCAGAGAACTGGAGGCAGGACTCCAGGCAAAACCTCTGGAGCTGGTTCTGGCAGCTCCGATTCCAGGAACTTTTGTTCCCTCTCAGGAGCTCTAGTCAGAGGGGACCCTGGGCCCAGGGTTAGATATACCTGCTTGGTCACTGCCTCTCAGCCTCTGTCTCTGAAGCTGGAGGTCTCCATAGCCAAAAAAATTTCTCTCCACTTCAAAGTGCTATCATAGTGTGTGCGGTCACCATCTGTCTAGCCTATCCTCCAGGGTCACCCAAGGTAGCTCTAAGAAGCCGAATCCTCAAGCCCTACATCAGACCCCAACTTTGAAACGGGCACAGACAAGAGAGTGGAGAAAAACTGACCATCGGAGCGGGAGCGGAAAAGCAGAGCGTGAGAAAGTCTCAGGAAGACTAGGGCGCAAACACAAGCCCAGAACTGGAAAGGCAAGGAGGTTGACCTGAGCAGCCTCCAGGAAGTTACCCGGCCTGTCTCCGCAGAGGCAGAGCTGTCCCAGGTGAAACAACCCGTTCTGAATTCACAGATGAAGCCGGGAAATTTGCTCCTTCCTTCTGGACCTTCAGTCTGGACCCTTCTCTCCCCGGCCCCCACCGATGTTCCCTGCTGCCACTTCTGTCCCTCCGGACCCCGCGCCCTCACAGGTGCCCGGGCGCACGCGCCGCACCCGGCGGCGGCCGCGCGGGCCGAGCGGCGGACTTACCTTGGCGGCGGCGGCGGCGGCGGGAGCGGCCGTCGGAAGGGGCGGCAGGCACGGAGCCAGCGGTCCTGTCCCGCCCGGCCCGGTTCCCTCCCGGTCTCGTCCGGGGTCCCAGCGGCCACGTGTCAGATGGGGAAGTCCGAGGGGGCTCAGGAGTCTGCGGGGCCGCCCGCTCCCCCTCCCGGGTATAAATCTTGGGGACCGGAAAAACAATAAAACTTCACCGTGTTGATGAACTTCAAATGGTTTACATCCCCTCCTGTCCTGAAAAGAAAGACGGCCGGGGGCGGGTTAAAGGAAGGGGAAACAAATTTACGAGCCGCGGAAGCACCCGCTCGGCCCCTTTCTTTCGCCGGGCGCCCGATGTCCGCGTGGAGAGAAGCGGTCTGGCCTCGGACTTGGCCCGCGGTCCCCGCCGCCCCGCTCGGCGTTCACGGGGTCTGGAGGCCACCTCCCCGCGGAAAACGCACCGAGGCCTCGGATCGCCTCCCCGCTCCTCGCGAGCAGAGCCAGGCCTCCTGGTTACCGGCTCTGACTGCCAGCCACGGCCTGACCTCGGTTCTTTGCATCTTTCCGCCGAAAGCGGGTTTTTTTTTTTTTTCCCCTTTTTTCTCTCTAGCCGCCAGATCTTTGCCCTGCCCCTCCCTGTTTATTGCCAGGAACTTGCTGGAAGGGAGGAGAGGAGAGTCAGAAGGTCTGAGGGTCTGAGTCGGGCAAGGACACCCAGAGGAGAAACCGAGCGGCCGGTCTTCGCCGGAGTGGCAGTGACGGCCAGCGGCTAATAGTGTCCCAAATCGTCTTGTCTCTGCTTTCCTAAAATACTCAAAATCAAACAAAAATGACCACTACCCATCCCGCTACTAATCCTCTCCACGGGTCTTTTCTGCCCTGGGCCATTTTTCTGTTTTGTTTTCACAAACTTTGTGGAATCCGGATTTGGAATGGCAGTTCGGCTGTGTGAACCAAAACTGAGAGTGAACCAAAACTGAGAAAAATCCCTTTCACCTTGGGCTCCAGATAACTGGGAGTGAAGTAACTGATTTCTTGCTCACTTTGTCTGATGAAGGGGTCTGGTTAGGTGCGCTTCAGGGTGGGAGAGCAAAGGAATTCCAGCGTGCCTCACTAGTTATTCACAAAACAAAACAAGAGAAAACAACCAAGGATTCGGGTCTAACAGGCTCTGCGGAGGTTTGTGTACAGGACTGAGGCCAGGCTGCAGAGGTGGGGTCTGGTGCACTGATGCTCACCTTCTCGCACAGACACACAGGTATGACTCTGCATGACTCATGAACTCCACCACCTACCCCTCCAGGAAAAGGCCCCAAAGCATTACTGGAGATTTTTTAAAAATGGAATAAAAGTGGCATGGACAGGAAAAATATGAGGCCGTGGCTTACAGTTTCCAAATTTTCTGAAAGGCCAACTCTGCTTCAGGCAGTCCCTCTCTGCCTTAGCTGGCAAGGGGTAGGGAATGCCCTCTGGCCCCCTCCCCTTCACCAAGAAGGAGGAAGCTGGGAGCTCATTAACAGCTGGAAGACAGGAAGTAACTTGTTTCTATCCCAACATTCAGATTCCAGGATATGCATGGGGCGGCCCCTCTAGCATGTGCCCCACTTCCTTCTTTTCACTCTTGTCTTGCTGTACTTTTTTTTTTTTCACTAAACAGTCACTCCTTCTATCAGAGAGGATTTGCCTCTGAGAGTTATTAGTGACAGAAGAAGAGCAGACTGGAGAGGCGGCAGTTTCCACACCATTCTAGAGTGTTGTTGCCCACCCCTGCCCTCCTAGACTGTGGGGGTGAGGGTGGGTAGAGACAGGTCAGTGTGCTGGCTCCCTGCCCATTGCTGACCTCACTCTGTGGAATCTGGAAAAATGGAAGAGACTACAGCCTTAGAATGACATACCTGAGCACACACTAATTTTGCACACACCTTTCGAGGGGGGCTTTCTGGTTTCCCTTTACCCCATGCCAGGAACCCAGGCCGTGGATTTCAGTTTAAAAATTAAACCCTGCATGGGGCCTCCAGCACCTAAAACCATAGATGCTGGGCAGCCTTTTTCATCCCGAGGTCACTTGGCCCCAGAGTCAACTTTCAAATGCTCACCATAGGCACCGAGCAACAGGGGAGCAGGTGCCAACAAGCAACCTCCTGAAAGTCTCTCATACACCAGCTGATGGTCACTGAGTGAGGAAAAGCCACTTAGGCAATGTTTCTTTTCACCCTCAACAGTTTTTCCGAAACCACGTCCATTTCCAAGTTAGTCTGAAAACTGAAAATGTAGATGATCAAGCTGTTAGATTTGGGGGAGGCTTTTTCCTACTGCAGTCCCTCCTGGAAGATAAAGCAGAGTTCTAGCCTAATTGGTGGAGAGTGGACAATTTGGATGGCGAGATGAGACAGTGTAGACGAGATACCCAACACGGGATCCTCAAAGGAACAGAAATTGCGACACCACCGCCCCCTCCCATTTAGTGAGAATTACAAGAATATATATTTGGGGGCCTTCCAGGTCCGCGTCTCTTCCTAGGGTTCATTAAGCGGGGGCTGTCTCAGACAAGTCAAAGGTGCCAGAGGCCGTGCTCCTGAAACCCGGGCTGAATTCGTTCCATGCCCACCCCTACTTCTGGTTCGGCTGCGGAAGCAGCTCTGAGGTCGCTGGCGGATGGGGCTGTGGCCGCTGCCGACCTCTAGGCGGCGGCCTGGTGTTGACTCCGCGGGCTGAAGAAGATCCTCCTCCGGCAGCTTTGTGTCCCGCGCCGGGTGAAGGGGCCTGCAGACGCACTGGGCTTGGCCTGGAGCTGGCCGCCGGCGCGTCGCCTTTGGCGCCCTCTGCCAAGCAAAAGAAACACATTTAACGAATGAGGGCTGGGAAAGGAATCCACAGCTAATCATGACTCCATCCGCTCCCAACCCCCTATCCCATCCCGGACTCTAGGGAGCCTTCCACAGCCCAAATCTCCTTTGATCTCTCCGGAAGCCGGCTCAGGGGCAGCGCCAGAAGCTTTAACCCTCTCCCATAACTTGCAAAAGAAGTCACTGAGGCCCGAAGAAATTAAGTGGTTAACCCCAAATCAGAGCAGCTATTTAGAATGGTGAAGGAGGGTGGGAGGACTTGTCCTCTACTCTGAATGTAATGTTTTTATTCCAAATTATGTTGGCCCCAGCAAAAATGTCTTTCTTGTAAGCAAAGTTCATCTCCAGAATAACAGACTTTGAAAGTTGTCTATATTGGAATTTTGGTATTTCCTGGATTTAAGATTTGGGGGACACATAGGGAATTGGAGACAGACATAGTGACTCAGCTAGGATCAGGAGCCAAGACAGGTCCTGCCTCTTCTCTTCTAGGACTGGTCAGCTCAAAGCTGCTGTCACCTCCCTAGCTATGTCTGATCATGGGCAAGTGCTTTAGGCTTTTGAAGGCCTGGATGAAAATGACCTGCTAGACAGGGATATTGTAAGGTTTGATCACGTTGTCAAATAGACCCCATGACTAGGAGAAGATGCCTGATATAAGACTGTCCCATAAACCCCAAAGAGAGGGGCTTTTAGAGTAGGCAGTTGGGCCACTCTCCTTGGCTTGAATGGGACCAGTTATAGGGGATAAGGGAAAAGAGGGCCTTTCCTCATAGCTCAGTTGGTAAAGAATCTGCCTGCAATGCAGGAGACCCTGGTTCAATTTCTGGGCCAGGAAGATTTGCTGGAGAAGGGATAGGCTACCCACTTCCATATTCTTGGGGTTCTCTTGTGTCTCAGCTGGTAAAGAAAGTGAAAGTGAAGTTGCTCATTCGTGTCCCCCTCTTTGGGACCCTGTGGACTGTAGCCCACCAGGCTCCTCTGTCCATGGGATTCTCCAGGCAAGAATACTGGAGTGGGTTGCCATTCTCTTCTCCAGGGGATCTTCCTAACCCAGGGATCGAACCCAGGTCTCCGGCATTGCAGGCAGAGGCTTTAACCTCTGAGCTACCAGGGAAGCCCTTCTGTCTGCAATGCAGGAGACCTGGGTTTGATCCCTGGGTTGGGAAGATTCTTTGGAGAAGAGAAAGGCTATCCATTCCAGTACTCTGGCCTGGAGAATTCCATAAACTGTATAGTCCATGGGGTCACAAAGAGTCAGACCCGACTGAACGACTTTCACTTACGCTTAAGGGAGAAGAGGCCTGTTCAGGACCCAGTCCCTCTGAGCCTGAATTCAGAGACATCCAGAACCTGAGAAAAGGAGGTTGGGAGGAACAGGGCTTGCTCTCTCCCAAAGCAGAGATATCATTTTATACTGCAGAACCCTCTAAGAGAAGATTCTCCAAAGTTAGTCTTTGGACACAATTCCCAGAGACTCCCCTGTGGGAAAGGGAGAGAAGAAGAGAGGCGAGGGGGGCCACTGGGGCCACAGCAGCAAAGGGCACGCGATAGCACGGAGGAGACTGTGGGATGCAGTGCCTGCCCAGGGCTGGGCCCCAGGGGACACTACTCCCCTAGACAGGCAGGGGTTCTCTCTGACGCCTAATTACTGAACGCACATCTGGAGCAGCTGCGCCCCACACGGCCTCAGGCACATTATTCTGCTCCAAATTCTATTTTCATTCCTGAGGCTGAGTCATAAAAGACTCCAGAGGCAGGATAAAGTCGGGTCTGTATGTGTCAGCATTCCTCTGTGTGTGAGTGTCTGTGTGTGAGTCTGTGCGGGTAGCGGGTAGCGTCTGCGAATCTCACTGTGATTGCCCAATCCATTTGCAAAAGTTGGGGGGGAATGAAGCGACATCAGGCGAATTCAACTGTGAACATACTGTGGGCCTCATTATCCACCCATTTTAAGGGGAAGCATTTGGGGCTCAGAATTAGCCAGTTAATTGCAGCACTTCTTTGTTCATTTTAGGGCAGGAGGAACTGCGTTCTATGAAAATATTCCAAGTTTCAAAAACTTAAGATCTTTTCATTGTCATTGTTCTTTATTTCCATCCTCATTATGCCACTTGAACATTCAGATCTGCCGGTATCACATCAACATTATTTTACGCGCGCGCGCACACACACACACACACACACACACACACACACATATGCTCCATGCCTGGAAAAGTAACTCAGTTTCTTTGCATCAGCAAAATCTGAAAGTCTTAACTCTGGATTGTTGTAAGATTTAATTAATGGACAACATGTCTAGGATTTAGCACAATGCCTAATGAACAAAGAGTAAAGAGGAACTGTTAATAACAGGAGGAGGAGAAAAGAGGTAGAGGAGAGAGGAGCCAGGAAAAGAGGAGGAAGTCTGCTTTGTTCTCAGAGAACCAGTCTAGGTTGGAGGGTGTGCGTCTCAGCCTGTATATGTATAATGTATTCTTTTGACTTACAGCCATGTCCATAAAAGTGAGGCCCCTTGAACCCCTTGGCCTGTAACTACCTCTTCAATAAGGAACAGAGAATTGGGGCAATTATCTGGCTCATTTCAGGTTCAAACTCTCTTTAGCCTGTAGTATCTGGATCTGGTGGGGGAAAGGTCTGGGGAGTGGTGGTATATTCTAATCTGACTTCTCAATGAGCCTTTTCCCGTTGCTGCAGTGAGCAAGAGCCTGCCCTAGAGAACGGGTAGAAAAGAAACAGAGGCCCCAGAAAGCTGAAATTAAAACAGAACATCTGAGAAATGCTTGAGAAAAACCAGGTCTTGCTTGTTTCCTGGGCAGCTATGAGGCCTTGGAGCTCCCTGATGAACCAGCCTCAGAGGCTCCCCAGACAAGCCACAGACCTTTGCCTGGTGGGAACTTTCATTCCATGTTCAACAAACATTTCCTGAGTGCCCACTGTGTGCCCAGTGCTGGCTGAGCTCTGGGGCTCCAGTGGGAGCTGCCCCCCACCAGTTAGCCTCGCTGATTCGCAGTCATCCAGAAGTCTCTGCTCCCAGAAACTAGTCTAGAGGCCTGGGAAGGGGGACAACCCTGCTGGGTGAGAACTTCTGGCCAATGACAGCATTGCCTTTTCAGAGCCAAAGTCCCCATGCAGGGGAGGAGCCAGATGGTCTGGGCATCCCCCTCCCATTGTCTGTCAGAAAGAGGCCAACTCCACGGTGGGGATGGCCTTGTCGGGGGTGGGGGTGGGGG
>SJYQ01026313.1:12993-133334 GCA_006410935.1 Redunca redunca
GGAGGAGAGATGACTACAGGCTCCTGACCCTCAGTTGGAAGTTTCTAAGAACACCAATTAGCTTTTTTAATTAGTAAAGGGGAGAACAAACAGGCATGTATTTCTTCTGCTCTGATTAAAAGCATTTAGGTCAGGTGTTCACAGCCAGAATTATTCAGTTTAAGTTGTCCCAAGCAGAAAATGGTTTATTTTTTCTTTTATTTTCAGGCAGGGGTCTGAATACTATTAGCCAACCATTGGCTTCTTGTTCCAGCCCAGAACTGCTTCGGCTGGTAGCTGGTGGTTGTGCCAGCTCAGAGAGGGGCAACCAGGAGTGGGCACAACTGCTCACAGTCACATTTGCTTGAAATGTGTAGCAGTTGAGGGGTGGAATGTGTGTGTGGCGGGAGGGTGCAATAAAGTCAATAATTTCCAGTTGCGTTAATTTGTCTGAACATCATCCAAGAAGAAGGAAGTTTCTTTACCTCCCAGACCCCAAAGAAACCTGATTTTTCTTCTCGAAGGTATGGTTTGGTCAACTGAAAGGAGTGAAGAGAAGGCCAGGAAGCTTTTACTATTAGTAGACTGGAGAGAAAGAATAAAGTCTAAACACGTCTCAAACATCGAGTGAGTTTAGATGAAACTAGGAGGTCTCTGAGGCTTGTCAGGGGCCACCTGCTGCTTGGCTCCTACTAAGGACTACAAATATATTTGGGAGCAAATGTCTTCCCCTTTTAGCTAGTGTCTAGTATCCACCCACCCCCCTTCCCCGGGCTTCTAACCTTGGCTGTCTCTAGCCTCACAAAGGGTTGGGATATCCAACCAAACTGAATAGGTAGATCAGTAAGGGACACAAAAGAACATTTGCTGGGCTCACACACAGCATCATCTAGGGTTTATTGTCAAACAGCCTTCCCTTCCCAGGAGTTCCAGCATGTTTCTTATTCCCTGGAAGGCTGCTCAAGCCTGGTATCCCTCCAGCAGTTGGTTCCACTCTTGGCGGGGTGTCCAAGATCTGCTTTGCCCCAGCACCCCACCAAAGTTTCTCCACACTTTCTCAAGTGTACAGATCCAGGGAGGGAAGAAAGACCAGACCCCAGACCCTAGTAGTGGTGGGGAGAGAAGCACTGCTGCACCGGTGTTCTTAAAGGTGAAGGCTGGCCTGGCAAACACGGGGACAGCAGCCACAGGGGGAAGTGAAGGTCTGAGTTACTTGACCATATTCGGTCTCAGTATTTTCCAGACACTAGCTTCTTTAACTGATCTAAATAGGAGTTCATAACCTGGGGTCCAAAGGGTCTGAAACCCTCTGAAATTGTGGGGTTCGGTGAGTACCGTGTCAGTGCGTTTTTTTTCCCCCATGGGGAGAAGGAAAGCAACAGCTTTTTTTTTTTTTTTTAGATTTTAAAGCATGGGCAAGTGATCCACAAAACGCTAGGAACTTTTTATTCACTTGTGCTTGTGCTAAATCTCTCAGTCATGTCCAACTCTTCACGATCCATTGGACTTTAGCCCACCAGGCTCCTCTGTCCATGGGATTTTTTGGGCAAGAGTACTGGAGTGGCTTGCCATTTCCTTCACTATTCACATACAAGTACCACAAATACGATGGTGAAGGAGGCAGTGAAATAGACTTGAGTATCTGACAAGATAAATTAAAGGAACAGACAAACAATTGTGTGTACCAAGGTCACGTGGATAGCTTTCCAAGAGGTACCTGCTCACAGGGGCTGAGAACCCCAGGACTGAGACAGGCAGCCCAGAACACCCAGTCCCCACCTCTTGTGTGCACCCTTGCCCACGTAGAAGGATGTGCAAGGTCTGTGTGTCTATAATAAAAATGAAATGGAGCTTTACTCCTCTAGAGCCTGGATCTTCAGGCATTTGCTGCCTTGTCCATACTGAAAGAGAGCCGAAAGTTTCAGGATGTTTTCCCTGCACAAACGCCCTCCTCTTGGAGGGATGGGGTCGGGGAGGGGAATATTGCCCGGATCTCCAGCTCCCTCAGCTCCAGCCAGGCCTATAGTGCCCCGTCTGAGACCGGGGAGCCGACACCGCCAGCCGCTAGCCGGGGCCACTCGCCATGACCTTAAAGTTCTCTTGGTCCAGGCTGGGCGTGGAGAAGGGCGCGAGATTCAGCAGGACAGGTAGACAGAAGCAGACACAAAGAAAGGGGCCTCGTCTCCTGTATTGCAGGCGGATTCCTTACTGTCGGAGCCATCAGGGAAGGGCCAGAGAGAAGATGGAGAATCAGAAAGAGCTAAGTGAAGCAGCCGGGCAGGAAAGCGGGAGCTGGAGCGCGGCGCGCAGGTAGAGAGGCCGAAACCCGCGTGCTGAGAAGGACCCAGAGGGGCCTCGGAGGCGGCCGGGCGCGTCTTCCTCCCATCTTTACAGGGAGGTTAATGAGCGGCCCCGTTCTAAATCGCCTCTTTACAACTCCTAGATCTCCTTAAGGCTCTGATTAATTAATCAGCCGACTCGAGAGGAGAGAGGTGCCCCTCCGCTGGGACCCGGCAGGTTTCGCCAGTTCATTTATTAATTGTGGTGAGGAAGGGCAGGGGAGGAGAAATAGCGGGCCAGGAAATGGGGGCAAGTGGCGCAGGCGGCCAGGTGGGATCAAATGGACTGTTCCTGAGGGGCAGCTGAGCGCGGGCACCCAGAGACTAGGACCCACACCCCCTCGGAGCAGGAGAGCGAGAGCACCACTCTCCCTCGGAAAGGGCGCCCCGCCCCAGCCTCCGTCCGTGCGGTCGCCAACAGTCCTCCTAGGGCCAGTCGCTCCCAGAGATGGAGGCTGGACGGAGCCCCCATCCCACCGCGTCTCCTCCCCTTAGACCACGGGGGTTGTGCACCTACAGGCCCTTGGCGTTGCGGCGTCCCGGGGAAGAGGGGGTCACTTCGTAATTGCGACCTCACTTCGCTCCGAAAATGCCATTTCCGGACGCTTCTGCCGGGTTGGAAAGCCTCATTTCTAATCCTTCAGCCAGGCTCCTGCCTCCAGAGGGCCGAGGCTCGGCGCTAGACCCTCCCAGGATTCCAGATCCCACCCCAGCGGCGCCAACCTGCGGCTGGGCGGTCGGCGATGCGGCTGGAGGCGCGCAGAATCCCGAGGCGCCCCTGACCCTCCTCCTGCGGTTTCGGCTCGGCCGCCTCCCGGCCTGGCGACCTTCCTGCCCTCCTGCCCACAACCAGGCCAGCGCCCGGCACTGAGATCGCCACCCCGCGCGCAACCGGGAGGCGAAAGTGCTGATCCCCAGCCGAGCACCGCGGGATGCACGCCGTCGGGGGCCGCCGCGCTGGCCCAGGGCCAGGGAGCCCTAGATAGGACTCGGTGTGTTCCGCGCAGTCCTAAATACGTCCGGAGTCGGGATCGAGGTTGGTAACAGAGGCAAATCCTTCCGCCATGACTTCTCCAGCCACCCCAGTCCCCAGGAGACGTGGTCCCACTGCAGTGCGCACTCTCTCCCTGGAGCCGCGGCAACTTGTGGAGCCTCATTCCCCCTGGCTCACATCAGAGCTCAGGACCCCGGCTCACCGGGGCCAAGGAGCTAACGGATTGACGAAGAGGTAAGAGGTTTAACGAGTAGAAATTTGGACCCTCTTCCTTTTTATTGGTTCAAAGGACAGGGTCCCTGGATATTGACTTCTCGCTCTAGAAGAGTTTCTGGAATTCTGACCAGTCCTTTCGAGTCCAATGGGGCGGGGGCTTCCACCGTAAGTTAAGGAGGAACTTTCCAGGATGGTAAAGGCTCAGGAGTTCATGGTTATTTTTCTCATTATTGTTACTCATTATTATCCAGTTAATTTGGGATTAAGCCCTCACCTCCACTCCTGCCGAGACAGCCTTGCATAGTAGCCCGGAATGAAAAGGGGGTGACTCAGAGCCGCCCCAAGATGAGGTGGGGTGGGGGAGCTTTGGCCTTAATTACCCCTGCAAGGTAGAGGCTGTTTTCCTGTAACTAGGGCTGAGGTGGGGACAGAAGGAGGAAGAATGGAAAGTGGGCTGAGGGCAGCCACTTTGGCATCTTCCTAAGAAAGCCCCACTGCTCTTCGTCCTACTCCTTACAGACAGTGGTGAGAGAGGAGCACTGACCTGGGTGCTTTCACAGGAGGTGGACCTGGTAAGCACCCAGTTATCAGCTAAATAGAAAACAGTGAAGACCTAACTGACCATATGTGGTCTCAGAATTTTCCAGATACTAAGTTCTCTGATGAGTCCAAATAGGAGTTGTTAACCTGATGGTCAAGGACTCTGAAATCCCCTGAAATTGTGGGATTTCATGGCTCTACAAGAAAGCCTTCATCATCTCCTGAGAAGCTCCGGGAGGAGAAGCAGCATGGGGGGCATGGGGAAAGGGGGCGAGAGGCCCCACCCGACACTGAGCTCTGGACACCCATCCACATGCTGCCAAAATGGAGCATGCAGATTTGCCAGTGAGCCATGGAGGCAGATTTTCTTCACTGCTTTCAGGACAGGTCGGGGTGCCTAAGCAGATTACAAACCTGGATGTTTTCCTTTCAGTTATTCTTGATTTGGGAGCTCTGGGGCCCTTAGGGCAGTAAAGCAGGAAAAGAACCTGTCCCTTGATCTCACCTCCACCTGGTAAACAGTCCAGCATCCCCTGCCGGCTGGGTCAGGGGTCAAAGCTGCCCCACCAAGTCTCAGTCTGTGTCAGGCTTGGCCCCTCAACCCTGTCAGCTCTGAGGGCTCATTTCTCTGTGAGCCCAGGTCTGCTCCCTCCGCACCTGGCCACCTGAATAACTACAGCAATTTTTCTTCTTCTTCCTATTTTTTGAAAACTGCAGAAGCCCCAAATCCTTAGCTCATCTTAAGGAAGATGGTGCCTTTGGATCTTGGGATGAGGGGCATTGTGGAATCAAATTAACCTCTAAAGCATTGCAGCGCAGGGTCTCCTAGAGGACTTGGTGCTTCAGATCAGTTCTGGATGCTGCCTGGATGGGTTCAGAAAACCTATGGATTCTTCTGTCTTTCTATGTTTGAGAAGAAAGAGAAGACAAAACCCAAGAGTGAGAGAGTGATGAGGGAGGAGAAAATGAGGGAGAGATTACAACAGATTAAAGTAATCAACTTCTCTTTCTAATCCAACAGCATCTGAAGCCTGATGCTTGTTTTAACCAGGCCAGGAAGAGAAGTTGGAGGCAGGGTAGGTGAGAGACTAAGTTCTCAGCTGACTGAGCCGTGGGGTCAGTGCCTCTGAGGCAGTGAGAAGGCAGAACCATCTTCTGGGGATGGTAGGGGTGCGGGTCTGGGTCTCCTCAACTGCAGTGTGGAAGAGTGTGGGGCTCTTAAGGGTCTCCAAGGTCTCCTGTGGTGCCTTGCCTGGGTCTAGTAAGGTCTTTCCTTGCATTTCCTCTGGGGCACACTGCTTGTTTGTGGGGTATGTGTGTACAGAGATAGTGGCTCTAAACCCTGGCAGATGGCTAAGAGCAACTGCCTCCCTGGGAGCCCAGGGAGGTACGATTGAGAGTAGAAAAATTCATTTTTCTAGGCTAGGGGAGTGAGGAGGTCTCTCTGGACTTGGAGTCAAGTGCTCCAGAGTCTAGGGAAATGGAGGAGCTGCAGCTCCAAAGGGGGATTTAGAGGAAAGGTCATATCAGGAAAAGCCCTGAACTCCCTATTGACTACAGTGTTATAAAGGCATTTCCACCAAACTCCCTTCCTCCAAGAATCCGGACTTTCTCTAAGGGAACAACTCCTCACCATTATGGGTCTTTGTGCTTCTACTAATACTAGAAAGTACGATTCTGGGCCATATGTTTCCACACCTAACATACATGGAATATGTGAAATGTACTGTGTACCATTCCTTTTTTAAGGGGAGTGTATATAGGTGAAAATATGAATTTCCTGTCTGCTACCTTTACTGCTGAGCACAGTTGGGAAAACATCATTTCCTGTCTCTTTTGCATGTTTTCATGAATCCTCTATCCTCAGCCTTTACAGGATGGCTTACTACTCTGAGAGGCACAGCTGCCCTGACCCAGGATTGCTCTCTGACTCCTAAGAGTTACCAACTCCTAGAAGACCTTGAAATACCTACCATGCAGCCCCTTTATGCCTGCTTCTCTCTACATGCCTTTTCAGAGGCAAGTAATTTTGTATTGGCCCAGTCCATACAGATTGAGATCCCTTCTCTGATTTCTGCCCCCTCCCACAAACAAGCCCCTGGACAAAAATGCACAGGCATCATTTTGTGAATGTGAATTTCTAGTAAGATGGCGGCGCCTGGCATCCCTTCAGATTCAGACACAGGCTCTCCCAGGCAGAAGGCCCTGGGAGCCTCCGCACAGTCCGGAGAGCAACGAAATCTTGGTCCCCTCCCTACGTGGAAACAGAGTCTGAAGCAAGACTCCCCCCAAACATTCTCCCTTCATCCTTTCTAGGGGGCTGCTGGAGTGAGAGCTGAGTCTGCATCTTGGGGGCCTGGAGGCTCCCATCCGAGAGCAGCGTTTTAGGCCAATTTCTAATTTCTGTGGAGAAAGAATAATCACTGTCCCTTTCCATCGACCCCTACCCACAAGACTGGTCGGGGCCGCGGGTCCCTGACTCTGTCTCTCTTCTCTTGCTATCCGGGACTCTGAATCGGGAGACCCCGCGGAGAGGGCCCAAGGCTGCACTCAGCACCCGGCAGCGGTGAGCCAGCGGCGCGCGGGAAGGATGGGAGGCGATTCTCTGCCCCCTCACACACACCTTCTCCTGAAGAGCGAGTCGGGTGGGAGCCAGCGGCGGTTGGGGGGAGCAGGCGTTGCGGGTACGCCCCAGACCCCCCCCCCCGGGGGGAGGCTGGATCGGTCCAGAGCTCAAGGTGAGCTGCTGCCCCCGGTAATCTACCCCCGCCGCGGCCTCTCGGCGCTCGAAGTGCGGCTGGGGCGGCGCTGCCCATCCCCAGAGGGCTGTCTGCGCCGCCGCTCCGAGCGGCGTGGTCCCGGCCCCCGGCGGCCGGCCGGTGGCAGGCGGGGAGCGTCTACCTACCTCTCCGGACCGCGCCGTCCTCCGCGCGTCTTCCAGGGCTGCAGGAACCCGGGACGTGGGCACGACCGAGCCTGGGGACGGAGGTGACGGCGCCGGGCCTGGGGTGAGGCTGCTGCCGGTCGCCGCCCCTCCCCCGCCCTGGGAGGCCTCCGGGAGCAGGGTCTAGGTCTGGGGCGGCGGCGCCGACGGCGCGGGGGCGCGAAGGGACCCGTGCGTCCTGGTTCCCCCGGCGCCAGCGAGCGTTGGGGGTGGGGGGCGAGCACGGGGCCGCGGCACAGAATCCGCGGGCACCTTCCTCCGCGTCCGCCCGGGCCGGGCTCCCGCCGGTCTCACCTGCCCCTCCCTGGGGCGCCGTCGGATCGCAGCGCGGCGGTTCCCAGAATGGGCCTTGCCTGCTTCTGGAAGGGCAGGGCCGCAGAGGAAAGGCGCCGAGATGGCCGGCAGAGAAAAGAGAGGGTGTGAGTGTGTGTGCGTGAGTGTGTGTGTGTGTGTGTGTGTGTGGAGAGAGATAGGGAGGCAAAGGCAAGGTGGGGGTGGGGGGTGGGAGCGTATTACAGACTATAGGGAAGAGAATTCGAGGGAAGCTTCCCAGAGAAGCGGTCAGATGCAGAAATAGACAAAAGAAGCGGGAGAAAGCAGAGTCGGGGGCACAGAAAGAAGCCCCGGGCTTCTGAAGTGAGCGACAAGTTGTCTTCGGGAGTTGGGAATGTGAGCGGGAGGGGCGAGACCGGAGGAGTCTGAGAAGAGGAGGGGGCGCCCTGACCTCGGCAGGAGGCGACAGTCACAGGCGGAGGACCCCTCCTCCGACCCCACCCCCGCCTCACCCAGTCCCTCGCCAGGTTGCAGCCCTTCTCTCGCTGGTGCGGCACCCGGGGCGACTTCCCGCGCTCCCCTCCTGCGGCTTCGCCCGCCTGGGGCTCAGACCGCCTGGGGGGTCGGCACCAGCCTGAGTGCTGCCCTTCTTTCTACCTGCCTTCTTTCTTCAGTTCCCTGGGCCTTAAATGGGACCTTCCCCCATTGAATGAACAGCACAGGTGAGGCCAGAGGGAAGGACCTTGGCCAAGGTCAAAGGAAGAGCTTGTAAGTTTCACTTTCCATCCCAGCTAGGACTCCTTCGTGTTTAGTTCTTTCGGGTTGCTGAAGCGCCTTCCTGAAACCACAGGCTCTTTTTATTTTTCTATCAGACCCCAATAGAGGTTTCAACTTAACCTATTATCTGTGAAAACTGCCACAATTTGAGTTCTAACCTTCCTAACTCCCAATTGGTTGGTCTCTAGGAACTGCCCTGTTTGCCAGGCCTCAGACTAAGCCTTCCTCCACAGCCAACATGGGGCTGGTTAGTGTTAGCCGCTCAGTCACGTCTGACTGTGCGACCCCATGGACTGTAGCCTGCCAGCCTTCTCTATCTGTGAAATTCTCCAGGCAAATGGGTTGCCATTCCCTTGTCCAGGGGATCTTCCCAATCCAGGGATTGAACCCTGGCCTCCTACATTACAAGCAGATTCTTTACCCTCTGAACCACCAGGGAAGCATGGGGCTGGGATATCAGTCAGAATCCAGCCTGTTCTGCAAATGGTTGGGTGGGGGGCAGGTATGATATGACTCAGATCTGAGTTCTAGGCCTGGCCTCTGCCAATAACTGAAGCCCTGGCCACCTACCCCACTTTTTATTCAGTTTGTTTCCCTGTAAAATGGGGGAGCAGGCGAGATGAATTGTTTTGCCTCTGCCTTTCCACTGGTTCACAGGTTCTGGGTTAGCTTACACTGAAAAGGCATCCAAATGATTATTTTATTATGAAGCCACTTAAATATGAGTATAGAAATATGACAACATTTAAGTTTGCTTAGTGAATGAGTCTATTTTTCTGTACTTTTATTGATAATACAGCAAAACTGCTAATGTTAAGTGTGTGGCTCCATGTATTTTTGCGTATGTATGCATGTACCTAAATCAAGATATTTTCAACCTTCCCTTATAACATTGTAGTCAATAACCCTCAGAAGGAACCATAATTCCATCTTCTATCACCTTAGATAAATTTTGTCTGTCCTTGAACTTCATATATATGAAGTCATGATAGGTAATCTTTCATGTTTGGCTTCATCTGCTCAATATTATGTGTGTGAGATTTATCCATGTCACAGTGTTACAGAAGCTCATTCTTTTTTATTGCCTTATTCCAGTTAATCCCATATTCCATTGTTTGAATATATGCCAATATATTTATTTATCCTTTTCTTTGTGGACATTTGAGTTGTTTCCAGTACTATAAAAAAAGCCACTATGAATGAGCATTTGTGTCCATGGGTTTTTTGATGGACACCTACACTTAAAAGAGACTCAGGAGTGGAAATGCTGGGTCATAGGGAAGGGATATGTTTATCTTTGATAGAAACTGACAGTTTTCCAAAGTGGTTGACTAATTTATACACCCACCAGCAATGTATGAGAGATCCATATCCCTTCCAATACCTGGCATTACCTGTATTGTTTGTTTTAGTTATTATGGGGATATATAATGATGTTGCGATGTATGTATGTGTATGCATGCATTTTTAAAAAGTGGTAAAATAAATAACTTTTATAAAATTTATAACATAAAATATCTACTGATCAACAGCTCCCCCTTCCACCATCCTACTTTCTGTTTCTGAGTTTGACTTCTTTAGATAGCTCACGTACGTAGAGTCATACATACAGTATTTGTCTTTTTATGACTGCCTCATTTAATATCTTCAGGGTTCATCTGTGTTGTGACATGTGACAGGATTTCCTTAGTTTTTAAAGCTGAATAATATCCCATTGTATGTATATACCACATTTTCTTTATTCATTCATCTGTTGATGGACATCTGGGTTTCTTTTACCTTTCCACTATTGCAGTTAATGCTGCCGTGAACATGGGTGTGCAAATATCTCTTTAAGATCCTACTTTTCAATTCTCTTGTGTATATACTTATAAATGGGATTGCTGGATAGTTCTATTTATAATTTTTTGAGGAACTTCTATACTGTTTTCCATAGGGGCTGTACCATTTTTACAGTCCCACCAACACTGCATTGGACATTAATTTTTCCACATCCTCAACACTTGTTATTCCCTGGTTTGTTTTATTTTAAATAGCTTTCATTCTAATGGGTAAGAGGTGATTTTAATGTGCATTCCTTTGAAGATAGTGAGGTTGAGCACTTTTTCATATGTTTATTTGCAGTTTGGATATCTGTTCCTGTGCCTTTTCATTACAGAATTCATTCATTCACACAGAGAGAATCAAGTCAAAGGGCCAACAGCTCTGAACTCCTCACCATGTAAGGAAAGCCATTCTGGACATGCCAACCATCATGGAGCTCCAGCCAACACCATGAGACGCACAGGGATTCCCTCAGCAGCCCCACAGAACCATGAGAAATAATCAGTTTAAGTCACATTTGCCATGGTTTGTTTTTCAGCAGCAGATAATTGAAATAAGGTTTTGTTTATTTTTTAAAAAGATTAATTCAGAAAACATTAACTGCTAGGCACTGAGAAGTAGAGTGATGACTACAATTCAGCCACACATTCCAGAGGGGAAAATAGAGAGGAGGCCAGAAGCCGTCATACACAGTGTCAGAAGACATGCCCAGGGCCCTGCAGAGGGCCCGTACCTGAGCGAGGGACAGGAGAGGGCAGTCTTCTGTTCATTTAAAACATATTTACTCTTGGACTTCCCCAGTGGTCCAGCGGTCAAGAATCCTCTTACAGGGGACATGGGTTCAGTCCTTGGTCTGGGAAGATTCCACATGCTGTGGGGCAACTAAGCTCCTTCATGCACCACAACTCTAGAGCCCATGAGCCGCAACCACTCAGCCTGTGCATTGCAACTGGAGAAAGCCTGAGTGCAACAGGGAAGACCCAACTCACCAACAATAGAAATACATAAATAATAAAACTTAAAAATATATGTCTACTCTTCACAGATACATACTACTAGATATAAAACAAACAATATAAAAATATATAAACTATAGATAAGGAAGGACCTAATAGCACAGGGAACTTTATTCGATATCTTGCAATAACCTATAATGGAGAAGAATATGAAAAAGTATATATATGTATCAATGACTGTGCTGTAACCTGAAACTAACACAACATTGTAAATCATCTATACCTCAATTAGAAAAATATATTTACTCTTCAACCCAGATTTATGAGTCAAACACTGTACTTTTTTAAAGTTCATGTGTAAAAAAAAAAAAAATAAAGTTCATGTGTGTGTTTTAAGATATCCTTCACTTGTTTTTCCCCAAATTATATAAATTGGGAGTTTATAATAATATAAACTAATGCTGTATTTTTGCATACTTTTCTCTGTTGCTTTTACAAACATAAATACACACACAGAACTTTTCTTTCTTTATTTGTTTTTAGTGAGATAGGAACACACACACACACACATATATATAACTTTTCAGCCAACTTGCTTTTAGGAGATGGTCAAAGAGTATGTGTATTTCAATAGCTGTTACCAGTCAACTTTCTTTAATAGCTACATTAACTCTCATTTCCACCAATAGTGTTTTTACCCTTGATCATATGTGCCAATGTGATAGAGAAAAGTTATCTCCTTTATTTCATTTGCTTTACTGAATATTGGGGAGGCTGTCCATCTTTTCTCATATCTATTGACCATTTGGATGTGTTCTTTGTCTATTTTCTTTTTTAAAACTTTTAAAAAATTGTCAGTTATCAGCATTGCAACTATTTCCCCAATTTACTGTCAGTTTCATTTTGGGTATTTTTTTCATATGTTTAAAAAAATAAGGTCAAAGATGCATATCTCTTAAAAATAGAAATTGAAGTATCTGGCTTTATTTAGAGAGTTCTCTGCACTCCAAAAGGTATTCATGTAGACACCTGTATTAGTTTTCTATTACTACCATAAAAAACTTCTCACTAAGTTGTCATCTTACAATTTGTAGTAGGTCAGAAGTCACACCCACAGAGGTTTCACCGAGCTGAAATCAAGGCATTGTGAGTGCTGCATTCCTTTCTGGAGGCTCTAGGGAGAATCTGTTTCCTCACTCATTTGAGCTGTTGGCAGAACAACTTACTTTCTTGCACTACAGGACCTCCATTTCCTTGTTGGTTGTCCCTGGAGGGATGTTCTCGGCTTCTAAAGGTCAACCACATTCCTTGCCTCTCTCCTTTCTTCATCTTCAAAGCCATCACTGGCCTGTCATGTCCTTCTAATGTTCACATTTTCTTCCCCCTTCTTCTCTGGATCTCTCTAATTCAACCAAGAAAGATTCTTCAGTTTTCAAGATTTGTGTGATTCTTTCTACCTGGATAATACGGAATAATTTCCTTCAAGGATGTCAAGGTCCTTAATCATATCTCTGAAGTCCTTTTGCTGTGTGAGATAACATATTTATAGGTTCCAGGAATTAGGATGTAGACATCTTTGAGGGGTCATTACTCTTTCTTCCACAATATCTAAATGTTCTTTTTCTTTATTTTTTAAATATACCTGAGATTTATTTGTACATATGGTGTGAGAGTACAAGCTTGTTAATAGGTTTGATCATCTTTTCATGAAATTATTGGCTCTTCTGTAAATTGCCTATTCAAAACCTAAGCTCATCTGAAGCGCTAACCTAATGTCATTTCATTGTCATTTAGTGAGAGCTCTTTGTTTTGGGTAAATATTAATCTTCAGCCTTTTATCTGTCTATCATGATAACAATAGCCTTTTGTGAACAAAAATAGGCACAATTTCTAACCTCATGAAACTTACATTCAGGAGGAAATAGATGTTAAATTTAGAAGTGAACATTTAATTACAGAGTCACATAAAGTGCTTGAAAAAAGAACAAGCCAGGCTCTGTGGTAGAGAATCTGGAAGAAATCCATGGACGTTGTCTGTAAGGTTCACAGAAATTGTCTTATAACAACATGATATTGCAACCAAGACCTGAAAGACCGGTAAAGAGATATCGAGTAGAAGCACAGAAGACGAGGGTGTTCCTGGCCACTCTCTTCTTGTCTCCACCGTCATGTGTGCGGCTGAATTCGCCCCTTGGCATGCCTTTTCACATGACTTTCAGGGTCAAGTGATTCCTGGTCATGAAACAAAAGAATCATCAATCCATTCTTCAATGGATTCGAATGAAAAGGGTAATAAAATCAGGTCCAGCTCCAAGAGAAGACACAGGAGAAGAACAAGGCTGGATCTATGAGAAACCTCGCCCTGTGAAGCGGCACTCAGTGTCAAGGTTACTTGTCTTTTACCATATCACTCTGAGAACATCACTGCTGTCTGAACAGTTGGCTGTGTTTCCCTGGACAATGATTTTTCTCTTTCTGTTGGTGTTTCTTCTTCACTAGTGTGTTGGTTTAGTAATAAATCCAGGGACTGGTGGGAAAAAAAAGTGTTCCTAGCAGAGACAGTAGTGCAAAGATCCTGAGGTAGTGTATAGGGCTAATTAAAGACTAATTTTCTATAAATCTGAAGCTATTTGTATAACAGGCTATTTGGATAGATTAAAGACATTCAGGTTCATAGAAAGTGGGACTTTTTTTTCCTTCAGTATTTTTGTTAGCTTTATGGAAGTATACTTTATATATAATAAAATTTACCAGTTTAGAGTTTATAATCCAATGAGTTTTAATAAACATTTATAGTCCTGTAACTATTTCTATCCCCACAAAAATTTCCTGATGTCCTTTTGTAGTCAGTCTGCTTCCCACCCATCCCCAAGCAACTGTTGAACTATAATCTTGTCACTATTAACTTGATCTTTGTAGGCTTTCATCTAACTGTAATTATTCAGAAAGTAGTATTTTTGTCCAGCTTCTGTCATTTAGCATGCTAACTTTGAGATTTTTTTTCATATTGTATGTTTCAGTAATTGGTTTCCTTTTAACACTGAGTGTATTTATTCCTTTTTAATAGGTATACAACATTTATATATCAGTTTACTAAATGTTGGACATTGGGATTGTTTCCAGTTTGGCGCTGTTATAAACAAAGTTGCCATAAACATTAACTACAAATCTTCATGTGGATAGATGTCTTCTCTTAGTAAAATCCCTAGGAGTGGGATTGCTGGGTTATATAGTTGGTGTATATTTCACTTGTATTCTGTGACCTTGTTAATATCTCTTATTCGCTATAGTGGGAATCTTTAAAGTAGATTTCTTAGGATTTTCAACATAGATGATCCGTGAATAAAGACAGTTTTATTTGTTTCCAATCTATATGCTTCTTATTTCTCTTGCCTATTTCACTGCATAGGACCAGCAATTCAGTGTTAGGGGTGAGAGCAGATAACCTTGTCTTGCCCTGATCTCATGGAGAAGCGTTCATTCTTTCAGTGTTAGGTACGCTGACAGGTATAAGTTTTATTAGTCACTCCTTATCAAATTGAGGAATTTCCCTTTTGTTCCTAGTTTGCTGAGAGTTTTTGTCAAGAATGGATGGTAAATTTCATTAAGTACTTTTTATGTCTCTATCTTTTTTAGTTTTTTGATATTGTGAATTGAATTACATTGGTGTGTGTGTGTGTGCACGCGTGTGCACGCCACACTGTGCAGCTTGTGGGACTTAAGTTCCCAGACCAGGAATTGAACCCCGGCCCTCAGCAGTGAGAGTTTGGAGTCCTAACCACTGGACCACCAAGGAATTCCCTATATTTATTTTTCAAATGTTGAACTAACTTTGCATTTTCAGGATGAACCCCACTTGATCTTGGTATATCAGCCTTTTTATTTATTATTGTATTCAATTTGCTTAAATGTTAAACCTTTTTATATCTAAGTGCATGAAGATTATTGATTTGTAGTTTTTGTTTGTTTGATTTTGTTTTTAAATTTTTTTCTCATTTGGGTATCAGGGTAATGCTGACCTCATAAAATAAGTTAGAAGAATTGCCTCCTCTTGTATTTTCTAGAAAAGTTTGTGTAGAATTGTGTAAATACTCTTTCCAAAATGTTTGGTAGAATTCACCACTGAGGCCATCTAGACCTGTAGTTTTCTTTGTGGGATTTTTTTTTTAAGCACAAGTTCCATTTCTTTATGAACATAAGACTATTCAGATTATATATTCCTTCTTGAGCAAGCTTTGAAAGTTTGTGTCTTTTAGGGAATTTTAAAGGAATTCTATGTTGTTGAATGTACTGGCATAAAGTTGGTCCTAATATTTCCAGAGGGTGAGATGGTTGGATGGCATCACTCAATGGACATGAGTTTGAGCAAACTCCAGGAGACAGTGAAGAACAGGGAAACCTGGCATGCTGCAGTTCATGGAGTTGCAAAGAGTCAGACACGACTTAGCAACTGAACAACAACAATATTCCCTAATGTTCTTTGCATGTCTATAGGATCTGTAGGTGTTTCCTCATTCATTTCCAATCATGGTCATTTATGTCATCTCAGTTTTTTTTTTTTTCCTCTTTTCCTAACCAGTCTGCCTCCTGCCTAGAGGTTGATCAGTTACATTAATCTACTTTAAAAGTGTTTGGTGTCATTGATTTTTCTCTATTGTGTACATATGTGTGTGTGCTCAGTCGTGTCTGACTGTGACCCCATGGACTGTAGCCCGCCAGGCTCCTCTGTCCATGGAATTTTTCAGGCAAGAATACTGGAGCGGGGTGCCATTTCCTACTCCAGGGAATCTTCCCAACCCAGAGATGGAATCAGAATCTCTTGCATCTCCTGCACTGACAAGTGGATTCTTTACCACTAGCAACACCTGGGAAGCCCTTCTATAGTTTATACATTTTCTTTCATTGATTTCCACTCTTTATTATTTCCTTCTGCTTACTACAGGTTTAATTCGTTCTTCTATTTTTTTTCTAATTTCTGAGGTACAAGTTTAGAGTATTGCTGTCAGACCTTTCTTCTTCCTTTTAAAAAATAATTTAGAATTTCTTTATATTTATTTTTGGCTGTGCTGGGTCTTCGTCACTGCGTGCGGGCTTTCCTCCAGTTGCAGCGAGCAGGGTTACTCTTTATTGCCATGTGCAGGCCGTTCATTGTGATGGTTTCTCTTGTGGAGCATAGACTGCAGTGTGTGAGCTTCAGTAATTGCAGCACGTGGGCTCAGGAGTTGAGGCGCACAGGCTGAGTTGCTCCCCAGAATGTAGGATCTTCCCAGACCAGGGACTGAACCTGTGTCCCCTGCATTGACATGCAGATTCTTAACCACAGGACCACCAGGGAAGTCCAGGAGCTTTCTTCTTTTCTAAGGTAAGAATTTAATGCTATTATTTTCCTTTAAGCACTGCCTTAGCTACATCTACTGCATTATGATAAATTACACTATTAAATTTCATTCAGGTCAAGATATTTTCTAATTTCCTTTGTGATTTCTCGTAAGATCTGTGAGTTATGCTTAATTTCCAGAAATTTTGATGATTTGTCATCTCTGTTGTTGCCGATTTTTGGTTTAATTCTGTTTTGGTCAGAGGACATATTTCGGAAATTTGAATCCTTTTAAACGTATTAAGAATTACTTTTTTGGTCAGATTATGGGCCAATAGTCATATGACAAGAGGACCGAGCCATTATCATACCTAGACCCTCTTAAAATTCACCCCCGATGTTTGACTCATAACGAAACTGTGTCATTTCATTTAATTAAATTTGAACTTAAGTCAGTCCTTATGGTGCTCTATGAGGCTTACAATCAGAAGCCAGTAATGGAGGTGAAAGTTCTATTGAATGCCTTGTCTAAGAGTTCAGTACTGTGTATTTTTAGAAGTGAAATGAATGTCTTGGTCATTCTCACTGTCAGGAACTCTGAAGGGGATAAAGAGTATCTTGGTGAGGCCTTGTATTGTAGCTCTAGTATGTACAGTGGCATGTCTGACTTTGATTTGTTTTGAGGCATCTGTGAAGCCAGAACATTCCCAGAGTTCTTTATCCCAAAAGAGGTGACCTTGAATAAAGAGTTGTTGTTGCCGCCATTGGTTGGACCAAATGGCTAGACCACTGACTATGGCCTAAATGTCTGAAAAAATGTGCAGAAGGGACCAATTGGCGGCTGAGACATCCTTTATTGCTAAGAGAGCTGCCAACATTTGGCAAATTGTGTGGACCCTCAGGTCCTATCCTTTATCAGAGATGTCTGGTAAGGAATGTAGGCAAAGAGAGAAAGCAGACTTCATCAGGGGTGAAGGTGGCACTGTCATCCTTTAAGCATATGAACTGTTCACTCAGCGGATCCTCAGGGGCTGCCTAAGTGACCAAGGGATGTGGGAGAGGGATGATCTCTTCCAACACTGGTGGCCACCCTCCTGCAGGAGGGATTTGCTGCAGAACCAGGTTTGGCTCTGTCCTCTAGGTACCATTTTCATTTTATCTAGGCAACATCAACAACCATGCCAAGTTTGTGGGTGATTTATTATGTACCAATAGATAGCTAGACTAGACTTGAAGCAGTTGATCAAATGTGTAGTTCAATATATGATCAATGATTGTAATAGTGTAACTCTAGAAGGCAATGGCACCCCACTCCAGTACTCTTGCCTGGAAAATCCCACGGACGGAGGAGCCTCGTAGGCCACAGCTCAAGGGGTCACAAAGAGTCGGACACGACTGAGCATCTTCACTTTCACTTTCATGCACTGGAGAAGGAAATGGGAACCCACTCCAGTGTTCTTGCCTGGAGAATCCCAGGGACGGGGGAGCCCGTGGGCTTTCGTCTATGGGGTCGCACAGAGTCGGACATGACAGAAGCGACTTAGCAGCAACTTAGCAGCAATAGATAGCTAGAAGAAATAAGGGCCAATGTTTATTGAGTACTAAGCACTACACCATTTAGACTCTTTTATGGCTGTGTTTTTTTTTCTATTTTTAAATTCACTTTGCTTCTGTGATCCAGGAAAAGGTCAGGCATTCTTTGCTTAGAGTGGTGAAGGGCAAGGTCTTTGTAGAGTGACAGACAGACCAAAGCTTGACTCTTGGCTCTGCCTACACTCACTGTCTTAACTTAGGCACCTTCACCTTTCCTTAACTTGGAAACTTAGCTGATAAGTCTTTGAGACAAGTACATGAGATAAAATATGGAAGTAGTTTAACATAGTGGCTGTTACGTAGTGAGACTTCAGTTAAGTGTTAATGATAATTTTACTACCCAATTTGCATCTCAGCTATTCACTCGCTGTGGACCAACCTGAACCTCAGTTTCTTCCTCTACTATGTGAGGATAACAATAAGCATCTCAGAGTTGTTTTGCGATCTAACCCAGTGTCTCACACTACAACACATTTACTCTCAGTGTAAAAGAGCAGTACAAACACCAAAGACCCGCCTCCGAATGCATTGTCATAGGACCGCCAACACTCTGGAACTCAAACATTCCTGTAATGTAGCAGCTCCTACAATACAGCTCAACACACATTCTTGTTTATGCAGTTCATCTGCATCCCAGACATCATGTTTGTGATCTCAGCCCTGCATGCTGGGGCGGGGTGGTATTTCTTTTGCATAACCTAGTGGTTGAAAGCTTGCTGTCCTGGAGTCAAATCCTAGGTCTTCCTCTTATTAGCTGTGTGAACTGAGATAAGATATTTAACTTCTCCAAAAGTCAAATACAAATTAAGGCTAGTTAATGTCTATCATTTCTCAATGTGACTCCAACCTCTGAGGTTTAGAGGAAAAAACAATATGGGATAAGCAAATTAGATTTTTTAAATAAACTTACGGTTTTAATCACAGGTTCTGTCACAAAAAGAAATCTCAATTCTTGGCTCCAAAAAAGGAAGAGGGATAGGTATAGCATGAAGAATTTCATTCAGACCTGAGATGACATTCTTGGCAGCATGGGTCACTCAAAGAAAAGTAATGACTAAGAGGAGGGAAAAGAGGCGGAAGCCACATTAGAAGGATCTCAAAACAAAAGGCAGCTTCACCTAAATGAAATGATTTGACTGTAGTCTTGGGCAGGCAGAAAAGATAGCTAGATCAGTGGTTTCCAAATGTTTCCGATCAATCCTGTAGGTATATATTATATTTGTGTATATATAGTATATAAAGTACAAGTCTCTCAAGTAAACAGGAGAAATTTGACTAGAATTATCTTTGGATTGCCTGGAGTTATTGCTTCTCTTTGACAGTAAACTGAAAAATGAAGTATGGTTATGAAGTATATTTATAGTGTGTGTGTGTTGATACATATTATGTGTGTAACACGGAGAGAGAGAAAGAGAGAACATGTGCTGGGTCTTTGTGTCGTCTACTGTTTAACTGATCTATTGTATTTCAGTTTTTAAAGTGCTGGTCACAATCCACTAAATGTTTTACACCACTCATCCATGAGCCATGACTCACAATTTAAAAACCCGAGACTGGATGATTTCTTTCTATCCATTTTAATATGAGCCCAAGAGAGGCTTATTCTCACTCCATACTTGATGTTTCAACATAAATCTTATGGATTTAGATAAAGTACAATTCTCTCAAGTAAACAGGAGAAATTTGACTAGAATTATTTTCAGATTGCCTGGGGTTATCGCTTCTCTTTGACAGTAAACCAAAAAAAAGGAAGCATGGTTATTAAGTCTAATGGCTTGAGTTGAATTCTGGCTCTGCCTCTAGCTGGCTGTCTCACCTGCCTCAGTTTCCTCATCTGTATAACAGAAATAATAATAATAATAATGCTGCTGACGCTCAATCAATCACTCAGTCGTGTCCGACTCTTTGTGACCCCATGGACTGTAGCCACCAGGCTCCTCTGTCCATGGGATTCTCGAGGCAAGAATACTGGAGTGGGTTGCCATTTCCTTCTCCAGAAGAAGTCCTAGACTCACTCAAACAAATATTAAAGATTTAAAATAGATTCCAATTAAGTGAACTACATGTCAGAAGAAAGCCTAATACTACTTTGCTGCTAAGTCGCTTCAGTCGTGTCCGACTCTGTGGGACCCCGTAGACGGCAGCCCACCAGGCTCCCCCATCCCTGGGATTCTCCAGGCAAGAACACTGGAGTGGGTTGCCATTTCCTTCTCCAATAATAATAGTAAATAATAGTAAAAGTAGTGGTAGCAGCGGTAGTACCTGCCTTCTGAATAACCAGGTAAGACCACACAGGCTTGGGACATAGTAAATGCCCCCAAATATTGGCAACTGTGTTATTTATTATTTTTGAGTATTCGGTGGTGGTGTCTTGCAGCGGAGACCTGAAGACAGCTTAGCCATAAGCAACACTAAACTAAGGAAAGAAACTGCAGGCAGTAAATTGGCATCTTTGGAAAGTTTCCCGTTGGACCTGCCTTACCCTTGACAGACACTAGAGGGTGCTCCATGCTCAGAAAGCCACATATTTCCAGGCCCAGAAACCTCTGCCCAGTGATGGCTTGCATGAAGCTGACTTTCCCTTTGAGTCTGGTGATTAACTGTGAAGGAGCTGCTGCATTGGTTCTAAAACAAAGAACTTTGGAGGAATTAGGAGGCACAGCAGTCAGTTGTATCAGGCAGAAATTTAGCTCCCTCAGAATGTCACCAATTGGCTTTTAGCTGGGCTGTGACTTTCTGGAAGACTGGGTCAGCATCTTACTCAACCACAAGCCCCAGAGTCTAACACACATAGCATCTGAAATATTGTGATCACTTTGTAAATATCAGGGCTTCTCTCGTGGCTCAGATGGTAGAGAATCCACCTGCAAAGCAGGAGCCCTGAGTTTGATCCCTGGATCAGGAAGATCCCCTGGAGAAGAGAATGGCTACCCACTCCAGCATTCCTGCCTGGAGAATTCCTTGGACAGAGGAGCTGGTGGGCTACAGTCCATGGGATTGCAAAGAGTCAGACACAACTGACTGACTAACACTTTCACACTTTGTAAATATCCGAGACCTGAAAGTGAAGTCGCTCAGAATAATTACAGATTGGCAAGTGCTGGTATGTATGACCACTGAGCATTATGAAAGCGTCCAGAAGGCTGTGATTGGGGCAGGTTAGCTGGAATAGCTTCCTTATATTCCGGAGTCCTGGTCCTCTCTAGAGTACAAAGAAATTCTCTTCCACATTTGGCTTTTGATATTCAAAAACAGCTTTGTGCTCCATTTCCTTCACGTCTTTCATGTGGAGTGATTTCCAGGTTTCTTAGCAAGTTGATCACTCCCTGCAGCATTGTAAGAAGCAAATAATAGTTTAGGGTCTACTGGGTTCGATAACCTCCTGCCATTCTATACATCATTTAATTATATCTGTTTAATTTTCACAACAATCCTATGAGACTACGGTTATTATCCACACTCTACAGATTAGGATACAGCAGGATTTCATAACTAGCCCAGGTTCACACTATTAGGGAGTGTCAGGGCCAGTGTTTGAACCCTGATAATCTAGCTTCAAAAGATGCTTCCTCAGGGAATACCCTGGTGGTCTGCTGGTTAAGACTTGGCACTTGCATTGCTGTGGGCCTGGTTTTGATCCCTGGTCAAGGAACTAAGATCCCACAAGCAGCATGGTGTGGCAAAAAAGAAAAAAATATGTTCTTTACACTGTGAATTAGCTATATTACACTTAAAAATTTTAAAGATGCTTGTTTAAAATTTCACATAAAAGAATAACAATAGCTAACAGTATAGAGGGTGCCACGTACTCTTCCAAATGGTTTATATTCGCCAACTTATTTAAGTAATTTATTCATCACATATATTCAGCTGTCACCCGTGTTGTTAGTACAAAAATCCTAATACAGAAAAGTAAAGAGAATAATATGATAAACAGCATGCACTTATCACCTGGAATGAAAAAATAGTTAATGCTAACATTGTCTAGCCAAAGCAATCTTGAAAAATAACGAAGTCGGAGGGCTTACACTTCCCAGTTTCAAAAGCTACAGTAATCAAGGCAATGTGGGCCTGGCAAAAGGATAGATGTATAGATCAGTGGACTAGAACTGAGAGTCCAGAAATAAACCCGTATATCTATGGTCAAGGTGTCCAGACCATTCAATGAAGGAAGATCCTTTTTTTCAACAATGGTGCTGCAACAAGTGGATATCCACTTGTTCAAAGTGCAAAGGAATGAATTTGGATCCCTAAATTCCCCGCTCATTCTATAAAAATTAGCTCAAAATGGGTCCAAAACCTAAACATAAGGGCTAAAGTATAAAATGCTTAAGAGACACAAGTGTCAATATTTTTGATTAGGCAGTGGTTTCTAGATATTACACCAAAAGCACAAGAAGAAAAAAATAAACTGGGCTTAATCAAAATTTAAAACTTGTGTGGATTGAGGCACTATCAAGAAAGTTAAAAGACAAGCCTCAGCACGGAAAAACATATTTGCTAATCATAGCTCTAATAAGCGTCTTGTATCCAGAATATATGAAGAGCTCTTACAATGTAACAATGAAAAGACAAATAACACAATTTAAGATTGGGCAAATGATTAGAATAGACATTTCTCCATAGAAGACATACAAATGGCCAATAAGCATATGAAAAGACAATATCATTAGTCATCAGGGAAAGGCAAATCACAGCAACAGTGAGATACTACTTCAAACCCAGAGTCATGGCTCTAATCAGAAAGACAATAAACGGTTAGCAAGGATGCAGGGAAATTGGAACCCTCATATATTCCACTACTGTGGAAAACAGTTTAGCACGTTCTCAGATGGGTGCTAAAAGACCCAGGAATTCCACTCCTAGGTGTATGCCTCAGAGAATGAAAACATATGATTTATATAAAGATTTGTATATGAATGTTCATAGCAGCATGATTCATAATAGCCAGAAAGTGGGAACAACTCACATGTCTATCAGCTGATGACTAGATAAACACAATATGGAGTATCATGCAAAGGGATATATAATTCTACCATGAAAAGGAATAAAGTGCAGACACATACTACCACATGGATGAACCTTGAAAGAAGTGAAAGAATGCTGTCCCAGAAGCCAGATGCCATGTATTGTGTGATTTTGTTATATTAAATGACCAGATAGGCAAATCCATTGAGATTTGTGATTTCCAGGGGTGAAAGAGAGGCAGCACTGGGGAGTGACTGCTAATGGGCACAGGATTTCTTCAGGGGGATGATGAAAATGTTTTTAAATTAGATAGTGGTGATATGTGAACAACCTTGCGAATATACTGAAAATCACTGAATTTTACACTTTAAAAGTGGTGAATTTTATGGTATGTAAATTATATCTGAATATGCAAAAAAGAGAAAAGTTTATATTCTCATCTCTAGCTCAGTTGTACTCAAACATTCTGGTCACAAAACCCCTCTATATTCTTAACAACTATTGCGGGCCCCCAAGAGCTTTTGTTTATGGGTTTTGTTTTCAGTTTTGTTTGTGTGTTTATGTTAAATACCCATTGACATTCACCACTAAAACTGAGAAAATTTAAAATATTTGTGAATTCACCTAAAGTAGCATTAATAAACCATATACATGTTACATGAGTAATGGTTTTTGAAAAATATATTTTCTGAACCAAAAAAATTAGCAAGACGAGTGGCATTGTTTTTGCATTTTGGCAAATCTCTTTAATATCTAGCTTAATATAAACCAGGCAGATTCTCATATATGTTTCTGCATTCAATCTGTTTTAATATGTTGTTTGGGTTGAAATACATGAAAAAACCCTCCAATTTCACAGATATGTAGTTAGGAGAAGGAGTATTTTATAGCCTTTAAATAATTGTAGTTATTTTTCTTAGATATCATACCCAAACTGGTCAAGCAGTAGTTTCTTGGAGGTCAGTTGCAATTTGGAATCTGAAATCATATCAACAAACTTTTCATTCTGTTACATTAAAATGCTGACACATTTCATGATTCAATACCAAAATTTCACATTCATTGATATCAATACCAAGCTCATTAGAAAAGTCTAGGTTTGAGGAAGCTATAAGCTCTGGGTGGTAGATCCAAGTTTTCCAAAATATCAATATGTGTTTTAAAACTTGAATCTCCTAATTAGCAATGAAAGCTGCCAGTTGTTTTCCTTAAAAGGGAAAGCTCAATTTCTTTTTAAAAAAAAAAAATCGAGGCTTTCCTGGTGTCTCAGTGGTAAAGAATCTGCCTGCCAATGCAGGAGACACAGATTTGATCCCTGATCTGGGAAGATCCCACAGGTCTGTGCACCACAACTATTGAGCCTGTGCTCTAGAGCCCGGGAGCCACAACTCCCGAAGCCCACGTGCCCTAGAGCCCGTGCCCTGCAGCAAGAGAAGCCCCTGCAAAGAGCGGCCCTCTCACTGCAACTAGAGTGTAGCCCCCACTTCCCACAACTAGGGAAAAGTCCGTGCAACAATGAAGACCCAGCACAGCCAAAAAAATAAAATACAGGTAAATAAAATTATTTCAAATATCTATCAATACCCAGGTCTGAATTAGCATAGATTTCTTTTTCTGTCAGTCACTCTTTCAAGGAAAAATGGTGTTCCTTTTTTTTAAAGCAGCTAGGTTAGCTCACCGGAGAAGGCAATGGCACCCCACTCCAGTGCTCTTGCCTGGAAAATCCCATGGACGGAGGAGCCTGGTAGGCTGCAGTCCACGGGGTCGCTGAGGGTCGGACACGACTGAGCGACTTCACTTTCACTTTTCACTTTCATGCATTGGAGAAGGAAATGGCAACCCACTCCAGTGTTCTTGCCTGGAGAATCCCAGGGATGGGGGAGCCTGGTGGGCTGCCGTCTATGGGGTCGCACTGAGTCGGACATGACTGAAGCGCCTTAGCAGGTTAGCTCACAGACTGAAACAAGTGCTTTTCCTCAAGACAACCACTGTCCTTCTATGTGCAGAAGTACAACTACTTTTCATGTACTCAGGGGATTGAGTTTTAATAAACAATCATTTTTATTGCTTCATCAAGCACATCCTTAATGCAACTGGCTTTTGTTTTGTCTTGTTCTTACTGTCAGTTTGTGGTGGTGAAGAATGCATGACTTCCTGTATCATTTGGTGCCATGGCAGCTTTACCATCATTGTAAGTGATGCCGATGTCAGTGTGGGGAGAAGACAAATTATGACTCACTGTTTGACTTCGTGAGCCCCCCGGAAGTGTCTAGAGTCCCCCAGGAGTCTTCGGACTAGACTTTGAGAACCACTGCTCTTGTTCATTCTTTCATTCAAACATTTTAATGGAACACTTGGTATGTGCTAGGCCCTAGGGCCACAGAGGGACACAAGCCAAGGCCTTGCATTCTCACGGGGAGACCCATAAATAAACAAGAAATTTTCAGGTGATAGTAACCCAAACATGAAAGAGTATCATTGAGGAAGGGGACAATACTAGACAAACGAAGGAAGACCTCTCTGGGGTGACATGTGAGTGGTGACCTGATTGGTTACGAGCGTCTGGGTGTCCTTGTCAGAGTGCAGCGCTCAAGGGGCAGAAGACAGAGCGCTCGCATTGCTGTAATCCTACAGAGTAAAGCCACGGCCCCTCTGCGTCTGCATACCACACCTTACGAAGAAAGCATCCCATCCAAGACACTGGGTTGGAAAGGATCAAAAACCTGTGTTCTGATCCCATTTTTTCTTTTGCCAGGGATCAAACCCATCCTCCTGCAGTGGAAGCTGGAAGCACGGAGTCAACCCCTGGACCACCAGGGAAGCCTGCTGTTCCCATCTTCAGCAAACTCTTCTCTTCACCTTTTTGAGCTTCAAATTCCAAGTCCTTACTTGAAAATAGCATGGTAGTAACTCCCCAGACCACCTTATTACCATATGGTGGTAGTGGTTGTTTAGTTGTTAAATTGTGTCCGACTCTTTGTGATCCCATGGACTGTAGCATGCCAGGCTCCTCTGTCTATGAAATTTCCCAGGAAAGAATACGGGCTGCTGCTGCTGCTAAGTCGCTTCAGTCTTGTCTGACTCTTTGCAGCCCCATAGACTGCAGCCTGCCAGGCTCCTCTGTCCATGGGATTTTCCAGGCGAGAGTACTGGAGTGGGTTGCCAGTGCCATTTCCTCTCCAGGGGATCTTCCCAACACAGGGATCAAACCCAAGTCTCTTGGATTTCCTGCTTGGCAGGAAATCTTCTCAGGCTTTCCTGGGAAGCCACACCTTAGTAAGAGTGGAATTCAAATGAAGTAAGAGTGTACTGGACAGTTCTTTATCCAGTGTGTTGAATAAATGTGTTACCTACTCTGTCAGACTCATTTACCTTCTCCTGCAAGGAGTGGGGCTGCAGGTTCTAACCCTGAGCACAGGTCAGCTCAGTCAGCCCCTCCCCCAGTGGCCTCTCCTTTTTCACAGGAATCTTAGTTGAGTCATATCTCTTCTATTCCAAATGGGGATTTTTTAAAAAAAAATATTTACCTTTATTTATTTATTTGTTTGGCTGCACTGGGTCTTAGTTGTGGCATGAGAACTCGTAGCTGTGGCATGTGGAATCTAGTTCCCTGACCAGGGATTGAACCGGAGCGCCCTGCATTGGGAGCGAGGAGTCTTAACCACTGAACCACCAGGGAAGTCCCCAAATGGAGATTCTTTCTTTGAAGAGAATCTGATTAAAGACCTGACATCAATCCTAATTTTTGAAAACATCTCATTCCTTTCTACAGGCTCTCCCATTCTTCTTCCTTTCCTAGCTTGTTGAAATCATAAAATTTTGCCTGCTAAGTCAGTAGATTTGTATTGCTAACAAGCCTGTCTTCCATGTTTTTATTCAAGTTATGGAATAAAATGCCAAGCCTTGCATAGGACACTTAAGAACCTCCCCAGCAACACATGTACACACACACACACACACACACACACACACCCCTCATCCTCCAGACTGCTACTGAGCTGGTGTTCTGTTGTTTTACCAACTTCACATTATTATGTGGCCATATGTCGTATCTCTGGGCTTCCCCAGTGGAGCAGTGGTAAAGAGCTCCTGCAGGAGCCATAGGAGATGCGAGTTCGATCCCTGTATCAGGAAGATCCCCTGGAGGAGGGCAGGGAGACCATGCCAGTATTCTTGTCTGGAGAATCCCATGGACAGAGGACCCTGGTGGGCGACAGTCCACAGGCTCACAAAGAGTTGGACACGACTGAAGTGACCTACCATGCATGCACGCCTTATCTCCAGCTGGTTCCCTGGCTGTGTATATTTGGCTGCCTTGCAAACAAGGTCTCCTGCAGATTGCTCTCCCAAGGGCTTCTCTTAGATTAATAAATACATGTGACTCTATGAAGATACGCTGTTTACCTGGGTTCTTAGAGTGTTCAACTCACTTCATTTTGCACAGAGCGAATGGAGGTGCGGAGCCACACAGGGACTAAAAGCTGAGAATACTAAAACTTTTTATTCATTGTGTAGCCGTTCTGGCCAAGGAAAGCGGAGAGCCGGGAGGCAGAGGGTGGGATGAAGTGGGGAGGAGCCGGAGACCCCACCTGGCGACCTGCAGGGCTGAGGAGCGGTCAGTACGCTCGCGCCACTGGATTAACCTCTTCCGGGCTGCACCGGGCCGCGCGGGTGATGCCTGGAGGGGGACAAGAAGCGGATGCCACCAGCGTGTCCCTCAGACGAAGAGCAAGAGCAAGTAGGGTTTGGTCCAGAGGTTCGGGTTCATCCCAGGGGCGTCCTAGGCCCAGACGCCCGGTGTCTTAAGCGGGGCTCGGCGGGCTACTCCAAGACCCCAAACCGAATGGAGAGCTACGCGGCAAAGTGAGGCTCCGAGGAGGCCCGCGGTGGCGGTTCTTTCCCAAGGCACGGAAAATCCTTAGCTCTGACCCCTTTTGGTCAAAAGCTGAGAGGGCGAGGGGGGCGATGCGGCGTTACCTAGGGGACCCAGGCCGGCGCAGAGGTCCCGAGGTGCCGCCGCTTTTTCAGGCTGCTGCGTTGTTCCGAGAAAGGCGGCGTGGTCCCCGGGGCCACTGCCTGTGCAGTGAGCGCCCTTCAGTTCAGTTCAGTTTGCTCAGTCGTGTCCGACTTTTTGCGACCCCATGGACTGCAGTACGCCAGGCCTCCCTGTCCAGCGCCCTTCGGGCGGTTCCAACCGCAGGCTCCGGGAGCTGAGCCGCTGGCCTCCGTCCCTTGGACGGCCGGCAGGGGGCGGTGTTTGGCCACAGGTGAGCAGACCCAGCCGGACACTGAAGGTGGTTCCGGTCCTCTGGTTGGGTCTTGCCACTACCGGTCTGTCTGGACTTGTGCACCGACCATTATCTGGGTTCTTGCCTACCCATACCCCACATCTCTCCTAGTTCTCTCAGGCTGCCCACGCCCCCCAAGTAATGATGACTGCACCCCTCCAGAAACATTGTTTTGTTTTTGTTTTTTCCCAGAAACGTATTAATACAACACTCGCTCCAGGGATAATTCTTCTTGGTCTCATGTCAGTGGTCTAAATTAGAAAGAGGAGGGGGCCTGGTTCAAGTTCCTGATCTGCCAATTGTCAGCTGTGTGACCTTGGACAAATTACTTTACCTCTCTGGGTCAAGTTGCTTATCCTCAAAAACAGACTAATAACAACAGTAATATCTGTTGTGCAATCTGCCAATGACTTATATGCCATGTTGTTCAGTCACTAAGTTGTGTCTGACTCTTTGCGACCCCATGGACTGCAGGATACCAGGCTTCCCTGCCCTTCACCATCTCCCAGAGCTTGCTCAAGCTCGTGTCCATTGAGTTGGTGATGCCATCCAACCATCTTGTCCTTTGTCGTCCCCTTCTTCTCCTGCCTTCAGTCTTTCCCAGCATCAGGGTCTTTTCTAATGAGTCAGCTCTTCACATCAGGTGGCCAAAGTATTGGAGCTTCTGCTTCAGCATCAGTCCTTCCAACTAATTCTAACCATTGATTTCCTTTAGGATTGACTAGTTTGATCTCCTTGCAGGCCAGGGGACTCTCAAGCGTCTTCTCCAACATCACAGTTCAAAAGCATCAATTCTTCAGCGTTCAGCCTTCTTTATGATCCACTTCTCACATCCATACATGACTACTGGAAAAACCATAGCTTGGACTGTACAGACCTTTGTTGACAAAGTAATGTCTCTGCTTTTTAATATGCTGTCTTGGTTTGTCGTAGCTTTTCTTCCAAAGAGCAAGCATCTTTAAATTTCATGGCTGTAGTCACCATATGCAGTGATTTTAGAGCCCAGGAAAATAAAATCTGTCACTGCTTTCATTGTTTCCCTGTCTATTTGCCATGAAGTGATGGGATCAGATGCCAGCTTTTTGACTCTCCTCTGTCATTTTCATCAGGAGGCATTAGTTCCTCTTTACTTTCTGCCCATAAGGGTGGTGACATCTGCATATCTGCGGTTATTGATATTTCTCCCACAATCTTGATTCCAGCTTGTGTTTCATCCAGCCTGGCATTATACTCTGAGTATAAGTTAAATAAGCAGGGTGACAGTATACAGCCTTGGTGTTCTCCTTTTCCAATTTGGAACCAGTCCATTGTTTCACGTCTGGTTCTAACTGCTACTTCTTGACTTGCATACAGGTTTCTCAGGAGACAAGTAAGGTGGTCTGGTATTCCCATCTCTCTACACAAGGCTTTGGCATAGTCAATAAAGCAGAAGTAGATGTTTTTCTGGAACTCTCTTACTTTTTCTGTGATCCAGTAGATGTTGGCAATTTGATCTCTGGTTCCTCTGCCTTTTCTAAATCCAGCTTGAACATCTGGAAGTTCATGATTCACATACTGTTGAAGTCTGGCTTGGAGAATTTTGAGCATTTCTTTGCTAGTGTGTGAAATGAGTGCAATCGTGCAGTAATTTGAACATTCTTTGACATTGCCTTTCTTTGGGATTAGAATGAAAACTGATCTTTTCCAGTCCTGTGGCCACTGCTGAGTTTTCCAAATTTGCTGACATATTGAGTGCAACACTTTCACAGCATCATCTTTTAGGATTTGAACTATCTCATCTGGAATCCCATCACCTCCACTAGCTTTGTTTGTAGTGATGCTTCCTAAGGCCCACTTAACTTCACACTCCAGAATGTCTGGCTCTAGGTGAGTGATCACACTATTGTGGTTATCTGGGTCAAGAAGATCTTTTTTGTATAGTTCTTCTGTGTATTCTTGCCACCTCTTCTTAATATCTTCTGCTTCTGTTAGGTCCATACCATTTCTGTCCTTTATTGAGCCCATCTTTGCATGAAATATTCCCTTGGTATCTCTAATTTTCTTGAAGAGATCTCTTGTCTTTCCCATTCTATTGTTTTCCTCTATTTATTTGCATTGTTCACTGAGGAAGGCTTTCTTATCTCTCCTTGCTACTTTTTGGAACTCTGCATTCAGATGCTTATATCTTTCCTTTTCTCCTTTGCCTTTTGCTTCTCTTCTTTTCTTAACTATTTGTAAAGCCCCATCAGACAACTATTTTGCCTTTTTGCATTTATTTTTCTTGCCATATGCTATGTATATTATCAGCTCGGGGATTAAGATGAGAAACTGTGATTCTGCGAGGAAGCTACAGGAGTAGCAGAGCCAACATCTGAACCCGAATCTGGCCCTTTCTACCATGTTACCCTGCCTTGCAGGGCTGCAATGAGAATTCCAATGTGAAAATGTTATTTTCAAATAATTCAACAAATAATTCAATAAATTCAAATGTGAAAATGTTATTATTATTTTCTTCTGACAGTTTGGCCTGAATCCTGGTGGGTTTTCTCTCTTACTAAGAAGGGAAGTAGGGAAAGGCATTTTTCAAGTGTTAGACATGTCCCAGTTAGTGGGCTTGTGAAACCAAGCCCACTAGAATACGAGTTCCAGAAGGATAGGGCCCTCATCTGTCTTGCTCACTGCTCTGAGTCTGTTCTCAACATACTTCCTGATGCATAGTAAATGCACAATAAATGTGAAGGAATATAAGAAGTTGTATACTTCCCACATTCATTCCAAGACGGATCCTGACATGGAGCCATTTTTCACACCAACCATTCAATTACCAGGTAAGTGACACTAATTACTAGCTCTAATGGCCACTGTCTAATTTAATTAAAGGGGATTATTGGATCTCCTGAAACTCCTGTCATCCTCCCATTATCTAAGTCATGGGGATTCAATAAGTCTTCTTATTAGTGTGTTCACAAGAGAAATTAAGTGGATCAGCTTAATGATTCACCTTAATGACTTACGACACTGAGAACAGGTGTGGGGAAATGACATGTGATAAACTGAAGTCTCTGAGAAAGTGTGGTGGGCTTGTGGCTCCCAGTGTCCCGGGAATACTCTTCCAGGTGGCTCCAGGCTTTGAGCCACTCACCACCCTCAGCCTGGTCTCCATCCTCACTCTGCTTCAACAGTCTACTTGCCTGGCCCAAAGCATTTTTGAGGAACTTCATGCTCTTGGTGCTGATCAGGCCCTTAGGCCTCAAGTACCAGATCTTAGGACAGATCTGTGAATACTGACCAACAAGATAGCAACAGCAAGTGGGGAGAGCAGAGGCAGACTTCATTCCAAAATCAGGCACAGGGGACTTCACTGATCTTAGTCCAGTGGTTACAAATCTGCTTTCCAGTGTAAGGGATGCAGGTTCAATTCCTGGTTGGAGAACTAAGATCCCACATGCTGGGAGGCAACCAAGCCCATGCATGCCAGTAACTAAGACCTGATGCAGCCAAAAATTAATACAAAGAAATAAATTTTAAACAACACATAGAGTAATCAAAATCCGTAGGACTTTCTGGCAGTGATATAGTAAAAAGAACAAAGACCTGGATTTGAGTCATGAATCAAATTAGCCTCTCGCCTCCAATTATCTCAGCTTTAAATGAAGGCATGTGATATATAATCAGAAATATATATTTGGTCTTCTGGCACAAAGCTCCTAAATCATTTGGAATTTCCTGTAATGAGGGCAAGAAAGAGACTATTTGTTATGTTAATAAGGTGACTTTTGGTCCTCACTCCAGGATGGGGCTGATTGCCAACAGAGCCAACCATTGGATTAGAGGTTTGGACTTTTCAGTCCCATCCCCTGACCTCCAGGAAGGGGAGAGGGGTTTGAGATTGAGTTCAATCAGCAGTACCGAATCAGTCTTGCCTGTGTAATGAAGGCCTCCATAAAAACCCCAAAAAGACTGGGTTCAGAGAGCTTCCAGGTTGGTGACCATGTGGAGATGTGAGGAGAATGACATGTTCAGAGCGCTGTGCCCTTTCCCCATGCTGTCCTCTGGCTGTTCCTGAGTTATATCCTTTTGTAATAAACCTGTGATCTAGTAGGTAAAGTGCTTCTTTCAGTTCTGTGAGCCACTCTCAAAAGTTAATCGAACACAAAGAGAGAGTCATGTAAACCACTGATTAATAAACTGTGGGTCAGAGACACAGGTGACAACCTGGGTTTTCAACTCTTGTCTGAGTTGTGGAGGATCCCGGTGTGAACCCCTAACTGTGGAATCTCTTGCTATCTCCAAGTTCAGTTCAGTCACTTGGTTGTGGCCGACTCTTCGAAACCTCATGGACTGCAGCACACCAGGCTTTGCTGTCCATCACCAACTCCCAGAACTTGCTCAAACTCATGTCCATTGAGTCGGTGATGCCATCCAACCATCTCATCTTCCATTGTCCCCTTTTCCTCTTGCCCTCAATCTTTTCCAGCATCCGGGTCTTTTCCAATGAGTCAGTTCTTCACATCAGGTGGCCAAAGTATTGGAGTTTCAGCTTCAGCATCAGTCCTTCCAGTGAATATTCAGGATTGATTTCCTTTAGGATGGACTGGTTGGATCTCCTTGCCGTCCAAAGGACTCCAAATACAGAGTGTCAGAATTCAGTTGAATGCTAGATCACCCAGCTAGTATCCTGAGAATTGCTTGGTTGTATGGGGGAAATTCCACACATACAATTAGAATTGGGTTCAGAATTCAAAATAGGGCAGTATTTTCTCCTTATTTTCTTCCTACTTCTCTGAACTTCCTTTTATTTCAGTCGTTAAGTCTTCTTCTTTTGCTCTCTCCTTAACCTTTGGTAGATTCCATCCCCAGCCTTCTTTCTTCCCCTACACCCTCTCATTGCAAAGTGTTGCTGTTGTCAGCCTCAAGTCATGCCTCACTCTTTGTGACCCTATGGATTGCAGCAAGACAGGCTTCCTTGTCCTTCATTATCTCCCAGAGTTTGCCCAGATTCATATCCATTGAGTTGGTGTCCAACCATTTCACCCTCTGTCACTCCCTTCTCCTCCTGCCCTCAATCTTTCCCAGCTCAGAGTCTTTTCCAGTGAATTGGCTCTTCAAACCAGGTGGCCAAAGTATTGGAGCTTCAGCTTCAGCATCAGTCGTTCTAATGAATATTCAGAGTTGATTTCCTTTAGAATTGACTAGTTTGATCTCCTTGCAGTCCAAGGGACTCTCAAGAGTCTTCTCCACCACCACAGTTCGAAAGCATCAATTCTTTGGTACTCAGCCTTCTTTATGGTCCCACTCTCACATCCATACATGGCTACAGGAAAAACCACGTGTGTGTGAGTCGCTCAGTCATGTCCGACTCTTTGCAACCCCATGGACCATAGTCAGCCATGGGATCTCCCAGGCAAGAATACTGGAGTGGGTTGCCATTTCCTTCTCCAGGGGATCTTCTCCACCCAGGGATCGAACCTGGGTCTTCTACATTGTAGACAGATTCTTTACCATCTGAACCACCAGGAAAGCCCAGATAAACCATAGCTTTGACTATACAGACCTTTGAAAGCAAAGTGATGTCTCTACTTTTTAATATGCTGTCTAGGTTTGACACAGCTTTCCTTCCAAAGAGCAAGCATCTTTTAATTTCTTTGCTGCAGTCATCATCCGCAGTCATTTTGGAACCCAAGGAAATAAAATCTGTCACTGTTTCCACTTTTTCCCTTTCTGTTTGCCATGAAGTGATGGGACTGAAGCCATGATCTGTTTTTTGAATGTTGAGTTTTAACTCAGCTTTTTCACTCTCCTCTTTCACCCTCAAGAGGCTCTTTAATTCCTCTTCATTTTCTGTCATTAGAGTGGTATCATCTACATACCTGAGGTTGTTGATTGTTCTCCCAGCAATCTTGATTCCAGCTTGTAATTCATCCAGCCTGGCATTTCACATGATGTACTTTGCATATAAGTTAAATAAGCAAGGTGACAATATACAGCCTTGATGTACTCCTTTCCCAATTTGGGACCAGTCTGTGATTCCATGTCCGGTTCTAACTGTTGCTTCTTGACCTGCATACAGGTTTCTTAGGAGGAAGTTTCATTCATTCTTTGATCTAATCGATACCTATATGAGGTGATTCCAAGATTTATTATCAGTCCTGTCTTCAATATTAAAAAAAAAAAAAAAAACTTTAAAAAGAACTTTGGGCCATGCCTCCATCTTTGACCAATCAACTGTACTTGACTGGTGGTGTCTACGAACAGAACAACTATTAGCATCACAGAGGTGGAGTAGGCAAAGGAGGTTTACCGGGGGAAGTCTAGAGTAGAGTGCTGGACAGACAACACTTACAGCTACCAGTTGAGGACCTTCTGATTCGAATACTCCTATTGGTATTTCCTCATCTTCCCCTAGAAACCTGAATATCCTCCTGTTCTTCTAACCTCGGTGAATGGAGCCACCATTCACCAAGTCACCCCAGATACAGCTCTGAGTGTCATTCTAGAATTCTCCTTCTCTATCGCCAACCCCAATACCTCTAATCACTCACCAAGTCTGATTCTACCTTCTGAGTATTTCACTTCTCCATCCTACTGCCACTTTCTGAGCTCAGGCCCTCCTCCTCCACCTGACCTACTGCAATAAATTCTTAGTTGGTCGCTGCTCCTAGTCTTGCCCCCTACTCATTTAACTCTCCTTATTGATAGCCTTTGTTTTCCTGAATGAAATAGATGATTTTCTAATTATATTAAAAGTGTATGGGGACTTACCTAGTGGTTACTTACTTACTCCAGTGGTTTAAGACTTTGCCTTCCAGTATGAGTTATGGGTTTGATTTCTGATTGGGGAGTTAAAATCTCACATGCCTCTCAGTCAAAAAACCAAAACATAAAAAAGGGGCAATACTGTAACAAATTCAATAAAAACTTTAGAAATGGTCCACGTTAAAAAAAAAACTTAAAAAAAATTTTTTAAAGTATGATCATTTAAAGTACCAATCAATACAGAATAAACATTGCCTGAAATTTGACTACCATAAGATAACTATGCTATTATGTTGGTATTCATTATTTTTTGCATTTCTTTATTCATTTAAATATATATTCAATACTTTTTATCTATGTATATATGATATATGTATATCATTTGTGAGATATATATGTCACAGGCCACATCCTGCCTTGAACACTATGCTTTATAAATAGGGAATTGTTTATAGTCTCCTGGCACATACCATGTTGTTCCATCTCTCTGTCTTTGTGCCCTAAACCCTAAACCCTGTGCTAGTTTCCTAGGGCTACAGTAACAAAGCACCACAAACTGGGTGCCTTGAAAGAATAGAAATTTATGCTCTTACAGTCCTGAAAGCTGGAAGTCTTAAATCAAGGTGTTGGCAGGGCCATCGTTCTTCCAAAACCTCTAGGAGAGAATCTTCTCTGGCCTCTTTCAGCTCCTGGGTGGCCCCAGGCGTTCCTCGGTTTGTATGGCATAAGGCAGTCATTGTCTTTGCCTTCATCTGTCTGTCTTCCCCTGTGTCTGTGTGTCCGTTTCCTCACATGGTGTTCACCCTGTGTGTCTTGTCAGTGTGTCCAAATTTCCCTCCTTTCAAGAGGCTCCCTTACTCCAGCATGACCTCATCTTAACTAAGTACAGCTACAATGACTATTTCCAAATAAGATCATACTCTGAAGCACTGGGGGTTAGGACTTTACTATTTCTCTTAGGATGACACAATTCAGCCCATAACATTTTTTTTTCCCTTTTTTTTTTACCTGAACAACTTCTCTTCAACCTTCCTACTTCAGCCGAGGCATTATCTTTCTGAGAAAGTTTTCCCCGAAGCCCCTAGGTGAGTCTGTGTGTTTCCACAGTGGCTTTATCAGCATGGCACATTTTATGAGAATTATCTGTAAACGAACGATTTTTCTTACTTAAACTAGAACCCCCTTGAGAGTAGGGACTATAGCTTCCATCTTTACTTTATATGCCCAAAATTTGTCTCTCACATTAATTAGTTCAAGACGAAGTGGTCTGGTGGAGAGGCGATAGCAGCCCACTCCAGTATGCTTGCCTGGAAAATCCTATGGACAGAGGAGCCTAGTAGGCTGCAGTCCATGGGGTCGCGAAGAGTCGGAAACGACTGAAGCGACTTAGCAGCAGCAGCTGCAAGTGGGCTGGAGGCTCAAAAAAGTTTATTCCTCTGTTCACCAAATGAGAACGTTTTTCTCATTTTGCATTTCTCATCTGCATTCCAGCTTGCAGGAGAGGAGGAAAGAAACTATGGAAAAACACAAGACCAGAGTCTTAAAGTTCAGACCCCAAGTGGCTCACCTACCTTACTTGTAGTCACCTTCTGTTAGAACTTAGTCACACATGGCCACACTTACTTAAAAAGGGGTCTGGAAATATGTCTTCAGTGGAGCAGCTATAAATTACTTTTCAACTCTGTTATAGTTCCATGACCCCTTATCTGCAAGTTCTGGAATCTCAGCAAGTTCTGAAAAATCAAAAGCTTTTACTGAAGTTTCATCCAAACTTATTTGGTGGCAAAATCTGACTTGAAATGACATGAGGCATCTATCGAGACAAGTTATAGGCTTTATTTAACTCATCTAGAATGAATATTAATGGGTTTTGTTGCAGAAGTGTCAATATATTTGATTAAGTTCTGTTTCCCAGCCCCCAAATGAATTGGCCACAGGTATACATACGTCCTCCCCATCCTGAATCCCCCTCCCTCTTCCCTCTCCACCCTATCCCTCTGAGTTGTCCCAGAGCACGGCTTTAGGTGCCCTGCTTCATGCATTGAATAGATGGCCAAGCAGGATCTTTAGTTGCAGCACTTGGAATCTAGTTCCCTGACCAGGGACCAAACCTAGGCCCCTTGTATTGGGAGCTCCAAGTCTTAGTCATTGGACCACCAGGGAAATCCCTCTTAGTTGGTTTTTATAGGTGTTCACTATCAAGGTGAGAATATTCCCTTCTACTCCTATTTTTCTGAGAAGTTTTTGCTTCATTATAAAATGGATGTTGAATTTTGTCAAATGTTTTTTCAGCATCAATTGATAAGATCATGTGGTTTTTATTCTTTATACTGTTAAGATGGTGGATTACATTGTTTGATTTTTTAATATTGAATCAGCCTCCCATCCCTGAAATAAATTTCTCTTGTTCATGTTGTATATTTCTCTTTCTATTTTGCTGAATACTATTTGCTAATATTTTGTTAAAGATTTATATATTTATATTAATTAAGGACTTTGATCTGTAGCTCTGTGTGTGTGTTTGGGTACTGTCTTTATCTTAGTATTAGGATAATATTAACTTCATAAAATGAATTGGTACGTAGTTTTGCTCTTTTGTTTTCTGAAAGAGACTATGTGGAATATAATTCTTCTTTAAATGTTTGGTAGAATTCTCCAGTGAGACTATCTAGGCCTGGAAATGGAAGAAGTAGGGGGTTTTGATTATAAATTCAGTTTTCTTAATAGTTATAGAATTATTAAAACAAACAACCTCTTTCATATCAGTTGAGTTGCACTAGTTAGCGTTTTTTGAGGAATTGGTCCATTTCATTTAAATTGTCAAATTTATGTGTGTAGAGTAGTTCATACTGTATTTGTTTCCTATGACTGCTGTAACAAATTAATATAACATAATGGCTTAAAACAATAAAAATTTATTATCTCACATTTCTGAAGTCCAGAAGTTCAAAACGGTATTAATGAAGCGAAATCAAGGTGTTGGAAAGACTATGCTTCCTCCAGGGATGCACCCATTCCTTGCCTTTTCCACCTTCCAGTGGCAGCCAGTATCCTCGCTTGTGGTCACATTGCTTCACCTTCTCCTTCCGGTGTCACATTACCTTCTCTTCATTCTATGTCAAATCCCCCTCTGCCTCTCTAAGGACACTTGTGATTGCACTTAGGGCCTACCATGGTAATCTCCTCACCTCAAAATCCGTACTTAATCATACTCACATGTTTCCTAAATAAGCCAATATTTTCAGGTTCCTAATATCTTCGTAGGCCATTATTCAGCCTACTACATACTATCCCTTGATTATTCTTTTCAGGTCTTCTGGGGTCTGGAGTGATATCTCCTGTTTCATTCTTAATATATGTTTCTTCCCTCTTTTAAATTTGTTGATTGTGCTAGGGGTTTATTGATCTTTTTTAATAATCAGCTCCTTGTCACATTGGTTTTCTTTTTCTTTTCAGTTTCCTGTTACTGCCTTCTTTTTTGCTTTCAATTTTATGAATTTATGCTCTTTATTATTTCCACTTGCTCTGGATTAATTTTACTCTTCCTTTTTTCCCCTAGGTTCTTAAGTTGAGAGCTTTGATTATTGATTTGAGACTTTTCTTCTAATTTTACACTAAAAAATGTATTCATTTAGTGTTACAAACTTCTTTCTCAATGGTGCTTTAGCCAAATTTTGATACTGTATTTTCATTTTCACTCAGTTCATTATACTTTTAAATTTCACTTGATAATTCCCTCTTTGACTCATATATTATTTAGAAGTATGTTGTTCAGTTTCCAAGTATTTGGAGATTTTGATGTTACCTTTTTGTTATTGATTTCTATTTTGGTTCCATTATGGTCAGAGAACATGTTCAGTATGATTTCAATTGTTTTAAATTTATTGAAATTTGTTTTATGGCCAATAATGTGATTTATCTTGGTATATATTCCACAGACACTCAAAAACAATGAGGATCTGCTGTTATTGCATGGAAGTTTCTGTTAATGGGGCTTCCCAAGTGGCACTGGCAGTAAAGAAACTGCCTGCCAGTGCCAGAGACATAAGAGATGTGGGTTCGATCCCTGAGTTGGGAAGATCCCCTGAAGATAGACATGGCAACCCACTCCAGTATTCCAGTATTCTTGCCTAGCCTGGCGGGCTACAGTCCATTGGGTTGCAAAGAGTTAGCAACTTAGCAAGCACGCTTCTGTTGATATCTATTAAGTCCTATTGGTTGGTGGTGGTATTGAATTCTTCCTTACTTTTGTTGATTTTCTGTCTAGCTGAAGCCTGTGGATAGGACTTTAAATGAGAGAAATATTTAAAATAGGGGGATAGCAATCAGGCACAGGAAAAGGAAGTGACTCACCCAGGTAGTGGGCCAAGGAATAGAACATCCTCACCCAGCTGTTTTTACTTAGGAAAGATACCCTGGAAAAAAAGAATGCAGTTTATCTCCCCTTTTTACAAGATGCTATTGAATTCCTTTCTTTTGTAGATGTCCTGCTAGTGGCGTGGAAGCAGTTCAGAGTGGGGAAGAGAGCATCATCATGTTGGAATTGGACACATATACCCTCATCTCTGGCTGGATTTGTGGGTTCACAGCTAAACTTAAGGTCAGAGTTCCTCCACCACTAGCTTTAACTCCTGGTCTAACCTCCTCCATCCCTTTCCAGAGCCCTCCCCGCTTAGGGAGGGGGAATCTGAATCAAGGCTGCACCAGCCACTCCTCCACAAGTTGTTAAGGAGGGGAACTGAAGCTGCATGCTGGACTGTCTCACAACTGCAACCAAGAGCAAAACGGATGGGTTCCCCTCAGACTGTATTATCACCAGAGGCTGCACAATTCAGGCCGTCAAGGGTACCTACCCTTGGGAATTCAGCACCAAACCTCTGATGAAATTCTCTGCTCCAGGAACATGGAGCCTCCTGATCTCACACCGTAGCAGGTCCCTGATGGCATGGCTTGGTCTCGCCTGGTGCACGAGCCCTTTGCTGGCCTGGTTTGGTAGTTCCCCTCCAAGCCTCTTCCAGGCACATACCCTCTCTGCCTCTCTGTCTCTCTCTTTCTCTTTCTGGCTTTCACTCTCTCTCCTTTTTTCTATCTTTTAAAATCTGCTTTCTTTCTCCTTTCTGGTATCCTCCATCCTTTTCCTGTCTTTTCTCTTTCTTTAGCTCTCTCCCATCTTTTGCTCTGTTCTCTCTCTCCCTCCTCCTATTCCCTCATTTTCCTACGATCTCCAAAACACATAGATTCTTCTCAGAGCTGATTCTCTTTGACAAATGAGGCATTGGTCCAGTGGAGTAATTGTTCAGGTGACCTTAAATTTGCATTGCTAGTGGTCAGTTAAATTCTTCCTGCAAAAGACTTCTATATATTCTTTCTAGATTTTCATTTAAAATTTTTGTATATAATGCAAACATGCCTTAAGGAAAACAGAGTTGCCATTTGCTGGTTGAAAAGAAAATCCCTTTTTCTATCCTTTTTTTCCTTCTTCCCACCCTCCCACTCCTGGCCTTCCATATATCAAGTGGAGTTTTATAACCTTCTGCAGGGCAGCCCTGCCACTCGCCCTAGAGGTGATGGGCTGATGACAGCTTGTGGATGTTGTCACCTCATCAGTGCAGGGACTGAATCAGGAATAGTCCCCAGTGGCTAAATCACTTCAGCAACCTTTCTGATTTTTAAAGAGAGATACATTCAAATGGTTTTGTAAAAAAAACTATAAGAATGTATAAAGTGAAAACTCTCCCTCCCACAGTGTCTCCATCTCCCCATTCTCACCATAGCCCTGTCACCTTAGAGGAAACTGCTGCGATTATCTCTTAAGTGTCTTTCCAGACTGTGTTTATGCAAATGAAAATTACGATGATAATATGCTGCTGCTACTGTTGCTAAGTCACTTCAGTCGTGTCTGACTGTGCGACCCCATAGACGGCAGCCCACCAGGCTCCCCCATCCCTGGGATTCTCCAGGCAAGAACACTGGAGTGGCTTGCCATTTCCTTCTCCAATGCATGAACGTGAAAAGTGAAAGTGAAATCCTGTCTGATTCCCAGTGACCCCATGGACTGCAGCCTACCAGGCTCCTCCGTCCATGGGATTTCCCAGGCAAGAGTACTGGAGTGGGTTGCCATTGCCTTCTCCACCGGTAATATAGTAATTACTTATCTACTTACTTACTCATTTAGCCACTTTTTTGACAATAATATAAAAATCATGATTTTACTAATAAGTGTTTATTGAGTAATTATCAGGGGCCAGACAACGTGCTGGGCTGTTTTGGGACATAAAACAGGTGAGAAAGACCCACCCCTATATTCAAGGATCTTGCCAGTTTAGTGATGCAGCTTGGCAGACACACCTACAAATAACCACACTGTGCTTTAGATTAGGTTGCTGAAGTGTATTTTAAACAGCCACACTCTATCTTAAAGCTGAATGTTTAAAATCAGCAAAGTCAGAGGCAATGAGAGCACAAAGGAGTGAGGAGACCAAACATAACCTGACCACTCAGAGGAGAGGGAGAATCTGAGCTGAACTTTGAAAAGTGGACAGACTTGAGGGTGGGGTTACACGCGGTCAAAGATCAGACACCGAAAAGGAAGCAAAAAGTAGCAGCTTAGGGGGCTGGGAGAGTTAGTGTATTCATGGGAAGCATACAGAATGTAGGCTCAACAACTTGGGTTCAAGTCCTGCCTCTGCCACTGTGAGCTAATAGGTTCTTCATCTGTAAAGTGGGAATAAAAAGTATTATCTCCCAGCAAGAGTAGGAGGATTAAATGAGGCAACATTAGTGAGAATGCCATAAAAAATTAAGGACTATACAGTGTGAATTGTTACGGCTGCAAAGGAAAATAGGAATTTGATCTTAAGTGGGCTGGGGAGGAGACAGGGCATGAGGCAGAATTTGGCTTTATGCCAAAGACCTTAGAAAGGGGAACACTGAAGAGTTTGGGATGAAGAAGTGACTTCCAGGAGCGAGGCGAAAAAGAGCGACAGTGGCAGGACAGGCGTTCCATTAAGTGCTGCAAGGTGGGGACAAAACCTTCTCTCTGTTACCAATGAAAGGCAACCACATATCAAATGAAGTTTTACCTAATTGTAAAGATAGTTTGAGCAAACTCTGGGAGACGATGAAGCACAGGGAAGCCTGGCATGCTGCAGTCCCTGGAGTCGTAAACAGTTGGACACAACTGAGTGGCTGAATGACAGTTTTACTTTTGAATGCTGAGTCGGCTGTATGATGTGTAGCTGTGATAGTGTCCTTGAATATATTGATTTATTCATTCTTTGTCTATTTATTCATTCAACCAACATTTATCCAGCACCTACCGAGAGTCGGGACTTGTGACTCTGAAGTCAAGTTATCAAGCTAAGCTGTGAGAAGTGAGTGAAGAGGGTCTAAGTTCCACAGCCTCTTAGTTCTGTCCCACTGTCTCTCTGGAACGTCATGGAACGGAAAGCAAACCCAGAACCTGCAAGAAGCCATCCTCTTCCTTGAATCTCAAGGTCAACAGTGCTCAGATCTTTCTCTAATTTCTAGCTCCCTGCAGCCAGAGAGGATCAACCAAAGCAGGACTAAGGACCACAGAAGTGTCAGGTTGAGAGGGTGAAGTGATGGTGCCATCGGCACCAGTTCAGTTCAGTTCAGTCGCTCAGGCGTGTCCAGCTCCTTGCAACCCCACAGACTGCAGTGCGGCAGGCTTCCTTGTCCGTCACCAACTCCCAGGATTTGCTCAAACTCATTCCATCGAGTCAGTGATGCCATCCAACCATCTCATCCTCTGTCATCCCTGTCTCCTCCTGCCTTCAATCTTTCCCAGCATCAGGGTCTTTTCCAATGAGTCAGTTCTTTGCATCAGGTGGTCCAAGTATTGGAGTTTCAGCTTCAGCATCAGTCCTTCCAGTGAATATTCAGGACTGATTTTAGATCGTAAGATTAGCCAAGAGAAGCCCAGGACAGAGAATTCTTTTCCCGGTAACTGAGATTTGGTGATGTATCAATACCTGGTTCTCCCTTTGAAGATTCAAGACTAGGGGAGAAATGCCTCATTCCCACTTCCTTTCTCCCCAGATACTCTGGCAGCTTTGAAGTTTCCTGCTCTTACAAATCAGAGGATATGGATTGAGGTGTGGTACAAAACGCAGGGCAAACCTCACCAGCCTCTTTAATGAGTCAGGGTGGCAGAGGCAGCCCCCTACAGCACCACCACTAGAAAACCCCTTGGCAACGTGGTGGCAGACTTTCCCAGCCTGGAGTCACACTTTCACCCGAGAACTTTGCCAAAAATTTTGGGGCCACAGAAACATTCAGTAAAATAGTAAATGAGGCATATTGAAACACTTCCAAGGAAACCTTCTCAAGGACAAAATGTTTTTTGTTGGGGAAAAGCATCTATTGATCACCTAAATCACCTCTAAAATGAAACAGCAATCAGGCTCTCCTGGTTACTAACAATTGGGTTAAAGGAGAAGCTCCCCCAGGAAAATACTTGTTTTGCACATGAATGGGGAATCCTTTGTTTTAAAGCCAAGGCTTACTGTCCAGGAACATACCATTAGGAAGGGAGACAGCTGATTCCTAGGTCCAAGGCTTAGGAAGTAGTTCTGTCTGTAAGGCCAAGAATGCCCCATCTTGGACCATGCTGACAAGGAGATGAAACTGGTTTGACTGTCACCTATACACACACTTCACAAGAGTCTGCGGTGGCAAGTTTTCAGGTCTCCCATGCCTCAGACCACATGGCCCAGACATGCGATGAAAAATTCAATTAGACACAATGGCATCATTTTCTTTCAGGCCTTGAGATGTTAAAACAACAGAAAATTTAGATGTGTTCATTTTGAAGGGGTCTGAAGAAAGTAAGGTTGTCCCAGGTGGAGTGTCAGAGTAAGGAGAGACAGAAAGACGAACATAGTGTGTGCCCCCAAATTCCCAGGGGGACAAAACTCTGGGGCGGTTTTAGATAAGTGATGTAAATTGTGACACTGCATGAAATCAGCCACAAAGAGTTGTAAGACATCTATTTAGTGGCAACTATGCAAAATTCATGTTAGTTGTTAAGATAGAAACCAAAACTCAGAAATTTTTTTATATTTTGCAGCTGAAAATGAATGTTCGACTTCATCTCAGGGGGAGATCCCTCCCATGTCTAAGTACCGGGTCCCCCAACCCCCATGCCCCCGACTCCAAACATTTAGATGAGATCTCTTCTTGCAGGCTGTCCTGTGCAAGTAACTGCACTTGGTTCAATTCATGGCTAATTCCTGACTCCACCATTTGGGCCATGTCCTTTTAAGTGTCCCTTTGACTTGGCCAGAGGACACCCAGGTCTGCATGGGACAAAGCTCATTGATAATTGGATAGCTCAGTCAGGAAGATCATCCAGGATATTGGATGAGGGTAGAGAAACTCTGTGGGGGCATAAAAACTGGCTCAAGCCTGAGAGATTGCTGTGAAATATCTCCCCTTCTGCCATTCAAATGTCTCAGAGTTGTTCTCAAAGCTGCACAGGAGAGGGACTTCCCTGGGGTCCAATGGTAAGATTCTGTGCTTCCACGGCAGGGAAGCCTGAGTTTAATCCCTGCTTGGAGAACTAAGATCCCATATGGGTGGTCAGGAAAAAAAAGAAAGCTGCACAAGAGAGAGTTAGAGGAAAAAGTCAACGAGTAGAGGCTCTTCTAATCTCCAAAAGCAACAAGTGCTGCCTCCAGGGTATTCATTTACTTCCTCTATAAAATGGGCAGATTTTTTTCCCTCTCCTGTACATCACTGAACCACATGAGATAAAAGTCATGAATGCACACAAGTACTTGGAAGAATTGAAAAGCACCTTATAAACATAAGAGGCCTTGTTCCTCCACCATAGCTGGGACTGGGACTTGAATCCAGCCCACCAACTGGAAATCCAGTGCCCACTCCACTCTACCACAGTCGCTGAGCATCAAGATAAGCTCTGTCTCGGGGCCACGACAGGGCCATCCCAAGGCAGTAGGTGAGAGCCTATGAGCTGTGTTGACCTGCTGGGATGGGGGCATGTGACCCAGGAAATACAGGCAGATCCTCATGCTCTCAGATCCTGGGCTCAGGGTATTGCTGCAGAAATAATGCTGGGTTTCCGTTCTCTTTAATGTTAATATGTATATAGTGTTCTCTCCATGCCCCAGATTAGGATGTGGAGCTGGAAATTAGCATTCCATTCCAACACACTGTGGCACATTCACTTTGGGGATTGAAAGGATGGTTTTTAATAAGCTGGCTCTGGGCACCTGTCACCAGTAATGGAAGTTCTGCCTGGGAAGATAGATTGCTTCTTGTTAAAAGACCACAGGGCTGTAAATGTCCCAAGTCATAACTCAGCATCCAAATCAGGACTCAAGAGAATCACTTCCATCTTCTAGCACTAAGCCCTGGGCCCTGCTGATCCTGACCATTGACCTCAGTCATAGTTCTTCTTTGCTGACTCACTGCCTTGCATCTGCGGGGAGTTTGTTGACATCCACGTAGGCATAACTTGCCGCTGTGACTGGATCAGTGGAGGGAGGAGACAGGAAGAGCCAGAGCCATGAGTTTTGATGCTCTGCTGTCAGCAAACTCAAATCTCTGCTGTCCCAAGGATCCAGGTCATCAAGACTTCAAAATAAGCTCTTTCTAGAAATTCAAGCAAAAGTAATCATATCTACTCCATTAATGTTAGATTTTCTTGCTCTTAAATCTGACCGCTTGTACTTGTTGTTTAGTCGCTAAGTCCTACTCTTTTGCAGCCCATAGTTCACCAGGACCCTCTGTCCATGGAATTTTCCAGGCAAGAATAATGGGGTGGGTCGCCATTTCCTTCTCCTGGGGATCTTCCTGACCCAGGGATCAAATCCAGGTCTCCTGCACTGGCAGCTAGATTCTTTACCACTGAGCCACCTGGGAACCCCCACTACTTGTAGTGGTTGTGGGGAATTAGGACTGGTCCATGGATGAAGTGATGTGAAGTGAAAGTTGCTCAGTTGTGTCGGACTCTTTGCGACCCCATGGACCATACAGCCCGTGGAATTCTCCAGGCCAAAATACTGGAGTGGGTAGCCTTTCCCTTCTTCACGGGATCTTCCCAACCCAGGGTTGGAACCCAGGTCTCCTGCATTGCAGGCGATTCTTTACCAGCTGAGCCACAAGGGAAGCCTGGTCCATGGATAATTTAATTTTAATTTTATTTATTTATTTGGCTGCGCTGTGTGGCTTGCAGGATCTTAGTTCTCACACCTTCACCCTTGGCAATGAAAGCACAGAGTCCTAATTGCTGGACCACCAGGAATTCCCAATAATTTGATTTTTTAAAATATCACATAGCTGGTAAATTTAAACACATACTTACCCTGTAATCCAGAAATTCTATAGGAAATGAATCAATTTATCCACCAAAAGATCTGTTCAAGAATATTCATAATAGCCCAAAATAGAAACAACTCAAATGTTCATCAAGAGGTGAAATGAAATGCAATAGCATAGAGCAATGTAAAAGAATAAACTGCTCATATATACTACAGCACAGATTAATTGCACAGACATTTTGTTGAGTGACATAAACCAGACACAAAAGAGGTCTGTACTCTGTACTGTATGCCTCTTTATTCGAAGTTCAAGAACAGGCAAAACTAATCCGTAGCAACAAAAACCAGAATGGCAACTATCTCTGGAATATTATACTGGAAAGGGGCAGGAGGGAACCCACAGAGGTGCCAGAAATGTTCTAGATCTTGTTCTAAACAGTGGTTACTTGGATAATTACTCCATGAGCAACACACTTAAGATTAATGCACTTTACTGAATTATGCTATACCTCAAAAAATCAGGGAAACCCAAAACACCCACAGTATATTCCTCTAACATGAAAAAATATCTGTGATGTCTTTCTTCATCAGATATTAAAAATCCAACTTTATCCTAAGTGAAAAAACAATTTAAAAAATTAAAATCACTGCCGAACAGTGTGCAGTGATTGTAGCAGTCTTCTAGCTGAAGCACATCAGGAAGCAACTGTGGTGACAAATTGTTTGAAGGGGATTTTTCTTCTCCTCCAGCATCCCAGGGATGAAGCATATGTTCTGGCCGGCACACAGCATCACACAAGATCGTGCCAATAAAACCAGACCAGATACCAGACACCACTCCACTCCCTCTCAGATCCTCCTTGGGGGAGCAGTTGTCCCTGCCGCCTCCAAGTTCAGCTTGTTAGCTTTCTTTTAAAGTGAAAATGTGGGTTACAAAATGGATCCAAAATGAATCTTTCTGAAATTCAACGTTTTATTTCATTATATGTAAAGCACTCCACTTCTATTTCATGTGATCATGTTACCCAAGTCGGTTATTTACGGATTAATTTTAACTGCCTTTGTAAACCTTTTCTAGCCTATTTTTATTAGTACCTTCTATTTGCAAGGAAAATTCAAAGCCACATGAGTTTAGTGTAACTGAAAAGTCTTTACCTAACATGAGGTTGGTGGAAGGACCAAGTTCTTTTTTTGTTTGTTTTCTCCTCATCACTAGCTTTTCAACATTGACTTCATGTTTCTATGAACTAAAGAAAATATCCCAGCACAGGGTGAGCAGCCCCAGTTTGGGTTGGTCCCCACTCCTTTCTCACTTCCTCCACCTACCTATTTTCTGAATTGTTCTTTTTCCATGTAAATAGATATAGGCTCTCAGGAGCAGGGAAAAATGTTAAAATTAAAAAGTAAATTGCACAAATCTTAAATGTTCAGCCAAATGATTTTTTCACATGAATACAGTGGTGGAACCACCATCTTAATCAAAACAATATTTCCAGCACTCTAGCAGGCCCAGTTTCATTCCCTCTCACCTGATACCTAGGAGAGGGAAATTTTAACTTAAAATTTTTGAAACACTCTTATTTGAGGAGATTCAACTCTTACCTTCCTACCAAATACACGTAGGGTCATAACAGTGTTCTCTTTCTTATGAATTATTTTAAACAGTAAACATGGAAATGATCAATAATTAGAGAAATGCTTATCTAAATGATGGTGCACTGGATACTATGCAATCATTAAAATGATATTTTGAAAAATAGTTAATGACAACTGGGAAATATTCTTCTAATAATAAGTTAAAAGGCAAAGTTCAAAAATGTTCACAAGGAATCTGAATTTTGAAATTTACCCATATTTGCAAGGAAATAAAAACAACTAAAGAAAATACAACAAAAGATTCACTTTGGTAAATTTTGGATGGTAGGATATGGGGTGGTTTTATTTTCTTTATACTATTTTTTAAATACTTTAAAAATTCTTGACAATGAAAATGTGTTACTTTTCTAACCAGGAAAAAAAAAAGTTTTCTTTTTACATGTGGGGACAACCTAAATGACCAACACTAGGGAAATGCTAAATCATGACAACTCATTTCATTTCATATTATGCATTTTAAGTGGCATTTAGAAGACTGGAATAGCTTTGGAAATTGCTTTAATGTAGTAAATGTAATGTGTTTTTAGACTCAAGATAGAATATATATATATATATATATATATATATANAATCACATTTTTGCAAATTATAAAATGAGATCTGGAATGCAGAATGAGGAAGAATTCAGAGGGTTGTTTATCAAAAGTTTTTAGAGTTTGTATTTAAAGCCCTATGTTATATTTTCTGCTACCTGAATAAGATTTTTTTATTTTCCACTTCGAGCGTTTTTTCCTTTTTTTTTTTTTTTAAGGGCTGGAATGTTGGGGGTAATTATTTCAATGTTTTTAATCTGAAGCTTTTGGGGCGCAGTGTAGATGTGGCTTCTTTTACTCTACATCAGATTCAAAATAAAAGGTTGTACCAAATAAACACTGTAAACCCTTAATTTCCATAAGTGCCAGAACAGAACTAACGAAAAACTACCCAAGTGCCAGACTTAAGACCATTCTGAGAAGCACACTCCATGAGGCCTTCGCATTTATTTTTCCAAATAAACGGCTTCCTTTCAGATGGAGTTATTTTTCCTCTACAGAGCTGAGCGGATGGGCGGGCGGGCCTGTGAGAACCGAACAGCAGACTAAAGAACAAAAGGCTTTCTGGAGGCTTCGCACCCCCGCAACCCCACCCCCAATCCCGACTGTTAGGACTCTCCTGATCCGGATGACAGCGGTGGCCCCACTTGCCCCGAGAGACGCCGGCCAGATCCGTGAACTTGACCGAGGCGCCCACGCCTCTCTCCCCCAAAGGTCAGACAAAGGGAGAGGGGTTGGCTGAGTTCCCTTCAGGGCCCCGTAGACCTGGGGATCGAAGGCTGGGGAGGAGAATGAGACAAAAACCCTCCTCGATCCGAGTCCTCCGACAAGTTAAAGCCAAGTGAGGGCGGCATGGGGGAGCTGCGGTTGAACGCGAAGAGCAGTGTTCTGATAGCTCTCTCAGGCTCCCTTTCCGGTTTGCAGGCGAGGACCTGCCTCCGAGCACTTCATCTGGCCTCAGGTTCGGAGGCCGGGAGCTTGTCGTAGGCTCGCCCGGGTTTGGTGCCTTCTCTGCGGCTCGCCGAGCTGCCCCGGATCCTCGCGGGGAGGGAAGCCCAGAGCCGCCCCGCCTCTTCTGCCCACCCAGCGCGCCCAGTACCCCTTACAGTGGGTTTTTCTCAGCCAGGAAAAGACCCCGGGATCGTGTCTTTTATCCTCCCTTGTTTAGGGATCCTGGATTCTTTTGAAAAAGAGGAAACAAAAACACTAATACGGTCTCAGCAGGCCGCTCTGCGCAGCCTCTGCCGGCGCCAGGGAAGCAAGCGCCGGGAGTCCTGGGTCCCTCGGAGCGCTCCCCAGGCCAAGGATGGGGGGCGTCCCAGTTACCAAGCCTGCTTCCGGATCGTGGGAGGATACAGGGCCCAGCGGGGCTCGTCCGCCGCCGGCTGGAGTTGTGCTGCCCAAGGAGGGGCGCTTTTAAAATATAGAGGGGACAGCCTAGGGATGACCTACTTCAATCTTCTCTAATAATTCCTCTGCTGTAGCTATTCGTTTGCTCTTTACGCATTTGCCTTTCCAGGTCATTTTTTTTTAAGTGTGGGGAATTTTACTGTCAAAAATAGAGCGTATGAATTATGCATGAATGAAAATGAACATTACATTGATTCTGCCTAAAGTATTGGTCTAACTTGCCATAAGGCCTCAATAATCGGATTTTTTTAAATGCAGATCTGGCGAAGTTTCCGCGGAACACAAAAAGCCGAAACCCGTGGCTAAAGCAATGCAGGCTTGGGTAGGAGAAGGCCGGGTCTCCGGCGTTCCGTATCCTTCCACAATCCTCTTCCGCCACCTTTCCCTCCACCCCATCCCCGTCTCAGTCCAGTTCCCAGAGGGGTGAAGGAATGTTTATGGTCTGACTCAAGTTCAACGACAGAATTCTGCCTGGAGGGGGAAGGGCGACGAACTTAACCAGACAAAGATCGAGGTCAGGTCTCCAGCGGGGGAGACAGGCTGAACCCATTTAAGATGGGGCACTGAGAGTCCACGCCGGGTACCTATTTCTCTCTTCAAGAGCTGGCTCGGCCTGGGGCCTGCGCTGTGCGGCGCGTAGCTCTGGCGCCTACGCTCGGTGCGCGCGCGCCTAGGTGGGAACCCGGCGCTCACAGTCTGAATGGGCACCGCACAGGCTTCGCCTAACGTCCAGGACCCAGTAAGGACGCCCTTGCTTTCTTCCCTCCCAGCTCTACCCTAACCAGAGCCGAGGTCCAGACCTCGCTCCCTCAGAGACCTGCCTCTTCTGCCCCCCTCTCCCGAGTTTTGCTCACATCTTCCCACCCGTATTTGGTATTCTAAGCATCTTTCAGGTCCTTCTCCAGCATAGGTTGTTCCGGAAAGCCTCTCCATATGCCGTGAGGGTGAATCGTTCTCGGTCTCCGTCCTCCCTGAGTAGGCGTTTGACCCACCTTACAATGTCAGAGATCACAGAATACAGTCCCCCGGCTTCAGGTCACATATGAAGAAACTACAGACCCAAGATCTGCCAGCGGCTGAGAGGCAGAGCGTCAGAGAGCGTCGGTAGGAAGGGAGATAGTATTTCCACTATATTTCCTCCAGCCTTCCACTTCAAGGAATAGTTTTGCGTGCAGCAGGCACTCGATAAATGAGTGATGGATTGAAGTAAATTTCCGCTTGTGTTTAATCCCCTGTGGTTGCACTTATCCAAATTGGGGGCTCGAGTGCAGCTCGGTGACCTCAAACGATGGCTCCAGATAGAAAGTTTGTGTCTAGAGAGACCTTGTGAGAAGAGGTATGTTGGGAGTGGGGGAGAGGCTTAGCTTCCTGTTCTCTTGCGCTGATGACCACAGAGCTTAGCCCTTAGAACTCCTGCTTTGGGGGCTCTGCTTAGACTGTGACGCTGATCAAGTAACTAAGGCTTAGCCTCAACGTCTTCATTTTATAAAGTGGGTTTTGTCTGTGTTCGGGCAGTAGCTCTGAGGGGGCATGGGCAGGAATCAGCGGGGGCAGGGTGGGTTGGGTGAGTCCGGAGTGTGTCTGTATATTACCTTCTTCCCCGCCCCTCCTCCAAGACCAACAAGCTAGCAGTGTCAGTGGCGAAGACATGGGCATGTGGCCCCCTGCTGCTTGTGTGCAAGTTCTGAGTCCCTGGGCACATATGCCAGCCATGGGCAACCCCTCTAGTTGCTCCTCAGATCCCAGAACTCAAAGAGCTCAACAGGGCATAGGAGCAGCAGAAGGAAGGCAGCCATGCGAGACTAAACTGCACTGATTTAGTTTTAAAGGGCCAGAGCCTCCCCCCTAAGGGTACATTAATCATTATCATCAGGGTTAATTTTCACCCAGTTTTCAAAGTAAGTGTTTTGTAAAGTATCACGGTTTAAATAAGAACATTAACAATAATATTAATGTCGTCTGTACCAAGATTCCATCCAGTCGGAGACAAACACAAGGTCCTATGGGCGGGCCTTGCTCTCCCAAGCCAGACTCTCCCCCGCTGAGGCCGCGCTCTCGTTCCGGTTCCGCGTGCTGCGAAGCAGCTTTCTCGGTCCCTTTTTGCCCAGGCGGCTGCCAGCCTTTTTAGGAAACAACGAGGAGGAGCCCGGCTGAATGGCCTCTTAGAGAGCCTGACACCCACCCTTCCCTGCCCGCAGTGACCGCGGAGTCCCCCAGAGTCCAGGGACAAACCGCCCCCCCCCTCTCCAACGGCTCCCTCAGCGGGTCCCCAGACCAAAAGAGCTTAAAGTCCTTGGCCCACGCACGAATCAGCGGGCTTACCTTTTTAGAGAGAAGCGCATTCTTGAAAGTAGCAAAATGAGTGGGTCTTGCTTTGAGAAACGGGAGCATAAACACTCTTGCTCTCTGCCAAAGCCAGTGCTGGAATTCGGTGGGCTCCAAGGCTCGGGGCTGGGCCGGCGCCGACCTCCGAGTGGCGCAGGGCTCTGCTCTCGCGCACCTTGGGCTAGAGGAGGAAGGATCGCAGCGCAGCACAAGGGGCCCCCTTCCAGCAGAGCCTGGGGCGGGGCTCAAGGAGAAGGCGCACAGACCCCGGCTCCCCACCTCGTGGCTGGAGCGCCCGCTCACCGCTGCAGCCTCCTCGCCTCCGCAACCCGGCGTCTCGCGACAGTCTTCCGGTCGCTCTGGCTCTGCCAGCGCCGCTTGGCTTCCTCCCTCCTTCCCAAGGCCAGAAATGGGACCCCTTCCCTCACCTTACTCCATCTTCCATGAAGAGTTGAGGAGAGTGGGGGTAGGGGCGGCGGGAACCACTGGCCAGAAACTTCAAGTTCAACGGCCATGTCCGCCGGCAGACGCGGCCTTTCCTTTCCGTCCCCTTCGTCCCGAGGGTGATTGAACGCTGGCCTCTCCGTCATTTTGGAGGCATTTAGGGGAGGGAGACCCGTGGTGGGACTCCTTCTTCTCCGTTTGCTCCGACCACCCCCACCCTCTTTCTACACAAAAGTAACTGGTAGCCGAGAAAGGAAGAAAGGCTGGCATCAGATCCGCATCGGATGTTTTCAAATCTCTCCCCGGGCCCAGGCCAGCGCCTGGGGGGAGGGCCGGGCTGGCCCCGCCGGGTGAGGGGCCGAGGGCGGCCCCGCTGCTTTCTTCCCCCTTTCCCCGAGAGGGAGTATTCAGGTGGGTGGGAATGTACTATAAATTTCTTTCAAAAACAACGGAACCTGTCCTTTCGCCCCCTCCGCAGCAGTTGCCTCCGCGCTTTATTGCCAGTTTACGGTAACAGGTTCGTGTAAATCACGTTTGAAGCTCTGGTGTAGACCGGAAGGGGGCACGGGCAACAGAGGGTTCCCCCGGAAGGAAACCTAATTCAAGTGCAGCACTTAGGACCTTGAGTAAAACTTTCATAAAGGGGAGCAATGGGGGCTGGAGGAGCGGAGGATCGTCAGCTCCGCGTTGGAGGAGGGGGGCCGCGCCGTTCGGAGAACTGGGGGGTCTTGATTTGGGCCCTCTTCTGCCGCAGAGCAGCTACTGGCCCTTGAACCACTCAGAGCAGGGGTAGCNAAAGACTGTGTAAATCACGAAATTGACACCTTCCCTTCCCCAAGCACACCCACTATCTAAGAAGACCCAGGGAGGGAGGGTCATGCCAGTTGGGGCCTTTTTTAACCCCCACTCCCCTCCCCCCAGCTTTAGAATCCTCTTTGGTTAAAAAAAAAAAAAAGGATTTGGAAGACTTAGAAGAGTCTTCCTTCGGATAAGAGCGAGGACTGGGATGCCGTCCGACTCGAATTGCTCGGCTGCGGCGGCCAATTCAGGGTTTCCTGGAAAAGGAGGAGTCCGCTCTGAGATGGAGCGGCCGTCGAGACGTGGCCGGGGACCTTTCCGGATGCTCGCCTCCCGACTGCCCGCTGCGGGGAGGCTCGGAACTTGGGTCTGGCAGCCCGTCCTCTCCACTTCATTTCTGTGCGCTCGATCGCCGGAAGGCTGCCAGAACCCGCCAGCCCGGGCTGCGGGAAGATCCAGCTCAGCCTCGCTGATGTTCCGCCGTCAAGGTCGCGTCTGGTCCCGGCCTAGGTACACGACTTCAGGTTCCCCGGCTCTGCGAACAGCCTGTCTGCCCCAGGTTTCTGGAACTCCGCACTATTGGCATATTGTCTACGCGGCTGTGGAAAACAGGGTTGGCGCCAAACTGTCCTCCACTCCCCCAGAATCAGCGTATGTGGACTGAACCAGCACAAAGTGAAAGGAAACAAGTCTGTACCCACTACTGTCCCGGCGGCCTGCGGTTCCCCATTCTGACACTGGCTTTTGGGGGCTTCTGCCACCGCTGGTTCTTTCACTCAGTAAAGAACCTGCCTGAGACTCCAAGGCCTGAGACTCCGAAGCTCCTTGGTGTCACCGGCAGGCAAGCAGAGGAGAAATGGGTAGTGAACGACCCATATTCATTTTTTTCTCCTTCTAGGCTATACAAGTGTGTTTGGGATGTGCCTGCCACGGATAGGCTACTATTCCCCTCATTCTGCAATCTTTGTGCCTAAGAGGGTCTACAAGGCCACAAATGTCTATTTCATGCAGCTCCCAAATGCCCAATGAATCACGACCTACTTCCTTTGGTCAGAACCACCAGAATCATTAAGGGAAGGCTTGGAAAATTTTGGAGAGGAAGTGGTGAATTGTCCAAGCATTTTTCTCAAACCCCATTTCTCTGGAAGAAAGAACAGACCCTGGAAGGCCGTCCACTGGCTTCATTTTCACACAGGGCCGAAACTGAGGAGTTAGGCAAATGGTCTTCTGAGACCAGTGGGTACAGTCTAGGGGATGGTCAGGGAGGGAGGGAGAGGTACCCTCCAGCGCTGGCCATCCTGCCTAGTTGTCATCTTAGAAAAAAGGCTAAAGGGGCAACAGGAAACATTAAGGGGTAAATCCGCCATTTCTTGTCTCCTCTGCCTTCACTGCAATGGGGACAGGCTTTGGAAATGGAAGAGGATCCAGAGGAAGCTGTCCTGTCTCCAGTCTCCTTCCAAGTTTATTCATGATCAGCTCAATCCATGAAAGCAGTTTCTAAAAGTGCTCTACAGAGCTCTAGATAGAAAATATGATGCTAATTATCACGGCAACTAGTACTGGTTATGGTGATTATTGCAACTGCCAGAATGAATGATTATGACTGGGACAAGGTCATCTGGGTAGTGTTACCTGGTGGACTGGGCTGTAACTCTGGCCCTTGCTGGCTCTCTGGGATCCATGGGGTATCCAGACTGTCCCTGAAGAACAACCCAGGAACATTGGCCTGGGAAGAGTGTCACTTCTGGGAGCCTCTCAAGCAGAGTCCGGGGCCCCGACTTGGCCAAGGCAGGCTCCTGGTCTCACCAGGATACCCCAACTTCTCCTTTCCCCCTCCCAGCCAGAGCCAGGGAGCTCCCTCACGGAGTAGGAGTAGCGCTGGTTTTGACCTTGGCGAGGACCTTCTTCTCCTTGACCCGGCGATTCTGAAACCAGATGGTGATCTGGCGCTCTGAGAGGCTGGTGGCAGCCGAGATCTTGCGCCTCTTGTCCTTGGTGATGAACTTGTTAGCTGAATACTCGCGCTCCAGTTCCCGCAATTGTCCCTTGCTGTAGGGAATGCGCTTCTTGCGGCCTCGACGGAAGGCACAGCCGTCAGGCGGATGCTGCGCGCTTGAGTCTATGCAGGAGAGGGAGGGAAAGAGAGATATGCTCAAACCACGGCCTGGCGAAAGCCCAGGGTCTGACCCAGGCCCCACAACCTAGGTCATCCTACAGGAGCACTCAGGTTACCATACAGGCACTGCCATTTCCCCAGCACAAGAGGACACCTCCACTTCCGGCTGGTTGGTTTCCTGATCCACCCAGCCTTGGAGAGAGGAGATTTCTGCAGGCCGCCCTCACTCATCACTGCCTTCACGCCTGCAGTCTGCAAACACACCCAGCCCACTGTCTAATGTCCACCCTCATATGCATTTTTCAGCTCTTGGCCACTCTTGGAGATACTACAAGCAAATTCTGTACAGGAGGGAACACATTTCTGCCCCTACTCCCAACACACACACACACACACCCCAATGCACACACCTAAGTCATGGCTGCAGGAAATCTACCCTCCCCTTTGGAAACTGAAAAATTCATCTGAGAGAAAGTAAGGGGTTGTATTCTTTACAGAACAACCAATTTCTCTGTCCCCACCCAGCTGCACCCCCACACTCAATGAATTGAGAATTAAACTGGGGTCCTGCTGGGCAGGAACACCCTAAGTCCCAAACAACAGCAAAGAGAGTCAAGACATATTGAAAGGCTGGTCCCAAGGCCTCCCGGGGAGATCAGGGTCCTGGTGGGCCTCAGGCTTCAAATAGCACCCAGCTCAGGCCCCTCACACTGACCTTCTGGGGCCTTCACCCAGGCTCTCTAACTGCCTGGACCCTCCTTCAGAGCCCTAATAGCCAACCAAGGAGAACCAAGCTCCTCCTCACCAGCCCCAAGACCCATCCAATCTACAACGCCACACTCAGCACCAAGGGCATCCAGAGCAGCTTACCTGCAAACGCTGCCTTCCAGAAAGGACCTGGGGGGTTCTGTTCTCCCTGACAACACATCTGGCTGTTCCAGCCACCGGTGAGGGCCCAGGGCTGGTAACTGTCCACAGGCAGCAGGGAGTCATGACGAGGCTCCCCCGGGGCACCCAAGGTCTGCACCACCGACACATCCAGGTAACTGGCCATAGGCTGGTAGGGTCCCGGGTATCCCGGGTAGAAGGCAAACTCGGTGGGGCGGCTGGGGTACTCCTCCCCAGACGCGGGAGTCTCTGCAGGGTAGGCGGCCAGGGTGGCCGCCTGGGCACAGGGCTTCAGTGAGCTTCGGGACACTCGGCAGGAGTAGTACCCGCCTCCAAAGTAGCCGTAAGGCACTGGAGCAGGGGACGCCCCCTGGGGCACCCCGGGGCATGGGTGGCACTGCTTTGGCGGTTCCGCAGAGCCTGGCAGATCCAGTGGGGCGTAGCTGACAGCAGGCATCAGCGTTGGCGCCGACGCTGGATGGCTGGTCAGTGGGGAGTGGGTGACCAGGTTCCGACTCCCTCCAGCTCCCAGCAAGCCTTCGATCTCCTTGGCGCCGTCCAAAGTGGTATAATTGCCGGACTCCATGGGGCCGAGGATCGGCTCATGAGGCGCTGGGGGTGGGGGATACAGGGGACACCCAGCTCTCTCTCCCCACCCAGGCCCGGAGAATCCAAAGCGTTTTAAATCGCTGGCAGCTCGCTGGGCGCCTGCATTCGCTCAGCCCGGCCGTCGTGACGCAGGAGCCGCAGGTGCCCGGGCTCGCGGGCTGATTGGCTGCGGCCTGGCGGAGAGAAGCTCATAAAATCTTCACTGCAGAAATTGCGAAAATACTTTACCCCCGCTTTCTCTCCCCGCCCCCCCCCCCGCCCCCTCCCTCGCTCCCTTGTTCACTCCCTCCTCCTTCCTTCCTTCTCTCCCCGCCTTCCTCCTTTTCCCTCTCCTCCCTCCTCTCTTTCTCTCTCGNCCGCACCCTCCCTCGCTCCCTTGTTCACTCCCTCCTCCTTCCTTCCTTCTCTCCCCGCCTTCCTCCTTTTCCCTCTCCTCCCTCCTCTCTTTCTCTCTCGGGTTTTTCTTTTTTTTAATTGCATTTTAAAACGAGAGAAAAGAGACGGGGTGTCTTCTCGCCGCTTTCCAGTTGGGAACAACCCAGCTACGTCGGGGGTGGGGAGACGGGAGAGGAGAGACGGAGCCAGCCCCACCTCGGTTGCCTCCTCTCCCTCCCTGGCTCTCTGTCTCCTGTGCTTTGGCAGGTTTAACGAGAGAATAAAAAGCTCTCCCTATAAAGTGTCCATCTCGTGGGGGGAAGGGGAGTTGAGGGTGGGTCCTGGAGGCCGCTCTGAGCCTGAAAGGAAAAACCCGGGAATGCTCCAGAGCCAGAAGGGGCTAGAAAATGGGAGTGAAGGGATATTTCTGGAAGCTCCTTGCTTTGGTTCCCAGTACTAGCATCCCAGTTCACTCCAGGTGCCCCTCCCATTCTGGATGTGCAGTAATAAGCTACTCCCAGACCTCGGGAAGTGCCTAGGACGCCTCTTCCCCACAGACCCTGGCTACCGCCCATAGCCCATAAAGCTCCGGATTCGAAGAGGGGTGGAAAGGAGAGGGAGCGGACACGGACTCCGAAGAAGGAGACGCGAGAACTGGAGACGTTAAAGGTTCAGACCTGAAGCGGAAATGGAGCTTCTGGTCCTGGACTGAAAAAGGAGGTCTGGATTTCCGTTTTAGGATGGGGAAAGAAATATGGAAAGATGTCACATACGACCTGTATATTCAGAGAAAGGCAGAGAAAGAGCCAGGAAAATGAGATCCAGAGACACACAGAAAGGGAGAGAAGTTGAAGGACGGGTTTGAGTGAGAATGTTATAAAATCCTGAAGCACCAGTCAGAAAAGATAGACCCTTTCCCCCCTTTTCTGGGATCTAAGATTATTTCCAGAAAACCAGGCCTGGCTAACTGGCAAAGAACTAGTTTCGGGGGAATCTGGACCCGAAGAATACAGAAGCCTGGCGTTTATGAAGTACCCAGTCTCTCTGTCCTCTCCTACATTCCATGGGGCCCAGAAAGTTCACCTTGGTCTTGGCACACTCCCACCCAAGCCTAGGACCAGAAAACCCAGGACCTCTATCTGCTTCCTCCAGGCTTTCCTTTCCTAAGAAGGAAAAGGGCAGGGGAGAGGGAATCTCAACCACTGGAGGAATTATCTGAGGCCCATCTGTTGGGAACTATTGTGCAGTGCAAGGCAGAAGCCCCAAACCATATTTTTTTTTTTTCACAGATCTGTCTTCAGAGGTTTTCTCTTTCTATCACTACCCATCCCAAATCAAATCCTCTGGGTTCACTTTTTCTAGAACTCACAGTTTTTTTGTTTGTTTTTTTGAGAAGACAGGAACTTTTGCATTCTACACTAAGCTCATGGCAATTTTATAGAGCAGACTACCCTGCACTCTAGGTGGGCTTGGCCATACCCCCTCAACAGCCTGAGTCTGAACTTGAGCTATCTTTCAGGAAAGGGTCCATGCAACTGGATTTGCTCCAAGTTGCAGGGCTATAGGGAAGAGTATAGCTCACTTTCAGTGACCATTGCTGATAATTGAAGACACCAAGCATGAAATCCTTACTGGATTTTGTTGTATTTGAAAACAACAGGAGAGAAAAAGGAGGCGATGTCTCTTTGATGCTTTCCAGTCTCTTGCTGTAGCCTCTTGCTTGTCTGATTATGAAAGGCAGAAATACCAGGATTTTTACCTAACGACTAAGAATTTGTTACTGCTTTTTGCTTGGTAGATGACAACACAGGCATGAATAGATCCCTGAATTTTAAAATAGGTAATCAATTCCATTCCTGGGAATATACCCAATAGAAATGAATGTTTATATCCATCAATAGACAAGTACTAAAATATCTAAAGCAGCTTTATTTATTATAGCTCAAAAATAGAAACAACCCAAATGTTCATCAATAGTGCTACACAGCGATTTTAAAAAACACTGCTACACACAACATAGATAAATTGCACAGATAGGTGAGTAAAAGAAGCTACACACAAAAAAAGCAAATTTTGTATGATTCTATTTCTATGCAGTTCAATCAAGAATAGCCAAAATCAAATCTGTGGTGATAGAGGTCAGAATAGATTGTCCTGGGAAGGGGAGCTTCTGACTAGGAGGTGACAGAAGGCTGGAAATATTCTGGATCTCAGATCCCTATCTATGTGCTAGTTACATGGTTATGTTCACTGTAAAAATTCAAGATGTACATGGGGTATTTCTTCACATTACATCAGCTTATCTCTATTTTTTAGAAGGAACATAATTAAATAAAAAAATTTCAAGATTCATAGCAATGTTGCCTGCCATTGTGCTTTTTGGATATTAATGTTCTTATTTATGTCTTACGGAAATAAGCAGCTGAATTCATGTAATTCTGCATCATTGTAGAATGCAGAGAAGACCAACTCAAAACTTGCCCTGGAGAAGCTCACCAACTGTGCTGGAGACCTCTCTGTAAACAGATACAATTCAATACCAATAAATACTATGGGGGGGGGTGTTTCTGTTTTGCTCTACAATTTATTTAGCATCTAGTAGATTCTAGGGAACAGTTCCAAATATCATATTAACATGTGTGCATGTGCTCCCATTTTCTGTATATGTTCATGTATTTGCAAACATGTATGACCTGTCATAGACCTCACCTGGAATCAAGTAAGGCAGAGTAAGTCTCCTTATCTGTAAAATTATGTATTCTCAAAGGCACAGTAATTTCTACCCCTCAGGAATGCTGTGAAGATTTTTTCCACATGAAAGCATTTCATAAACTGAATAAATGGGTTCTATTTGTGTTTCTGTATGTGTCTCTGTTTCCAATGAATTACAAGCCACTTGTTTTTATTTGAAAAGAAAAGAACAGTTTCCCTAACGAGTATTGGTCCCTTCTTACTTGCCTCTTTCAGCCTTGAGTAAGCCTGCAGTTCCCACGTACAGGACCTGAGGCTCAGCACCTCAGTATCTTCCCTGAGCGCAGAGTTGAGGGCGGAATTTAGAACAACCAAGGCACCCTGACCACCCCATCCGCCTGGGCTGAGCTAGCCCTTCCCCCAGCCTCACAGATTCCTTTTTGTCCTGCTGGGAGACTCCAGACAGACCCTCAGGACCCCTGAGCCTCCCTGACCCCCAACCCCGTTTACTGACCCAGCCAAACTCGCAGAAAAGCCTCAGCTGCTCCTTTACATACCTGCCAGACACCTCCTGGAAGGTCAAGGCCAAGTTGAAAGTTAAGAGTCTGTTTACCTCCGGGAGCCCATTCAGAGTGGCCCCACAGACCGCCTATGACCTTTATAGCCAAGCCTTTGAGCTCGGCCGCGGGGATTCCGGCCACCGGGACTTCGCACCTCCTTGTCAGCGCCCGCTGAGCCGGGGCTCCGGGCAGTCGACTAGGGGGAGGGGGCGAGAGAAGCCCACCCGACCAGCTTGAGGGCATTTGTTAAATTATGGTTTATTTTTTGTAAAACTAAGTGAGCTCTCGGTGTCTTCGTTCTCCCACCTGGAGGAATGTACCCAACCCCGCGGCTTTCAGGTCGGTCGTGATGAAAAATGAGAATTCGCAAGCGTCTCTAGAAAGGTCGGGGCTCCGCTGGCCGGCTAGACTGCGAGGGCCTGGCGCAACTGCTTGAGGAGGCTGATTACTTGATTTCACGAAAATGGGCTAACAGGGTGCATGCCTTTCTTTGGGCTTTTCTTCCATCCTTTCTTTCTGTCTCTATGTTCTTTCATCTGTCTTTAGTAGCCTTTCAGTATCTTTTCTTTTTATATTTGTGCTCTTCTTTCTGCCTTCCTCTCCTTCAATTTTGGTTATATTGCTTTGGGGACATTTTTATTTTCTTTCTTTCCGTCTTTACCACTTACTTTCTCCCCATCCCCACCGCCGATTACCTTTATTTTTCCCTTGGTTCCTTTCTTGCTCTCGGACGCTCACACACCGCTTTTCTTTTGTTTGTTTCTTCATCCTCTCCTTTTCTTTCTTTCATTTTCTCCTCTTTCCTCCCCTCCTCCTTTTCTGTCTTTCCCTCTCACATCTATTTTGTTTTTTCTATTTCTTTCCCTCTCATTTCCCTTTTCACTTTTCTCTACCCCTTTCCTGGCCCTCTCAATTTTCCATTGTTCTCCGAGGTCGGCATAGCGCCTGCGAGGGCTCCCCGCCGCCAGAGTCTGACCTTGGCCGGCACCTAGCAGAGCGGTCCTGGAGCCCAGTCGCCAGCCAGCCTGAACGACTGGGGCTGTTTGGGGATGACAGGCCACCAGGGCCCTTCTCTGTGAAATCAGGCAGGCTCCGGCCAGGCCTCACAGGAAAATGGTTTGGACAAAATGACGGCAGAGTCTGGGAGCTACAAGAACAGAGAGTGGAGGCCTGGCTGGTCAGGAGGAGGCCACTCTCACCTCCATGTCCCTCTCACCTTGTCAGCCCTGCGACATCCTTGGGATTAGGACCCTCTCAGGACAAAGGCAAGTGCTTCAGAGGCCGAGGCTGAGGATCCAGAAATTAGGCCTTCACCACCCAGCAAGTGGATCTGAGGAGCGATCAAAGACGGTCTGCTAAGGGGAGAATCTAGTGCCAGCCACATCGCTGCCGCGGTCCTGATGGCGCCCAGAAGCCCAGAAACCAGAGAAGCGTTGAGCCAGCAACCGTGAGTGGGGCCAAGAGCCAAGAGGGAGGTGCAGAGCGAGAAGGGATGGGAGTAAAGCTGCGGGGGACATATGCTTTGCTGGGAGGCCGACCAGGTCACCTGCCCGCAACCCCAACCCAGAGAAGCCCAGTGGTATCTGGCCCCAACCATTACGAATGGGGAGCAAGGGTCTAAACTAGCTCGGTGTGGTGGGCAACGTCATCTCCCCTCTCTGTGCCTCCATTTTTCTATCTGCCCTGTGTAAGGAGAGAAGGGCTGGATCAGCTTCCCTGTAAGTCTGAGTCACTGTTCACTTTGGACACAAGGGTGGTGCGCAGGCAGGAGCAGGGAAGGGACGATTACTGGAGGTTGAGGGCATTAGTGAGGAGGAAAGTTGTGGAGGGAGGGAGTCAGCAAGAGGCTTCCAGGCTCACCACTGATTATTCTGCATGGGTCTAGGGCATGGGAGCCCCAGCCCTACGACTTGGCCTCTGTGAGGCAACCGACATGTACTGACTCAGTTGGGACACTCAGCCCCAGGGTGTAAGCTCCTCAGTAGCCCATTAAATGGGACAAAACTGGTGCTGGAGATCACCTCCTCCACTCCTCGCCCTGTAGTTCCCTGGAGCCCTCCAGCCTCCCCACCCTCTACACACACTCTCAAGGGTGGGTTCCTCAAATGGGAGCCCACAGCCAATGCCTTTGGGGTTTGTAGATGCTTCTAGGGCCCCCAGAGACTCAGCTTCCTCTGTTTCAGCCCTTGGGATCCTGGACGGGCTCAGGAATGGGAAATATATCAAGAAACCTACTTGCAAATTCAAGAAAGCAATCCGAGTCTCTTACAGCTCCCCCTCCCCATCCCCACCTTGTTTTTCCCCCTCAAAGAATGTTGGATGTAAGTGATAATTATTAGGATAAATTCTGGCTACTCAGGTATAGACTCTACTAGAGCCAAACACTAAGTTTTCACTCATGAAATCAAGAGGAATGTCAACATGGAGATCCTGGCCCCTCCAGTCCCAAACCTGCCTATTTGGCCTGAAGTGGAGCTGTAGGTTTGAAGTTTAGGGGAAAGTACAGTTTGATAGATTTGATTTCTTGCTCTGATTCCCCCATCCCCCTGGCTGAGAGATCTGAGACCCTTCCAGTGGCCCAGAACCAGACCAACTTGTCATCCTCTTCCATCCACCACCACAGCAAGAGCTTTTCCCTTTTCCTCTAAAGTATCTGTTCCAAGAAACAAAGTTGGGAGAGGAGAAAGGCAAGCATTTCACACACCCACTCACACACACACGGACCAAAGAACATGGCCGTTTTTCTAACAGCCCTCCTATCCATGTTGCCCATGGGTTCCTGTCTTTGAAGAAGTACAACCAAGATGGGAGGGGGAAATGCCACAAAAGATTACCTTCTTATAATTCATTCAAGGCTTGAAAATAACCTTCCTGCAATGCCAGAGTGTCTGGCTACACACACACACACCGTCTGCCTTTCTGAATCCCAGCCTGAAATGAATATGGGGTAGTTCCTGGTTACCACCTAAGGACTCTGCCTTGGTTACCACCTAAGGACTCCCATCTCAGCCAGGCCCCCAAGGTTCTGATCTGGCCATTTACCTCAGACCCTGATACCTTATGAGGCTGGAAGAATCTGTCCAATTGTCTACAGTGTGACCCTAGATGTTCAGAGCTGATATTTGGGCACACATGAGGAACTCCATCAAAGTGAGGTTAGGGATTGGAGCAGAGCTCTGGGTTCATAATCTGCTCACCTCTTGATCCACTTGGGCTTAAACTAGGACTTCTTCCCCTCTAGCCTCCACCAGAGATTTTCTAAGAGTTCTGAGGGGTTATATGAAATGCCTTTCACTTTAAATGAGAAAATCACCCACTAGGGAAAAAAAAAAATTTTTTTTTATTATTTGGTCTCTATTGAGTCCACAGATTTATCCATGATTCGAAAGGATTGTGGCTGTTATTGTCCCCAGATGCCAAAAATCTTTTCGCTAGAGACATGAAGATCTTTACTTTCCCCTCACATTGCTTATGTGGCCAGGGTAGGGCTCGGGAGGAGATTCCAATCTTAGAAGCTCTAGGTATAAAAGCTAAATCGGGAGCTAAGGATCTAGGAGGTTAGAATAGGAAGCCTCAAATTCCCTACTTACCCAAACTAGTAAGCTGGCATTTGGAATTGGGAGGATCCTTAGAAATCATTCAGTTCCAGTCAGCTATGTGTTTGAGCGGCTGGGTGGCAGATGCCGAGGGAAAGAAGCTGTCTTGCCCAAGTCAAAATGACTTGACCTCAGGAAACCCACAGCCAATTCTGTGACCCCAGGCAGTTCTGTGCTGCCATAGCGGGAGCAGGAGAGGGATGCCTACCTTCAGTAGTCAGTTACGGTGGCTGGATGTAACACTGGAACTTCCAGTGATACCTATCCATCTCCATGCCTCTCCCAGGGAGTCCCAAAGTCAGACAGGGACTTTTGAGTGATTGTGTAGAAGCTTCACAAATTCAGAGTGGTTTTCAAGTCTCAGCTCCTTATCTACCAGGTCCTATGGGGTCAAAGCTTGATCACAAGGGCACCCCCTCCCAGGCTGAAGCACTGCTTGTCTGGCTGCACCAGCTACTCTAGACAAGACCCGGATTCCAGGTACTTATTCCTGAGATCAGCCTGGAAACCTTCATATGAATAGAACTTAGCCCCAGAGGCCCAGATGGGGGCCTGAGGAAGAGTCATGGGAAGCAGACTGAACATTTCCATCCCCTCCAGTCCCTCAACATCCTCCAGGATCTACTGCAGGCCCAACCCAGCTCTGTAGTTGTGTGTGTGGTGTGTATTTAGGGGTGATGCAGACAGATTGGGGGTGCTCTCTGTCCTTGGATTGGAATCCCTCCCATGTTCATTTACCCCCTGCTTGCCCCCGTCGACGTGGTTTTTCTAGCCTCAGGAATCATCTGACCCAGAGATGCAGGCTAAGCCTTGAACCAGGGGAGGTGCAAATGAACCGTGGACCTTGTCCTGAGGGGCCCTTCCTGGCCTGAGATCAGTGCATGTTAGGCGGGCTAGGAGGCTCCCAAGGAACCCAGTCAAGACGAGGGTGGCCTAAGGACTTCCCCACTTTTGTCCAGGAGCCTTAATTCCCTTCCTTGCCCTTGTGTAAACACCTGGTAGGGCCTATTTTTCAGTAATGCAACGGAAGACACCGCACCCAGCGAGGTTTGTGCGCCCACTGGCTGGCGAGTGGCAAAGCGGCCCCGCCGGCGGGTGAGGTCTCTAACCTCAAAGACACAGCTGGAGAGCATGGGAACCCTATCTTTCTCCCACCCACCAGAGACCTCCTCTACCTCGCTAGGCGCACCTTGCCCTCCAGGGATCCCGCATCCTCAGGTGGAGGTTGACCTCAGGGCGGAAGTTCCCGCTGGACCAAAACCCGCTTAGAGCATCGGAGGAGGAGCGCTGGCGTCTGCCCTCGCGGATTTGCTTCGCAGCCTCCCGGACACCGCTTTGGCCAGCTTCTCACGCCCCTACGTCCCTGCGCGCTGCTCCTCCGGCTTCCTGGGGCGGCCCTTGAGAAATGTCGACGTCGTCGTAACCCCTGTGTGGGTGTGCCAGGGACTGTAAGTGCCCCGCATGTGCCTTTCATTTAATCCTCACAGCAACAGAACTGCGTAAAGGGCAATTGTTACTCCCGTTTTGTAGATAAGAAAACTGAGGTTTAGGAGATTAATTTGCTCAGCTTCTAAAGACTGATGAATAATGAGGTCCGAACTCCAACACTGGTCTTTATGGCACCAAATCCAGGCTCTGTCCATTTCACTTTCTCTGCCTATTCAAACACCAAGTCGTTTCCAACTTTTAAAATGGAAATGAATCCCATTAAAAAGTACTACCTGATACAAATAGACTTGAGATATTTGGGACGTTACTAAAGGGAAAAGGAGGAAACAAAGGGATTTGGGAAAAATAAAATGTTGACTCCAAAATAAAAGGAATCCTTTAACACATAGCATTTAAAACATCGAGGCATATCTGATGTAAAACCAAAAAGGTATGGACTGAACTCAGCTCACTTATCCGCACCCCTGCCACCCTGTTTCATCTCGGAGCTTTGTCCATTAGAGCAAGGAGGGAGCTATGCCTGGAAATGTTCGCCTGTAGCTGAATCCTCTGAGACTCAGACTCCCCACTGTCTCAGGGCCCCATCGCACTGCAGAGAAGGAAAACGATGGGGTCAGTCTGGTGCTAAAATACTTTCCAATCCTGCTCTCCCCCTGGGGAAAAATGGGAGTTTGATGAGCCTAAATATTCTGAACTAGATTCCATGAGGGTCTCAAAGGCACACTCTTTGATATTGTGTGTGTGGATTTGGGGGATGTGGATTTGTTTTCTAGTAGCAAATTTCACATACACAGAAAACAGTAAAAATGAAATTTCACACATATAGAAGAGTACGCTGCTGCTGCTGCTGCTAAGTCACTTCAGTCGTTTCCAACTCTGTGCGACCCCATGGACTCCAGCCTACCAGGCTCCTCCTATGGGATTTTCCAGGCGAGAGTACTGGAGTGGGTTGCCATTGCCTTCTCCACAGAAGAGCATAACTCCTTAAACTCATCACTAAGTGTCAACAATTATCAACTCAAAACCAATCATGTTTCAGTTTTCTTTTTCCTGGAGTATTTTAAAGCAAGACACAGGCAGCATTTCATCCAATATACTTTGTTTGAATCCTTAACAGATAAGGACTTCTTTTTCTTTTCTTTTTTTAAAACAGTTCCTTCATGTGATTGTCACACGTAACAAAATTAACAATAATCTGTTAATACCATCCATGTTTCAGTTTTCTCAGTTGTCTCAAAATTATCTTTTTACAATTAGTTTGCTCAAATCATAATCGAAATAAAGTCACACATTACATTTAGTTGATATGTCTCAAGTTTCTTATAGCAGTTTCCTTGTCTCCTTTTTTTCATACTATTTGTTTATTTAAAAACCTGGGTCAACCCAATTCCCAGAGACATTTTGTTGTTTAGTCACTAAGTCCTGTCAGACTCTGCGACCCCACGGATTGTAGCCCACCACACCTCTGTGCATGGAATTTCCCAGGCAAAAATACTAGAGTGAGTAGCCATTTCCTTCTCCAGGGGATCCTGTGCACTGGCAGGCACTGGCAGGCGGATTCTTTACTTTTGAGCCAGCAGGGAAGACCCATGTTGGTCATCTTCAAGAAAGATTACTGTTCTATGTTAGGCCAAAAGACTTATTTTTACAAGTTTCTGCTCCACTGTCCAGGGCAGCTGGCCATGGACAGGAAAACTGCATAATTTCCTATATCTTCTCCCAAAGAAAGTGGAGCTGGGCCCGGCAATGCCCCTCCCCAACAGACCACATTCTGCCTTCCTTTGGTTCCCTTATTGCCCTTGGACCTCTCTCTCTCTTCCCCTCCCAGGCAGTCAAGAATGGGACCCTCTGATGAGTCTTTGAATTATCCAGGTTTCGAAGAGTGTCAAACACTGATTACTCAGCTTCAGATCTAGAGGCAAGATTATTTCCACTGGGGCATGACTGTCCAGTCCCTTCCTTGGAGGTGCCCCCAGAGGCCACCACGCTTCTCAAGAGAACTAAAGAGCGTTGTCTATTTCCAAGGTGCAGTGGCCAGACTAGCTTTGCCATCTCTTATTCCTTCCTGCCCTTTGGGCATTATTGACATGGGGAGCTGGAATTTCTCTTCCTGCTCTGACACATGTTGCTAGCTGCATGTCCTTGAGCTGGCCATCTCTCTCCAGCCCACTGTCTCACCATCTGTAAAGTGGAAGTGATTGTCTCTGCTCAGCCTTCTGCACAGGGCTGCTTGGAGACAATAAAGATGAGGGAAGTGGAGTTGTGTATAAAGATTGCAACATACGTATAACCCACCACTTGTAGCTCTGAGTTGGCAGTGCCTAAGATGAATGTGGGATTTCTACTAGGGGAAGAGAAACCAACCTACAAGCTTGTTCCGGTTCTATACTTATGGAAAAGCACCTCCACACATCACTTCTTTGGCTGGGTACACAAAAAGCACCTCCCCCCAAACTAAGAAGAGATCTGGACTTGGTGATACCCAGACAAAGAAGCTATGACCTCCTTGTCATGGAGAAGAGTACCACAATGCCCACTCCTCTTTCCCAGTAATTGCCAAGCAGCCTGGCACAAGTCAGGATTTTGTCTCATCCCTCTCCCCATTGCCCTTTCTCTATTGGCCACACCACTTTCCTCTTTCCAGGGATCCCTCAAGCACCCCAAAGCCCCAGCTCATCTCCAAGAGGAAGTCCAGGAAACACTGGCCCAGGCCCTGGTTACAAAAACTGAAGTGAGTCCGACTCAGCTGCAATAACTGGGCTCTACCCTTCCCAACTGAGGTCCCACACCCCCGACTCTGCTCCCTGGACCCGGAGAGATGGAGTCACCATCAGCCAATGCAGAATGTAGCACAGACATACAGAAGTCCTCACATTTTTCATTTCCAAACTACACCTAGCTCATAAAAAACCGGCAAATGTAATAAATTCTCCACTGCAGAACGTGGTTTTAATTAATTATTGGGTTATTCAAGGTGACTCATGTGTGAAATACAGTTTGTCTTCGTAAAATGAATCTCACATAATCCATTCTGAGTAACAAGCAGCTTGTGATCCTCTCCAGAGATTTACACAAAACTCATATTTATCCTTTGAAGGTCTTGGGGTGAAATAAAGGTGTGACTTTGGCTTAAAGAGAGCTTCCTCAGCCAGCCAGCAGTACTAAGAGATTTAGTCTTGTTTTCCCAACTGCTTGTTTGACAGGGTTTTTTCCCTTAGAAATCTGGTGTTTCGTACACGCATGTACATTTATGTATATTAATCACTTTGCAATGTCTGCAAAGGATATGGGATGCTAAATTTTGCTTCAGCCAACCTGGCAGCTGCAGGTCTTCCCACTGCTGGGCCCTCTGGAATTTGATGTTTATCTTCCAAGATTCATGTTTGTTTCACATCACAAGATCTCCGCTGTGCAAGCACAGAATTGCTTCTGTCTAGGATTTACTCTCTTTTCTGTTTAACTTAAAAGTCCTTAATGCCAAGCACCACGCCTACAAAGCAGGCTTCTTCCAAGGAGGAGTGTGGGATCTCTGTAGAGCCATTAGCACTGCAGGGCGGGTCCATACCTTTTTGAGGGATTGGGTTGAATGTGTTCATTTGAAGAGAGTCTGGAGATACAGTGAGTCCGGGAGCAGTCTGGCTACTCTGAGCAGTGATACCTGATGGCTAGGCTCCTCCCCCTGGTGGCCCAGACAGTAAAGAATCTGCCTGCAAAGCAGGAGACCTGGGTTAGATCCCTAGGTCAGGAAGAACCCCCAGAGGAGCGAACAGCACCCCCACTCCAGTATACTTGCCTGGAAAATGCCATGGACAGAGGAGCCTGGAGGGCTACAGTCCATGGGGTCACAAAGAGTGGGCAGGCCTGAGAGACTAACACTTTAACACTTTCCCCAGATCAAGGCAGTACTAGTGGGAGGTGGGGAGAAGGGTAGAGGGGCAGGATCTAGGGTGACTTTAAGCATCCCCACCCACAGAGAAGAGGTGGGAAATTCTGGCATTGTGTCTGGATTCCTGCCCTAGAGAAGGGTGGGAGACTTTTAAAAGAAGAGCAGGATGAAGTGTTTTCCCTGAGTCTTGGTCTGGCCCCTGAATTGGGTGTGGAGGCTCTGCCAGGGGACCTGGACTGAGCCAGATCTGAGTCAGAAGAGGCCTCCTCTAGTTTTCTTTCTGGTTTTCTTTTCCTTTTTGCCTCCTTTAAATTTCCTCCTTGATTTGGATGCCAGAATTTATATTTTTAGGAAAAGGAAGGCTGGGCTTCAAACACTGCTCAGTTCCCTCTGGACCCCAGAAAGCTGTCCTGGCTGACCCCTTCAGTGGGGTCCTTTCAAATAGTGAGGAAAATCTGTTTCAGCTGGAATCTTGGCCTCGAATTTTTTTCCACACATGACCAAGAGAAGGAGACTCCAAACTGAATCAAAAGTGTTTTCCCTCTCTGCCTTAGTCAAATTGTCGGTTTCAGGAGGAAAAAAAATTTGATATCATGTTGAAGTATGTGGGATTATAATAAACATAGGTAGATGAGTCACTCTCCCCATAAAGACAACGTGTCCAGTCCATGAAGGGTATCCTAGACAGGACCCACAAGCTCTGCCTGCGAAAAGCCAGAGTGACAGAACCACAGACAGCAGTTGTGCCACCACTCAAATGCTCTGACCCAACATTTGAGCCAGTTAACCAGTGACCTGTTAATTTTTTCACCGGGCATGAATGACTGAATTAAGCAAAAGCCCCCTAGAGAAATGAATGTAGTCTATGACAGAGAGACAGACAGAGGGCCAGATGGGAACACATATAAAGAAAAGAATAAGCATAGAAACTGGAGCGAAATTAGGACATTTCAGTGCATCAGAGCAGAGGAGAGGTCCTAGAGAGTTGGATAGGAGAGCAGCGGGGGCTGGGACCTTCCAGAACCTGTACAGACACAGATACTGATCTCCCAGTTCAGCACCCGCTAGGTTGGCCTTCTAAAGACCAGCCAGCTCAGACAATTCCGGAAGAAATCAGCCAGAGCCATTGTTTGGCTTTTCTCCAACCAAACAATCATTGATTGGCTGGATTTTTCACTTTCCCTGAGCTGTTAACTCCTGAAGGGAGGTGATCAGGCCCCTTCTGCTCTAATCTAAGAGCAGACTTCCCCCACTCCCCAAGGGGGAAATCTGTCACCTCTCCCAGTTCAGTATTGGAAAGGACATGCTTTGGTTGTGTATAAACAAAGCAATCTCCAGTGATCCTGAAGTTGTATCAGTTCCAATTGTATTTATTTCTTGATCAGGTTACAAGTCAGAAACAGGACCAAACAGGACCCAAGACCCACCAATGATTTTCAAGACCCCCAAAGCCAGTAAGTTCTTACTTTATTTTTAGTTTTAGTCTTATTCATGGTCATCTCTTGCCTGGTGTGACAGAGTCACAGCCACATTTACACAAAGAAAGCTGGAGCATTTAGGCAAATATTCAGACTCCAAGCCCCCATTTAGCCAGGCCAGTCAAATGGGGGAGTATGTGACAGATGAACAAGATTCCAAGGGCCCTGCCTGGCGGACTCTGATCCTTCCTTCATTTAGAAGTGCCTTCGGAGAGGACTGAAAATGGGTAGCGGAATCCCCAGGAAGAGAGAAAAAGGAGGAAACAGAGGAAATTAATGGTTTGGGACTAAATCCAATCAATTAATAATTCCCATATTTGAACCATTTCAGCCTCTGCACAGCTGCTCTTTGAGGAGACATGGCTGGGGGTGGTGGTGGGGTGGAACTGGCTTGCTGTCACTTAAGTCAAAATCCCTATGGGGTCTCCAGGAGGGTGGGATCTCATCCTCCTTCAGCAACCCCTCTCCTGACCCAGATGGTCCCCACCTCCCACTCCTACCCCCCTTACTGGTCCATTCCCCCCGACACAGTTCACTCTCTGGGTTTGCCAAGGATCCTGCTGACCAAGAAGCTGTCCCCAGTATCTCCTCCTTGACCCAGCTCCAGCAAATGTCTTAATCTTTCTGGGCCTCAGTGTCCATGTTTTAGCAAGGAAGGTCAGGAAGAGAGCTGAGGCGCTGGTCTAGGCAAGAGGGCATTTGGGCCCCAGACACCTTTCTCCTGCACGGATTGGAGTCAGTCGCTGGTCGCTTCAGGGACACGGACCCATAGGCTCCCCAGAAGCCGCCCGGCTCTCGCCCCAAGTCCCCAAACCCACTCCCGGCCCTCAGATCAGTGCAAGGATCGGGAGAACCTCAGGCCCGCTGGCTTATCCTCAGACAACCTGCCCGAAGGGCCAGCCTTCTTTTGAACGAGGCGCGGGAGCCAGTCCAATACAGGGAGACTGCCCGAAGCGGGCGGTCAAAGTTGGTGGGGAAACCAGGTGCTCCTTGGTCGGGCCCCTCATTCTGCCTGGGCCCGTAGGGGAGGCCGCGAGCGGAGCAGAGCAGGGCATTTCCCTCCCGAAGCATTTACTCGCATCAGAGGAGGGCGCCCCTGGCGCTGCCCGGTCTGCATCCCCAGATTCACCCGGGCAGCCCCAGCTCGCCTCGCCCGCCGACTCCCAGTCGAATGGCCGCCGAAACAACAGCTAGAGCGGCCGGCGGGTCCCAGGCGATAAGCTCCGAAGATCTAAAACAGACCCAAGCCGACCGGAAAAGGCGGAAAGGCCCTCATCAGTACACGTTTCAACTTCAAATTGAACAGCTAGAGTTTGGTTTGAGTTCTGCTCTGAATGGTGCAAATAATGTCTCCTTTCACTCTTCTGTCGGAGATCTCGGAGGTATAGACCTGGTCAAAAAGTTAGTTCCTACTCCCCCCATCCCCAAATAAATCTTTTTACTCAGACTACAAGCTAAGTGCCTGCTTTAGTATCGTTCTCTGCAAACTTGTAAACAAAACCAAAAAACCTTTGCTAATATTTTTTAAAACGAGTAAGTTAACGGTCTGGTTTTTACGAGTTCTCAGTGTCTGAGAAAAGTCTGCATTTTAGTTGTTACAAAGATTGCATTAATCAGATCTTATAAGCAGAAATGTAATTCATTTTTAATTTTTCTGTTTTCAATTTTTTCATAATAAAATTTATCCTCTATAAAATTTATAATGTACACTATTAAAATAACAAATACCAGCTTTATAATAATAAATACCAGAAAAGTAGTTCTTTGATCACTTCTGACCAGAAGCACTGTTCCCAGAGTCCTTGGTATCCTTATAAGTACCTTTAACAAAGGTGGCAGCACATCATATTGCATTTTGTCTTTTATTTTTTTAAAAAATGTTAATGATGGTTTTGTGTCTTTACTAATGTCTTTTTAATGGTTCCATTTTATTGTATAAATGTGCCACAATTTATTCAACCAGGTGACTATTGATAAAATGTTTCCAATTTTCTCTTCCTTTTTCCCCTATTATACCAAAATACACTACTCTGTGTATTTATGCAAGTATATGTGTACCATATGTTCTTAGAAATGGGTTGTATCAAAGGTTTTGTGCATTTTTGATATTCATAGAAGCTGAACCTAGTCTCACAGTGTTAAAGCAATTTGTATGTCCTTTCTCAGAAAACTCTTTTCTTGTCCTCCAATTTTTCTATTGTTTTTTGTTAATCTAATTTCTAACTAATTTGTTTTTTATATTTTATTAAAATGTGAGGTCATTTTTTTTGGTCGACAGAATTATCCTTGTGACTGAGGATTTGAAGTTTATGTGTATTAGAGTTTTCCCGACAATTTTTTTCTTTTCTGGAAGGAATGGAGTGTAGATTTCAGACTATTACCCACTTCGATTTTCTCTTGCAGAGTTGCATTTTTATTGGATAGATTTGGCTTTTCTTAATCATTTCCTCTTCTTCGACTCTCCTTAAGATTAGAAGACACAGAAAAGTCCCATGTCGGACTCTGATGGAAACCGCTACAGCGCTGCCGCCGCAGAGCTGGAACCTCAGGCCGGACTCACTCTGCTTCCCTCCCCCAAAGCCCCGGCCCCAGGCAAACCCCTCCTCAGGTCAGCAGACTCTCACTTAAGAACTTACAGAACACTAGAAAATTGAGGTAGAGTCTAAGCTACGGCTGCTCCAAACAAACACCTGGCAGATGGGCCTTTGGAGATTCGGCCCTTCGGGGTTCTGGACCGGGGAGGACAGTCTGTCGACTTGGCCTCGGTTCTCGGGATACTGAAAGAAAGCCGCTCCCTCTTGGGACCTAGTGGTCTCCACGCATTTATTTATTCCCAGAGGACACCTGGAACGGCAGGAGCTGACGTAGGCTGGGGAGAGGCGGCCGGGCTGAAGTTGGGGGACGAGGGAGGCCAGCGAGGAGTAGGAGGTATTAGGGAACAGAAGAGCCGCACAGGCCGCGCGTACCGCTCTCTCCAGAGGCCCCCATCAGCGGCGGGATCCTCGCAACGAGACAACCGCCCCGCATCCTGCCTCGCAAAACTCCAGGCGGGTTCCCCTGTCTCAGGTCGCAAACAGAGCCTCTTTCTAAAGCACTGGATATTTCGCGGGCTCAAAAGCAGACTTTGCAGCGCTTTTCTGGGAAGTAATCCTCATTCCGCTCATACCCACCACTTTCAGAAATTCTTCGGAAGGCAGAATGGTTTGCGCCTTGATCCTACCCCGGAGCTATAAAAAGAAATTGGGCCCCCAAAACATTAGGCCGATCATTAGAGAAAAGATCGAGAGAGAATTCGGGCCCTGCAGAGTTCCAGCGTCAGGAGCCGGGTATACACAAGGAGGAGAGGATGTGCCTGCCAACACTTACTGAGCACTTGCTGTGTGCCCGAAACTGACTAGGAACTGGGGGGAATTTCAACCCAGTCAAATGCCTCGGGGTAGCGTTTCAGATTTGAAAACAAGATATACTTTCCCCGCGATTTGGTTATAAAGTTTTATCCCCTCAGAATTTTTGAAATTGAGATATGGATTTGGTAAATCGAATTTTAAAGGCTTTTTAAAATTAGATTATAGATATCTATTTCTTAGTTAAAAGACCTCTTTCCCAGGAGAGGTCTGAGGGGCTTTCTTTCTTTTGGGGGAGGCTTTCTTATTTGATTTCTGATCAAAAGACTTTAAACGTCTTGGTCCCATTATTGCATTATTTCAGGTGAGAAAAAATTTCCAATTTATCCAACCAATTGCTTGAATGAGTGTAGACCACGTATTTGGGTTGAAGAGCTCAGCTCCTGTCCAGAAAGGGAGGGGGCTCCTCCAGGAAGAGGAGCGCTCCATCCCCACTCCAGAGACCCTCTGCCTCCCCTGTGGATGCCTTCTCCACACCCCCAGCTCCTTCTTTGGCCAGAGCCTGTCTTCCTGGGGTGTTTTTTTCCAGAAGCCTTCTCTTTCTCAGGAGGAATGGAGAGACAGGATCTGAGGGCAGAACCAGTGTCCCTGGTGGCAGCGGGGTTGCTTGAAGCAAGTGACTGGGGTGAGAAGAACCAGCTTTCTAACAGTGGTTCCCTCCACCCTGGACAGATGGTCTGTGAACCTGGGGCTATGATCCCCATGGGCTTTGGGGAAAACCACCAGCATCCTGTTTCCCAGCAACTGGTTGTTTTTGATGTAGACAGTCTCCTGTTTAAGTGTGATCCCCTTTTAGTGTGTGTGTGAGCAGCCCTTCAAAAAGCAAAGGGAACCAAGTTCCCTGGGTTCCCCTAAGTGTCCACTGGGTTACTAGACCCAGCGGACACTCCAGTCCTTTTCACGCCCCACCCCACATATTTAGGGTTGGGCAGAGAGGGATTTTAAGCTTCAGTTTCTGAAATTGTGGTTGACATTCTCTGTGTCAATTTCTCCTTTCACTCTCTTAATTTTTACTGTTTCCTGGAGCTCTTCTGAGACAAACTCTACGCAGGCAAGGTGAGTTGTGGCAAGACAGAGTGAGAGAACACTATTTTAGACCAACCAGCCTTCACAGAAAGTTGACTCCCCATCCTGAAGCATGAGAAAGGGGGAGGGAATGGGGACGAGGCAAGCTTGCTCGTCCTACTGGAGTCCAGCCCCAGGGGGAAGTGCAGTCTCACACCGGGAGACCCCTCGGCTGGGGTCATGGAAAGGACAGGCAGAGAAGTCTAGAAACGCAAAGAAGTTAACGATGTTTGACCGTCTGGGGGCTTATCGGTGTGTCGGGGTCAGGTGGGGGCCGAGGCAACAAGCTCCGGCAGACAGGGCCCGGGTCGGGGCTGCACGGGTGAGCAGGCTGACTCAACATGGGACCACGTGGCACCCGGACTGGGGACGGTCCACTTAGGAGCTTCTGGGAGGAAGGAAGGGGGTAGCTGGTGAAATATTAACACCCCACCCCGCCCCGGGTTCTAAAGGGGGAACCACTCCTCAGAGGTCATGGACTAGAAGAGCTGGGAGGCTGCTACCCCTTCCTCTCTGCTGGGAGGCTGCTACCCCTTCCTCTCTGCGCCTAAGATCCAAACCCTTTCAGTTCTCAACCTGTGGCCTCTGGGAATGTGCAAGTTCTCGACTCTCCTCTACCTCCTTGCTCCTCCTCCCCAAGGGCAAAGAGTCTCTTGGCCTGGTGCAGGGGTGGGAGCGGGAAGAGGGTGAGCAGAAATCTCTAGGCATTAGGCAAAACAAGCCAGGACGGTCTTAAAGTGAATTGGAGGTCGGGCGGGGCGGGATATGAAAACTCTTTTCCACATCCCTTAATTCTGATGGCACCTGGGGATGGAGAGCACCCAGGGCCCCCTCACAATTTTCCCATGGTTGAGTGCGCTTCTGGGCCTAGCAGGCGGGCTCAGGAGGGATGCCTGGGAGGCTGGGGAGTCCCAAAGGCGATTACTGGCAAGGCAGCGTGGGGTTTCCGAGGCTGGATCGCCTCTGCATTAGAGGCCGTTGGGCAGGGGCCGGGTTCGGGTGCCTCCCAGTGGTGAATCAGGCTTCTGACCTCTGCGCCATCCCGGCCTTGCTCCGGAGGGTAAACATCCTCTGCACTTTGAAAACTGGTGGGACAAGAAAGCGAGGGGGTGGCTGGGAGAGGGAGGGAGGAAAGGAGGCTGAGAAGAGAGGAGGTTCTGAAGTCCTCTCTCTCTTTTTCCTGCCAGGAATCTTTGAGGGCAGCCTGCAGGACGAAGAAGGAGCATCCCACTGTTGATGTTTCTCTCCAGCTAGATAAAAAAAATCAGTTTTCTGGAGCCTCAGAAATGAGACTTTGAAAATGACCCCAGTGTTGGGGGATGGGGGAAAGGATTGTCAGGTCTCATTGGATTCCCATTCCCTCAGAATCAGCTAAAGGACATCCCTCTGGAGGGACACCGGGCATCTGTGAAGGGTTAGGGGCACAGGCAGGACAAGAGGAAATTCTCATTTCTTGGGGATGGACTTGGTTACTAAATCTTAAGAACATAATTACTATGGCTATCATTTTTAATGTTGAAGATGATGTAAAGGGAGCCTGCTTTGACTCTCAATTCAAAGTCATTTTTGGGCCCTGGGTGGAGTACGAAGAAGCTGTGAGGTCAAACAGGCCCAGCATAGACCTGGATCCCTCTCCTCACCAGCTTCACCAGCTTTATCTCCCTGAGCATAGCCTCCTTGCCTGTAAAAGGGGGATAATACTAACAGTTACGGCATTAATGCTGGAATCATATCAACACAGTAAATAGCCTAGGACTTCGTCTCAGCAAAAATGTCCCACCGGCCTCAGCTTCCTCTCAGACCTTCTTAAGGCCCCAGTGACACATGTTCCAGAGAAACCCTCAGGCACTTGCCTCTACCCAGTTACAGCCAAGTGATTAGAATGACTGAGAAGTGAGTTAAAGACAAAGTAGTGCTCGCTTCGGCAGCACATATACCAAAACTGGACCGATACAGAGAAGATTAGCATGGCCCCTGAGCAAGGATGACATGCAGATTCGTGAAGCGTTCCATATTCTTTGACCCAGAGAGATGATATGGGGAGGGTGGTGGGAGGGGGGTTCAGGGTTGGGAACTCATGTACACCTGTGGTGGATTCATGTCAATGTACGGCAAAACCAATATAGTATTGTAAAGTAAAAAAATAAAATTAAAAAAAAAAAAGACAAAGTAACACCAAATTCCACTCTTCTCCACAGACCCCAGAGAAGCAGGAAGGAAGGGAAAATGTAGGCGGAAGAGAGGAAGGAAGGATAGGATGAAGAGAGGAAGGAAGGATAGGATGGAGGGAGGGAAAGGGAGAGAGAGCTCAGTTCCCTTTCTTCAGGTGTCCAGGCTGTAGCCCACCACCACACCAAGAGAATCAATAGCGCTGGGAAGAGGCAGATGCTATTAAATCAAAGCTACCAAATGCAGAGACACCCCTAACAGCCGATGTTTTACTCCAACGATGAAAGTAATTCAAGAGAACAGCCAGGCTGCAAACTCTTCTTGGACATCAGAAGACCTTCCTGGAAACTGCTCTAAACTGTCTAGGACTTGGATGGTTGTCGCTGAGTTCAGTTTTCTAAGACTGGAGTTGCTGCCATTCCCACCGTGTCTTCATGGGAGTCCTTTCAGAAGCAGCCAAGGAACGGAGGTGACCAGGTTGAAACGCACAGCTCTGCTCCCTGACTAGCCTTACACTGATTTAAACACTAGAAACTCACTCCAAGCATGAAGTGTAAGTTCAAGTGACCAGGGTCCAGGCGTCCCAGGTCTCCCCTGGGTTTGGAGACATGGACTGTTCAGTCTTGAACTGACACCTATCGGTTTATTCCACTTCTCAGGCTCCGTCTTCGTCTGTAAATGGACATAGTAGCCCCCTCATCAGGTGGTACCTTACGCGCTTTGCCCCGGTACCTGGAACATGATGATTGCTGAACAAACAGCGGCGATGCCTACGGATTCTCTAGTCCATACCCAAGGAAGCCAATTTCACACCCTGACGTTACTTCAGAGGCTTTGTGGAGCGAAGCCGAGAGTGGAGCGAAGGGGAAGCGCCTGGTAACCGGCGGTCTGGCCCTGGCCTGAGCATTCTTAGAGGAATCTCAGGCGCAGCCCGGCCAACCTCTGTTCTGCTTCCACCCCGGACCCATCGTCCCCCGACCCCGCTGGGGCGAAAGCCTGGCCTCTCTACGGGGGAGCCCTTTCGCCCGCGGCCGCGGCGCCGGTCGTGGTTCTGGGATGGTCGTGGAGCCGGGATGCGCTGGGCAGGACAGCGCGTGGGAGGCGCGGCGTCTGGGAAGCAGGCAGCGAGAAATGGTCCACCAGGGGCTTCTCTGCCCTGGACTCGGCGCCCCGAGCCAGCCTACTCCTTGGGTCGCTTGGATCCGCACTTCGGGCCTGGGTGGCGGGAGCGAGGCGTTTACTGCTTGTTTCCTAATCTCCAACACTAGGCACATTCCCCCCATGCGCTTTTGCCGGGCGGCATCTTCTCCAACAGAAGCTCCAAACCAGCTCTGCACAGGCCTCTCTCCCGAGGACCCGCAGCGCACCCTGCCTTCTAAGTCCTCTCTCCAGAGACAGGGACTGGAGGACTTGCTCCAAGCGCGCCCTTCACCTCCTCTTTGCCAGGCTTTTTCTGACAATGGCTTTTCCCTGCAAGGTCCCCGGAAGCAGAGCAAATGAAAATGTTAGAGGAAAAGTACTGGTTCTGTCCCTTGTTCTCCTCAAACAGTCATACTGGAAAAATAATTAGAAAATTTCAAATAACCAGGAAATCTGCTGAGAAATGGGGACCCAGAAGGGAACAGCCAACCCAAGAACTGGCTTTTCTTTTCTCAATAGGAGCCCAGTCCCTCCATTAGATATGAATATAGCTTCTGTGTGGCTGGCCGTGAAACATATATATCCCAACCAGGTGGCAAGGGATATGAATTTTCACTGGGCCCTAGGGACATCAAGAGGCCGCAGGTCAGAAGAGGGAAACACAACGAAATTATAATATGAAAAGCAGAGCTCTTGATTCAGATCTTTCCTCTTTAAATAAGGGGTGAGGGTAAGAAGCACTGGTGAAATATCCAAATAACTGAAAATATTTGTAAACAAATTCTTCTCACTGGACCTGTTTGTGTTGGTGGGTGTGGCACACAGAGTCAGGGGTCCACTAGCTGTTTCCTAATAACCCCTCCCCCTCCTTTGAGCTTCCCAGGTGGCACTAGTGGTAAAGAACCCACCTACCAATGCTGAAGACATAAAAGACGTGGGTTCAACACCTGGGTTGGGAAGATCCCCTGGAGGAAGGCATGGCAACCCACTCCGATATTCTTGCCTAGAGAATCCCATGGACAGACAAGCCTGGCAGGCTGTAGTCCATAGAGTCTCAAAGAGTCGGACACAACTGAAGTGACTTAGCACACACGCATGCTCCTTTGAGTAGCCCCTCATTTTCTCAGAAACAGAAAACTCAAGTCCGCTTTAGAGTGTGAGAGCTCTGTCAGTGGAAGGCCTGTGGGGACTGACGGGGGAGAGCTTGGAGTAGAGAGTGGAAGGGCAGAGGGGATGAGAAGTGCAGCAGATCCCGAGTCAGAAGCCCTGAGACAAAGTCCTGGCTCTGTGTCTTTAATGTCTCCTTGCCTCAGTTTTCTCATCTGCAAGATGGGGACAATACTGATCTATAAGCCTGCTGTGAAGAATAAACAAAGTAATACATGGGAACATGCTTGATCATCATCATATGTTCCTTGGCCTGTGCCTAATTCAAAGGGGATCATGGCAAGGATAGCAAGGGTCCAGGTTTTGCCCCAACTCATGGATGGATATGAGTGTCCCTGTGGCTATTCGCTGCCCTGACCCCTGGGCTTAGCTGGCTCGGGTCTCACCCTCTACCAGATCCAAGGGAAAGTGAGAGTCCATCTCAGTAGGCTGCCCCAGCCCCTGTTTACTTTGGCCACGTTGTGATGGCCCTGCTGGGTTTGCCAACAGGATTTGGGTGTTTGCTCTCCTGCCTGGCATGACTGCAGAGGCAGCTGGCACTCTGCTCCTGATTGTCATGCTGACCAATGTTGCTCACAGCAAGGGGATGCTGTGGCTCCCTACCGTCTCCACCCCCTTCTCAGATGGGTGGAGTCTCTTTTTATTATCATTCCTAAGACTCCTAGGCTCAGGAAAGCAGGGTGGTAGAGAGATACCACAGTCTTTCCCTTTAAAATGGCTGCCCAAAGAGTACATACTCAAGAATTAAAAGGAACCAGGAAATAGCAAAATAAATCAGACAGCTGAAGACACCAAGCACAAAATCTAAATTAAAAAAAAATTAAGTCCTAGGTTTTGCTTTTTTTTCTCACGCTTTTTCAGGACAGTAGACGTTCAGGAGTAAAAAGGAAGGGGGGCTTACTGAGGCCACCCCAGACCAGTCATGGCCCATGGTTCAGGAAAGTCATGGCAGAAGCATGATTAGCAGGTGCATGGTGGGAAAAACACATGCTCAGAACGATCCTTTCCCACCTCAGGGCAGCTCCAGGAGCCTCTCACCACCTCCCCAGCACATAGTGTGCTCTCAGGAGACGTGAAATATCCTCCCCAGGACACATTGCCGATTGGCTTTCCTAGGCTGCCGGTTAATAACTTAGAGTCATGCCTGGAGAATGGGAAATAATTGAAAGCAATGCTTAGTAAATTGCAGTTTCAAGGTCTTCATTGCCTTTCTAACAATTTGCAAAACCCATTTTATTGCTTTTTTAGATTCCTTGAGTTGAAATGCCACTGCGTGCTGTAATTAAGCTAAGTGACATGCCAGCTGTAAAGACAAGGCTTGTGAATGATTGCATCTGGCTCATGTAATCATCTAGTATGGGTGGGGGAGGATGCTTGGAACAGCTGCCAGTCTGCCCGCCTCACACCCCTGCCAGGGTGGAGGGAAAACTGGACTGATTCAGAAATGGCCCTTTTAAGGCTAGGGAGAGCTAGCTTGCCTGTTTGAGGTGGCTACGGCTGTCCAGTGGGATGAGTCAGATGAGTAGCTCCCGAACTTCACTATGTACCAGGACCCTCTGAGGGAGATTTCTAAATCCAAGGTCAATACCCCCTACCCCAGCCAGACTGACTAATTTCGTCTGAGGGAGTGGAGGCATCAGATAGTTTTCTTAAACTGCCCAGATAGTTTTGAGCCTAGAGAACCTTCCTAATCCAACATGGTTGCATTTAACAGCTTTGTCTTCAGAAAATCCTTTTTGTACTTGGAAACGTGTCCTACAGTGCTGCTCTTTTAAATCCATCTGGAGACAGGAACTCATCCATCTGCTTTATGAAACAAATACCCTGATCTCCATCCCCCAAAGCTCCAAAGTTCCTATTTTCTTTCACGGGACTCAGTTCTTTTGAGGCCATCTTTCTTGTGCCCTTTTCTTTCCCCCTCCATTCATTCAGCAGCTGTGTCCCAGCTCTACAATGTTTGTCTCCCCTGTCTCCCTTTCTTTCCCAGTCAGCCATCCTGATAGGGGCTGCAAGGGCTTGAAACCTGCATCATTGTATGAGCCTCCTAACCTCTCTCCCAGCTTCGTTCTCTCCCCCTTGCTAGTCATCCATTCTACCATCTACTATGAGATTCACCTTTCTAACACTAAATAAAACCTATCCCATTCAAAAACCCTTAGTGGTTTCCTACTGCCCATTAAATTAGGTTAACAGTTCCCAGGAAAACATTTTAGACTCTCCACTACATCAATTCATTTGGCAAGCACTTACTGAATTGCAGTTTGGTCCTAAGCACCAGGCTGAAAGCAGGGGATACAAAGCAGCAGAGACATGATACAGTCCGGTGGAGAGACAGCCACAGATAAGTTCACCATCATGAAGTTTATGATAATGAAACAAACAACACCTGGGTCTCCAGGGCCCTCTTTTAAACCATCTTTCTATTGTCATCTCCCAGTTATCCTTTCTGATCCAGCCAAATTGGACTAGACTTTACTTCTTGATCATGTCCCGGGTTGTTTATATTTTCTTCCAGAACTTTATTCCTCAGTCCCACACCTCAAATTCACTTTTTAAAACCCTGTTTATATGGAAAAGATATTTGTAAATGACATACTCAGTAAAGGGTTAACATCTAAAATATATAAAGAATTCACAAAACTCAATAGCAATTTTTTTTTAAAAAAAGCCAAACAATCCAATTAAAAATGAGCAGAAGGCCTGAACAGACATTTTTCCAAAAAAAGACATATAGCTGGCCATCACGTGAAAAGATGCTCAACATAACTAATTATCAGGGAGTAACAGGCAACAAGTGTTGGTGAGGATGTGGCGAAAAGGGGATCCCCATGTACTGTTGGTAGGAATGCAAATTGGTGTAGCTACTATGGAAAACAGTATAGAGGTTCCTCAAAAAATTAAAAATAGAACTAACCATATGATCCAGAAATTCTACTTTTGGGTGTTTATCCAAAGAAAAATCAAAACACTAACTAGAAAAGATATATGCACCCCTATGTTCATTGCAACATCATTTACAATAACCCAGTTATGGAAGTAACCTAAGTGTCCTTTGATAGATAGTGTCCTTTGAAGAAGATGTAGTGTACATACACAATGGAATATTCCTTAGCCATAAAAAGAATGAAATCTTGCCATTTGAGACAACATGGATAGTTCTAGAGAGTGTTATGCTAAGTGAAATAAGTTAGACACAGAAAGACAAATACCGTATTATTTCGCTTATATGTGGACTAAAAAATAAAACAAATGAACAAACAAAACAGAAGCAGACTCATAGATACAATGAACAAACTGGTAACCACCAGAGGGAAGGAAGGTTGGCTAAATAGGTGAAGGGGATTTAAGAGAAACAAACTGCCAGTTATAAAATAAATAAATCACAGGGATGTAATGGACAGCATAGGGTATGTAGTCAGTAATATCGCAATACTTCGTTTGGTAACAGATGGTTACTACATTTATGGTGGTGATCAATTCATAATGTGTGTAAATGTTGAACCACTATGTTGTATACCTGAAACTGATATAATATTGTATGTCAATTGTATTACAATTAAAAAAATTTTTTTGAAGGAAAGGCATTTTGAACCTAAATTTTTGTACAAAATTTCATACAAAGGCAAATAAATCATCACTGCAATGTGAAATTTTTTACATTAAATTTTTTAATTAAAAAATCCATTTATCTTTTTCCGTCACCTCAAATATCACCTCTTCTAATGAAGCAGACTTAATCTTCGCAACTGGGTGTGAGGGCGTTTCCTTTTCATCCACCGATGCTCTTCTTTAGTGGAACTTAAATCTGACTAGTTACCCAGGGACCCTTCTTACCCCACCACACACTCCATGGGGGCAAGGACTGCCACTGCATTTTTTGTCCCCCATAAGCATTCAGCAGACAATTGCTCTGCACAGCTCCATGGCTGAACAAGCAGGAGGCAGGTGGGGCCAGGAAAGCATCCTACTATTAATAATATTTTGCCTTCGGACAACCCAGAGCCATTACAGCCTCTAGGCAGGATCAGCTACCTAATTTGGTGGGCCCAGTGAAAAAACGAAAATACAAGACTCCCTGTTCACAAATTATTCAGAATTTCAAGATGGTAACAGCATTAAACCAGATGCAAGGCCTTCCTAGTGTGGAGCCCTGTGTGACTGCATAGACTTCACGACCATGAAGGTGACCCTGTCGTTAGGTTCAAAAGTTCTGGCGCCAAATTGTCCCTTAGGGAGACAAATAATTCTGACTTCACTTTAAGAGACTTCCGTTTTATCAGCTCAGGAAGCTTGACTGGCTGGGGTTGGTGACTAGGAAGTCTAGGATGGTGACTAGGACTTCTAGGAAGTCCCATTTCAGCAAGTCTTACATGTTTTGTCTGGGCCAGACTATGACCTATGGCAGCCTAATGATGGCAGTGGCATCAGAAAAGGCAATCTGAGTTAGGATGGTAGGGAAGGCAGCCGAAGATACTTGGGCACAGAGCTGCTGGTGTAGGAGGAGGTCTGGTTTTTACCTGATGAAACTACAACTGTCCTGATTCCTTTACTCAGGGCTCAGAGTTCTCCATCAACCCTAGCTCTTTGTCTTTTCTCTCTGGAGTTGAAGACCAACTGACACTAACCTGTTGGTGCCCTGAGGGCTCTGGACTTCGGGAAATGGGGAGTCCTTCCTTGCAACACTCCTCCCTTCATGTTGCTCTATCCTTGGGAGTGTCCTGGATGGCAGTGCTGAGTAAGGGACCCATAAGAATGCCACTGGTGGGGCAACTAGGACGTGTCCTGGGGCAGCACCCATAACTCCCAGAAGTCGTGGTCCTCCAGTACTGTAAGCTAACTGGGGGGCGGGACAAAAGGCAAGGCTGTTAGCTTCAGTGGTCCTAATGGGAGGTAGTCATAAGACCAGGCTCTCTAGATGTGGAAATAAAACTTTCAGTTGCTTCTGCAGGCATCGTAGACATTGTAGGAAGAGACAAATCATTTCCTGGGAGTAAGAGGAAGAAATGGCAGAAATCCAGTCTGACTCTGGAAAGGAAAAAAAAAAAAGATTTTTTTCTTAGATTTTTCTTTAAAATAGCTTCTAGAATATTTAAGTCAATTAACCCACCATCACCATTCCTATCTTGTGGTGATTCACATCCGCAGTAACCAGAAACTCATTTTACCTACACAACATTCATATTCCTGAATCCTTATCATAGCCCCAAACATTTGACAAGGATCATTTAAGAGCTGCCAACCTGGCTGGTCCTGAGACAGCAAGTGGTAGTCATTAAGAGCACAAACTTAGCGCCCTGTATCTGTGTGCCCTTGGGCAAGTTACTTGAGTTCTCTAAACCTTGGTTTCCTCATTTGAAAAAAGATAATAACAGTGGTACTTACCACAAAGAGTTGCTTTGAGGATTGAGATACTGTAGGCAAATTTTTAATACACCCAAAACAAGTGTCCACTCTGTGTTGGGCTCAACACCATCAGCACAGTATCATTACCACCATCATCACTGTAGCTACATTTATCGAGGAGGTTGCCAAGCAACCTGCATTAGCAAGCTTTAAATCATCCTTAAGTCCTACAAAAGGGACTATTTATCCCCTAAAGCTCAACTGTTAGCAGATCTGAAACCCTGACCTCGGTGGCCTCACTGCGAAAGTGGATCCCAAGGAAGGATGATGAGGTTATAGAGATTTAAGCAGAAAAAAATGGAGGACTTTGTCAGGGCTCCCTTCCTCACATGAGTCAGGATGGGATCTAAGTTCATGGCAGACTGGTAAAGAGGAAGAAACATCAGAACCGGCCACTGTGTGACACTGGGTAAATCAGTTAATGTTCCCAAACCTTGAGTCCCTTCCTCTGCAAATTGAGGATAAGGGAATAATCCTGTCTTGCCAACCTCACAGCACTGACCTGAGGATTACATGAGAGACAGTAGGTAAATGTGATGTGTGGAAGGTATTGTTAGTATACCTACAGAGAAAGTTCATGATCTGTAATCTGAACATCTGCTCTGCGCTTTCCTTCTCTAATTCAAGCATTATTATGCAGAAGCCCTATTCTCATACCACATCCTGCTCCATTTGTAAACCAACATGTTGACAGGCATTCTGCTGCATATAATTAGACTTTTGCCAGTTTGCCTTGTATGTGTCAGCTCCTTGCAGTCTGATCAGCTGGGAATTTTGAGAAGCCATTACTTGACCTAAAAGCAGAGGATAAGCTCTGAGATCTGATGACTCCACACAATACCCTGGAAAGCCCTGCTTGGCCGTGGCCACCACTGATTCCTGCAGAAATACCTTCACTAAAGAGCCATTTATCATTCCCTCAGCTCTAACTGAAGACTAATATTAAAAATACCACTTGAAAGAAAGAGTGGTTGTAAAAGCTTGAGGATTGAGAATCAGAAACATCTGACTCAAACCCTTCACCACTGAAAGCTGTGGAACCTCCTGAGTGTTAAACATTATGCTCTTTGAGCCTCAGTTTTTTCTTTTCTAAACTTCCCAATTATGATTGAAATTAAATTATATTTATACACAGAGAGAGAGAGAGTGCTAGTGCCTATAGACTACATTATCAAAAAGAAAGAGTAAATTTTACCATCAGTAATATTCATCAGAAAACATGCCAGTACCTTCAGCCATCATCTACTATGGTAGAAAAAGTCCATAATAGCAAGTGACCACATGACAAACTGCTCTTAGAAATCAGAGGCAGTGAAAAGAATCACCCCTAAAGAATCACCTGTTTACTAGATGAGTAAGTTTATCTTTACTCCTTTAGGAGAAAATATCAAAACCTTCTCTGCCTACAAAGCTCCCAGAGCTTCTCATGGAGTCCAAATCCAAGCTGGACTTTGCTAAAGCATGGCCTGAAGAAGCAGCATCCCATGTCAGAGCTGTTCACCAAGGTTCAACTGAGAGAGAAGCTGTCTTTGTTCCCAGACTAGTTACATGAATGCCAGTGTGTACAGAGATGTGCCAAGAGGTTGCTGTTGTTCAGTTGCTCAGTCATGTCCCACTCTTTGTGACCCAATGAACTGCAGCACACCAGGCTCCCCTGTCCTCACCATCTCCCAGAGCTTGCTCAAACCCATGTCCATTGAGTTGGTGATGCCATCCAACCATCACATCCTCTGTCCTCCCCTTCTCCTCCTGCCTTCAATCTTTCCTAGCATTAGAGTCTTTTTCAATGAGTCAGTTTTTCCCATCAGGTGGCCAAAGTATTAGAGCTTCAGCATCAATCCTTCCAATGAATATTCAGGACTGATTTCCTTTAGGATTAAATGGTTTGATTGCCTTGCAGTCCAAGGGACTTTCAAGAGTCTTCTCCAATACCACAGTTCAAAAGCATCAATTCTTCAGTGTTCAGCCTTCTTTACAGTCCAACTCTCACATCCATACATGACTACTGGGAAAACCATAGCTATGACTAGACTGACTTTTGTCGGCAAAGTAATGACTCTGCTTTTTAATGCACTGGTCATAGCTTTTCTCCTAAGGAGCAAGCATCTTTTAATTTCATGGCTGCAATCACCATCTGCAGTCATTTTGGAGCCCAAGAAAATAACGCCTGTCACTGTTTCCATTGTTTCCCATCTATTTGCCATGAAGTGATGAGACCAGATGCCATGATCTTAGTTTTCTGAATGTTGAGTTTAAGCCAGCTTTTTCACTCTCCTCTTTCACCTTCATCAAGAGGCTCTTTAGTTCCTCTTCACTTTCTGCCATAAGAGTGGTGTCATCTGCATATCTAAGGCTATTGATGTTTCTCCTGGCAAACTTGATTCTAGCTTGTGCTTTATCCAGCCCAGCATTTAGCATAATGTACTCTGCATATAAGTTAATAAGCAGAGTGACAATATACAACCTTGACATACTCCTTTCCCAGTTTTGAACCAGTCCACCGTTCCATGTCCGATTCTAACTGTTGCTTCTTGACCTGCATGCAGGTTTCTCAGGAGGCAGGTAAGGTGGCCTGGCATTCCCATCTCTTTAAGAATTTTCCACAGTTTGTTGTGATCCACACAAAGACTTTAGCATAGTCAATGAAGCAGAAGTAGATGTAGAAGTAGCCAAGAGCTTAGGGGATAAAGAAACCAACAGAACCAGCCCTAATCTTGGGGAGTGCCTTGTCTGGGGTTGGGGTAGGAGGATGAAAACACTGCCTTCAGGGAAACCCCAGTGTGATGGTGCAGTCCTAGTCTGTGTCCTTTGGGAGTCTCTGATTGGGGAGACAAAAAAGTCCAAAACAGGATGCAATGTTATTTTTTCTGCTAAGAGGTCCAGAGCCAAATTCAATTGTCATTTTAGGAAGCACTTAATCATACCCTTTCAATATAATTATTTCTCCCTTTCTTGGTGTGGCTTCTGATCATTTTACTTTATTTTAACACTCATATTGCATATAAGGTTTCATGCCCCAGGCTTCCTGGTGGTTCAGTTGGTAAAGAATCTGACTGCAATGCAAGGAGACCCAGGTTTGATCCCTGGGTCAGGAAGATCCCCTGGAGAAGTAAATGGCAACCCACTCTAGTATTCTTGCCTGGGAAATCCCATGGACAGAGGGGCCTTGCAGGCTACAGTCCTTGGAGTCACAGTGAGTCAGATACAACTTAGCGACTAAACCCCCCCCACCACACATCATCCACTTCACTTTAAAAAGTATTTATTTATTTACTTGGCTGCATCAGGTCTTAGTCATGGCACACAGGTGCAGTTGCTCCACTGCATATGGATCTTAGTCCCCCTATCAGGGGTTGAACCCATGTGCCCTGCATCACAAGACGGATTCTTAACCACTGGACCACCAGGGATTACCGGGGAAGTCCCCTACCCTTCCCTTTAAAAGTAGGAGCAGAAATAACTTAAAATTCTAGAAAATTATGAACCAGAGACAGTGGGGGTGACTTTGAGCCCTATCAGGACTGAGGAGTTTTGTTCCTATAACAGGTCCACAGGTCAGGGTGGCCATCACAGGTTCCTCTGCCCAGGCCTGGGTCTACATGTAGGAAAGTCTTCATTTCCACACTAGAGAAATGTCTTCAAAAGGCAAATTCCCAGTGGCCTGTCCCAAATCTCATGTCGGAATTTCCAGAGGTGTGGCCTTGGAAACTACAGGCTTAACAAGGGCCCCCACACAGTTTATATCATCAGGGAAGTTTGGGAAACACTAGGCCAATTTTTTCCTTTGAGAGTGGTGAGAGGACCATCAGAACACAGAGTGGAGCTTCTTAAAATGCAGATTCCTGAACCCCTCAGTAGGACCTACTGATTCAGAATTTCCAGGAGCAGGCCTTGGAATATGCATTTTTATGAGCACCCAAAGCGATGCATATGGGCTGATATTCACTCGTCAGCCCTTCTGCAGTGTGAACGACAGGTCACAAGCGGGCCAGGTCAGACGGTCCGGTCAGTCTGTTTTAGGTGGCAGAAGTGAATGAGATGATTAAAATTATCTCCTATAGGCAGTCAAGCAGTATAAATCCCTCCACCATCAGTTCAGTTCAGTCACTCAGTTGTGTCTGACTCTTTGTGGCCCCATGGACTGCAGCACGCCAGGCCTCCCTGTCCATTGCCAACTCCTGGAGTCCACCCAAACCCATGTCCTTTGAGTTGCTGATGCCATCCAACCATCTCATCCTCTGTTGTCCCCTTCTCCTCCTGCCTTCAATCCTTCCCAGCATCAGGGTCTTTTCCAATGAGTCAGTTCTTTGCATCAGGTGGCCAAAGTATTGGAGTTTTAGCTTCAGCATCAGTCCTTCCAATGAATATTCAGGACTGATTTCCTTTAGGATGGACTGGTTGGATCTCCTTGCAGTCCAAGGAACTCTCAAGAGTATTCTCCAACACCACAGTTCAAAAGCATCAATTCTTTGGCGCTCAGCTTTCTTTATAGTCCAACTCTCACATCCACATGTGACTACTGGAAAAAAAGCTTTGACTAGATATCTGGACCTTTGTTGGCAAATAATGTTTCTGCTTTTTAAAATGCTGTCTAGGTTGGTCATAACTTTTCTTCCAAGGAGCAAATGTCTTTTAATTTCATGGCTGCAGTCACCATCTGCAGTGATTTTGGAGCCCAAAAAAATAGAGTCTGACATATTTCCACTGTTTCCCCATCTATTTGCCATAAAGCAATGAGACCAGATGCCATGATCTTAGTTTTCTGAATGTTGAGTTTTAAGCCAACTTTTTCACTCTCCTTTTTCACTTTCATCAGGAGACTCTTTAGTTCCTCTTCTCTTTCTGCCATAAGGGTGGTGTTATCTGCATATCTGAGGTTATTGATATTTCTCCTGGCAATCTTGATTCTAGCTTGTGCTTCATCCAGCCCAGCGTTTCTCAAGATGTACTCTGTATATAAGTTAAATAAGCAGTGGTGACAATATACAGCCTTGACATACTCCTTTCTCTATTTGGAACCAGTCTGTTGTTTCATGTCCAGTTCTAACCCTCCACCATAGGCAATGCTATCTTGTAGAGCTCTAAATTTTTACATATCACCTTCCTTCAGGAGCACTAATGCTCTGACAGAGGGCTCTCTTGCCATCTCTTTGGTGCTTTTACACAGTGGAATTAAAGCGTAAGGGTCTTTGAACTTTCCTGGTTGTCCAGTAGTTAAGCATTTGCCTGCCAATAGAGGGGACACAGGTTCAATCCCTGGTCCAGGACAAGATTCCACGTGAACGTGTGCCGTACCACAACTACTTAGCCTGTGCTCTAGAGTCCATGTGCGGCAACTACTGGAGTCCCTGCGCCTAGAGCTGGTGCTGCACAAGAGAAGCCACCACAATGAGAAGCCTTAGCACTGTGAAGAAAAGTACCCCCGGCTCACTGCAACCAGAGAAAGCCTGTGCATAGTAATGAAAACCCTGCATAGCCATAAACAAATAAATAAGTAAAAGCTTATTTCCAGATCTTCTCAGGCGCCAGTGTCCTGTTGTTCTGTCCCCTTAGTACACGCCTTATAGGGTCAGCTCTCAGGTCAAGTGCCCTGGACCTAAGTAGGCTAGGCTGGCAGAGGACAAAAGGTATGGAGATCAACCTTTTCATGGTTAACATGGTTCTACATCCAGGGCCGGCATTAGTGACTGTCTCAGTTTCAGCCAGAAGTGGAAAACAAGGCAAAGTGTACTTAAAGCAGCAGGGCCAGATCAGTCATAGTAGAAACATATCAATACATTGCAAGGAGGTCACATTTTGACTGTGGTGAGTCTTTTTTTAAAACATATTAATTTATTTTGGACTGGGCTAGGTTTTCGTTGCTGTGTGCAGGCTTTCTTGAGTTGTGGCAAGCAGCGGCTACTCTTCATTTCGGTGTGCAGGCTTCTCGTCGTGGTGGGTTCTCTTCTTGCAGAATGCAGGCTGTAGGCGTGGGGCTTCAGTAGTCGTGGCTCCCAGGCTCCAGAGCACAGGCTCAGCAGTGGTGGTGGATGGGCTTAGTTGCCCTGCAGCATGGATCTTCCCAGACCAGGGACTGAACCCATGTCTCCTGCATTGGTAGGCGGATTCTTTACCACTGAGCCAGCAGGGAAGCCCTGAGGTGAGTCTTAACTGTCTACTTACCTGCACATCTTTATGAATCTATCTGCCCATCTACCTACCCAACATCCAGAAATATATGTAAGAGTGCCTGCCAATGCTCTAGACACATGAAGGGAATGTAAGTGGGCCTACCTAGTTCCTCTCACATCCTCTTGGGCCAGAGATCAGGTAGTGACTGTATGCTTCCTGATCCTGCATACACAGGTCTTTCAAAGCCCCTGTATGGCTTCTGCCAGGCCTTGGGTCCAGTCGGGCTGGAGTGGCAACCACCAGCAGGTCTTTCAGGGAAACATCATGGCCGTGAGAATTCTCTAAGAAGAGGAAGGAGGGCACATCCAGCTGCCTCTTCTCACCAGAGCTTCGGCTGCGAAAGTAGGACTCCTGGAGCAGGGAGGGGTTTTCTGGAAAGGCAAAGTCATTGGCATCATCAATCTGTGCTGCTGGACTCAGCACAAATTCCTGGCGAAGGCCACCTCCCACTACGGTCTCCTGCTTAAAACTGGCTGAAGCTCCTTAATTAGAATCAGCCACTGTGTCTTTCTTCCAAACAGTTTCTCTTCCCTTTTTTCTTTTTTCAAACTTAACACCCCAAACTTGTACAGGCTCAGCTGAATGGGTTTCATCTGAATAAGAACCAGAAACGATTGAAAAGGGTACTTAGACATAGCATTCTATTTTTATCACTTTTTTTTTGCTTTCCCATTAAGGCTAGAGACTCCCTAAGTACAAAGACTATGTCTCCACTATCAGACTGGGATCTCCCTGAAGGCAGGGGTTTCAGCCCCACTCAGATGGGGCACTCCCAAGATTAGGCTGGTTCTTTTGGTTTCTTCATCCCCTATGCTCTTGGCTCATCTTCAAACACACTGACACTCACGTGACTGGTCACTCAGCACCAGCTTTGGGTTGTAGTGAGTTGGGAACAAAGACAGCTTCTCTCTCAGTTGAACCTTGGTGAACAGCTCTGACATGGGATGCTGCTTCTTCAGGCCATTCTTTAGCAAAGTCCAGCTTGGGTTCTGACTCCACGAGAAGCTCTGGCATTTTGTAGGCAGAAAACTGTTTGATACTTTCTCTGGGATGAGGTACCAAGGCACCTGCTGTGGCTTGCATTTAAAGGAGGCCACCCTGTCCATCTTTGGGCCGCTACACTCAGAGCTGGCTGTCATAGTCACATTCAGCAGACATTCAGGGGTGTCTGAGACCTGGGTGGTGGATTCTGGGAAGGCTTCTACTGAAGTTAGAGGCTGGAAGAGAAAATGGTCCAAAATGAGATTATGAAAAGCAAAGGGCTCCTTCCTATGCCCTTTTTAATTAAAACAAACAGATGAAGAGCTGCATTCATGAGCTTAGATTTTGGTTAGAACAGTTTCTAACCATGAATTGATTAAACACTAAGGCGGAAGATGGTGGGGAATGTCCACAGAGCTTCCCCTGGAGGTCTTTAAATGTGAGAGACTTTAAACATTGGAGACTGGTAATCAGAGAAACAGGTATTATTTCACAACTATTAAACTGGCAAAAAATAGAAAGCTGGATATCAGTGTTGGTGGAATGCAAGGGAGCTACAGGGATGCTCATGCACTGCTGATGAGAATGTAGGTTGGTCCAGACACTCTGGTGAACCATCTAGAAAGATAAGTAAGATAAGATTACAACCCGTACACTGCAATGAAGAGTAGCCCTTGCTCACCACTATAGAAAACCTGCGTGCAGCAACAAAGACCCAGTGCAATCAAAAATAAGTAAGATTACAAATACCTTGTGACCCAGCAATTCAGCTCCCAGCTATAGATGCTAAATAAGTTATAAGATCGCTCATTTTAAAAAAGTATGTACACCAATGTTCCCAGCAACATTATTCACAATAGGCAAAAGATAGATATAGCCCAAATGTCCACCAACAAATGAATGGATAAACAAAATGTGGTATAGGCACAGAGGAATATTATTACCATCCTCAAAAGGAAAGAAATTCTGATATATGCTACACCATAAATGAACTCTGAACAGATTATGCTAAGTGAAATAAAGTTAAAGTGTTAGTCGCTCAGTCATGTCTGACTCTTTGCGACCCCATGGACAAAAGCCCACCAGCCTCCTCTGTCCATGGGATTCTCCAGGCAAGAATACTGGAGTGGGTTGCCATTCCCTCTCCAGGGGATCTTCCTGACCCAGGCTTCGAACCTGGATATTCTGCATTGCTGGCAGATTCTTTACCGTCTGAGCCACCAAAGAAGCTCCAAAGTGAAATAAACCAGACACAAAGTACAATTATTGTATGATTCCCTTTATATGAGGTATAAATAAATATTTAGAAATAAGTCCATAATTGGGGTTGAGATTTTTAAATCCATCTCTAAGCAATTGATATAAAAAGCAGAAATCAAATTAGTCTAGATATGGAAAATCTGAGTGACCCTATCAACCAGGGTGATTGAATTGATATACATAACACTATACTCAGCAACAGCAAAATACACATTCTTTTCAAGTGCTCATGGAATAGTCATCAAGGTATTTCTGGGCTGTAAAATAAGACTATAAATTTTAAGACACTGAAATTTTATCAAAGCATTGTACAAACCACAAAGGAATCAAATTAGAAATTAATAGCAATAAGCCACAGGACTGGAAAAGATTGGTTTTCATTCCAATCCCAAAGAAAGGCAATGCCAAAGAATGTTCAAACTACCACATAATTGCACACATCTCACATGCTAGAAAAGTAATGTTCAAAATTCTCCAAGCCAGGCTTTAATAGTATGTGAACCATGAACTTCCAGATGTTTAAGCTGGATTTAGAAAAGGTAGAAGAACCAGAAATCAAATTGCCAATATCCCCTGGATCGTAGAAAAAGAAAGAGAATTCCAGAAAAACATCTACTTCTGCTTTATTGACTATGCCAAAGCCTTTGACTGTGTGGAGAGATGGGAATACCAGACCACCTGACGCCTCCTGAGAAATCTGTATGCAAGTCAAGAAGCAATTAGAATCGGACATGGAACAATGGACTGGTTCCAAATTGGGAAAGGAGTACATGAAGGCTGTATATTGTCACCGTGCTTATTTAACTTACATGCAGAGTACATCATGAGAAATGCCGGACTGGATGAAGCACAAGCTGGAATCAAGACTGCCAGGAGAAATACCAATAATCTCAGATATGCAGATGATACCACCCTTATGGCAGAAAGTGAAGAACTGAAGAGCCTCCTGATGAAAGTGAAAGAGGAGAGTGAAAAAGCTGGCTTAAAACAACATTCATAAAGCAATTATCCTTCAATAAAAAATAAATTAAAAAAACTCAACATTCAAAAAACTAAGATCATGGCATCTGGTCCCATCACTTCATGGCAAATAGATGGGGAAACAATGGAAAGTGACAGACTTTATTTTCTTGGGCTCCAAAATCACTGCAGATGGTGACTACACCCATGAAATTAAAAGATGCCTGCTCCTTGGAAGAAAAGCTATGACCAACCTAGACAGTGTATTAAAAAGCAGAGACATTACTTTGCCAACAAAGGTCCATCTAGTTAAAGCTATGGTTTTTCCAGTAGTCATCCATGGATGTGAGAGTTGGACTATAAAGAAAGCTGAGCACTAAAAAATTGATGCTTTTGAACTGTGGTGTTGGAGAAGACTCTTGAGAGTTCCTTGGACTGCAAGGAGGTCAAACCAGTCAATCCTAAAGGAAATCAGTCTGAATATTCATTGGAAGGACTGATGCTGAAGCTGAAACTCCAATACTTTGGCCACCTGATGCAAAGAACTGATGCAAAGACCCTGATGCTGGGAAAGACTGAAGGCAGGAGTGGGAGAAGGGGACGACAGAGGATAAGATGGTAAGGATGGCATCACTGACTCAATGGACATGAGTTTAAGCAAACTCAGGGAGTAGGTGATGGACAGGGAAGCCTGGCATGCTGCAGTCCATGGGGTCACAAAGAGTCAGACATGACTAAGTGACTGCACTGACTGAATAGCAATAAGATATCTAGAAAACTCTTAAATATTAGAAAATTAAACAATATACTTCTAGATCACCCACGGAACAAAAATGAAATCACAAGGAAATCAGAGAAATATTTCAAAGTGATAAAAATGCAACATATCAAAATTTATGATATGAGGATAATCTGGTATTTACAGGGAAATTTATAGTGATAAACACTTATATTAGATAGGAAGAAAGGCTTACAGTAAATAATCTAACTTCCCACTTTAAGAAACTAGAAAATGGTGATAGAATTAAACTAAAAGCTAATAGAAAAAAGGGAAATTGCATGAGGAGTCCCGCCCATGGCAAAGGTCATGAGGTTAAGGGGTCCGACAGGCAAAGGAGAGTTGGGCCTTAAAGGAGCCTCGCTAAATCTGCTTGTGCATCTGCCCCCAAAACCAGAGTTTGCCTGCCTTGCTGCATTATGCCTTTCACCTATACTTCTGACATTACGGGGGGCTATCCCCCACCACCTCTCTCTGTAAAGGAGTTAACTTAGGACTCCAGTTAATAAATCTCCTGGGGAAGGGTGTTTCAGTCCAAAAACCTCTCTGCTGGCAGACTAGCTTGTGTGACAGGATTATCCATGCTCCTGCACATGATTGTTTACTACCCCTCAACCATAAACAGCACAGAGAGTTTGGAGTATTTTGAAAGTCTTAATTGGCATAGGGCTTTTCTCATTGTTGAGTCAATGATTGCCTCCATATCCTTAGGCACCTGGGAGTATGTTAATTGATGTAATTGGAATGTAGAAAAGGAAATATAGTAGTTTTGATGTTAGCGATACTAGACTTTGAGTTAATGAATTTTCTCTTTTGTTATAGATCACTGTACTCCTCTTTCTTTGTTATAAATCACTGTGTCCTTGCTATGTAAAAATGTAACTTTATCACTATCTTAAGACTAAATAGATCTTAAGGGGAAACAAGTTTTCTGATCGATTAACTTTTATCAATAGAAAGAAAGGTGGGGCCATAAAATGTTAATCGGTCTCCAGACCAGAAGCTATTGTAAAACAAATGTAAGACCCTTGTAAGAACAAAGATATGCTGAGAACACATTTATCTCTAATTATCTAATTTATCTCTGTGTATAACTAAAGGTATAAAAGTGGATTTGGAAAATAAAGAAATGGACCAGTTCCTGGAAAGACTGGTTTCCCCCCTGTGGTCTTTTCTCTTCTCTTCTTTTCTGGCTGAATTCCCATCTGGAGCATGGAGGCTCGCCATGTCTACTTACTTGCCCTGGCTTCTAAGATCCAGGCGAGAGGGAACCCAAGGTGGGGCACCCTCTGCTATTCAAGCGGGCGCCGGTGGCCTACATAGGTGGTGCAAACTCCTTGTCTCAGAGTTTTATTGGTTTTCCATGTAAACCAAGTTATTCAGCCTCTTTTCTCTACTTATTTTCATACTACACTATTTCTTTCTAATCTCCCTCCATATCTTTAATTAAGCAATTAATTCCTCAGACGCCGACACCGTCTCCGCTTTGAATTCCCTGGATCCACTGGGGCTGGACCCCGGCAGGCAGATAGCATTGGGGAAAAAAGGAAATAATAAAGAAAACACTGGTCTTCCCAGGTGGCTCAGTGGTAAAGAATCCTCCTGTCAAGCAGGAGATGCAGGTTTAATCCCTGGGTCAGAAAGATCCCCAGGAGAAGGAAATGGCAACCTACTCAAATTTTTTGCCTGGGAAATCCCATGGACAGAGGAGCCTGGTGAGTTAGTCTGTGGAGTCACAAAAGAGTCAGACACGACTTAGCAACAACAAATAACAACACTGGAAAAGCAATAGCAATAGAAAATAAAATAAATAGAAAACAAACTGTAGAGAAAATTAACAAAGCCTAAAATTGATTCTTTAATTAATAAAATGGATAAGCTCATACTAAGATCAAAACAAATAAAGAGGAAATATAAATGCCTTTATCATCCATGAAAAAGGAGATATCTTGATGTATCATGCAGACATCAAAGGGATAAGAAAATTTAAAACAACCAGAAGGGACAGTAGTTTGGTTCTGATTCTAGCTAAGATGACTTAAGCATATTGCATCTATCTCTCCCATAGGCTATTCCTATAAAACCTGAACAGAATGCATGCATAGAATAGCTATCTGACAATTCTGAAAAGTAAACAGTAGCAAGCAGATCGAGGAAGATTTGAGGAAGATGAGAATTCAAAGCAACAGCAAGTCAGCAGTGCTGTGCTTAGTCACTCAGTCGTGTCCAACTCTTTGAGACCTCATGGACTGTAGCCTGCCAGGCTCCTCTGTCCATGGGGATTCTCCAGGCAAGAATACCATAGTGGGTGGCCATGCCCATGCCCTCTTTCATGGGATCTTCCCAATCCAGAGGTCAAACCCAGGTCTCCCACATTGCAGGTGGATTCTTTACCATCTGAGCCACCAGAGAAGTTTACTGTTTTTTCCTTCAGTATCCCCTGACCTGAACTCAAGGCAACTCAAAATTCAAAAGTGGGTACTGGAATATTCGCTAGTTTGTTGTATCTTTTTAGATTCTACATATAAGTGATATCATACAGTATTTGTCTTTCTCTGTCTGACTAATTTCCTTTAGCATAATGTCCTCCAAGTCCATCCATGTTGCTGCAAATGGCAAAATTTTGTCCTATTTATGGCTAAGTAACATTCCTTAGCCAGCTAAGTAATTCCTTAGACAGAGAAAGCTCTAAAAGAACCTTTTAGTTGAGGCTCTTCTTTTCTTTTCTCTACTCTCTTTGCACCCATGTCCATGATGAAAATCCTGAGGTGGATTTCAGTAATGAATAGAATTCAGTGATTAATAGAACTAGTATACAGAAATTTAGTAAGAATATGGAAGAACTGAACAACATCAGCAACCAAATAAATCTGATTGAGCCACTGCCCAACAGCAGCAAAACAGATATTCTTTTAAAGTGCACATGAAACATTCCCCAAAAGAAACCATGTTCTGGGTCATAACATAAACTTTAACAAATTTTAAAGAACCGAAATCATATAAAGTATGTTCTCTGATGATATGGAATGAAATTAGAAATCAATAACAGGAAAACCCCCAAACAACTGAAAGTTAACACATTTCTAAATTGCCAAGATATGAAAGCAACTTAAGTGTCCAGCAACAGAAAAATAAAGATGTGGTATAACCACACACACGCACACACACAGACACACACAAACACACAAAAGAATGTTACTTAGCCATAAAAAGGACCAAATTTTGCCATTTGCAGCAACATGGTTGGACTTGGAGACATTATGCTAAATGAAATAAGTCAGACAGAGAAAGACAAACACCGTATGATATCACTTCCATGTAGAATCTAAAAAATACAACAAACTACAAATATAAGAATAAAGAAGCACACTCACATATAGAGAATGAACTAGTGGTTACCAGTGGGGAGGGGTAATATAGGGATAGGGGAGTCAGAGGTACAAACTATTAGGTACAAAATAAACTACAAGGATATATTGTACAACATGGGGAATTGAGACAATATTTTATAAGAACAATAAATGGAGTGTAACCTTTAAAAATTATGAATCACTATATTGTATATCTATAATTTATATAATATTATACAGCAAATATCAGAGAAGGCAATGGCACCCCACTCCAGGGCTCTTGCCTGGAAAATCCCATGGGTGGAGGAGCTTGGTAGGCTGCAGTCCATGGGGTCCCTAAGAGTCAGACACAACCGAGCGACTTCACTTTCACTTTTTACTTTCATGCATTGGAGAAGGAAATGGCAACCCACTCCAGTGTTCTTGCCTAGAGAATCCCAGGGACGGGGGAGCCTGGTGGGCTGCCGTCTATGGGGTCGCACAGAATCGGACATCACTGAAATGACTTAGCAGCAGCAGCAGCATACAGCAAATATAGCTCAATAAAAAAAACACAAAAATAAATACAACTTTTAAAATAAAAAAATACACATTTCTAAATAACCCAAGGGTCATAAAGACAATCTCAAGTGAAATTAGAAAACATTTTGGACTAAATGAAAATGAAAATAGATCAAAATTCATGGTATCTAGTTAAAGTTGTTTTTAGAAAGAAATTTATAGCATGAAATGTGTATATTAGGAAAGAAGGTCTTATTCAACATTCTAAACTTCCCCCTTAAGAAATTAAAAAAACAAAAATAATCCAAAGCAAAGAGAGCCTAAGTATTAGTGACAAAAATCAATGAAATAAAAAAATCAGAAAATAATAGGAAATTGGAAATAATAATAGAAAATAATCGGAAAATAATAAAACATTTAAAAATNCCACAAACCATCAAAACTCACTCAAAATAAAATACATAACTATTAAAGAAATTTAATTATAGTTTAAAATTTCCAAGAAAGAAATCACCTGGTTGAGATCACTTCACTGGAGAACTCTAACTGAATATTTAAATAAGAAATAACGACAATTCTACACAATTTCTTCCAGAAAACAGAAGAGGAGAAAACACTTCCCAATTTATTTTATGGAGCTAACAGACAAAAAGCAACAAAACTATAGACCAACATCTCTGATGAACACAGACAATAAAAATCCTCAACAAAACATTAGCAAATTGAATGCAGCAATCTGTAAAAAGAACAATACAACATGGCAAAAGGGTCTTGGTCTTATATTCCAGGAATATAAGATTGGCTCAAGATAAAAAATTAATCAATGTAATATACCATATTAACAATGTAAGCAGAAAAACTTCTATCAATTGGTACCAAAAAAGCACTTGACAAAATTCGATATCCATTCATGATTTAAAACAAATCTATTCCCAGCAAACTGGGAATAGAAGTGAACTTCTTCAAGCCAGTAAAGAACATTGTCAAAAACTACAAATAATGCCATACTTCATGATAAAAGACTGAATGTTTCCCCTTTAAGACTGGAAACAAGGGAAGGATGTCTACTCTCTCCTCTCCTATTCAACATTGTGCTGGAAATCCCAGACAGGCAATAAGGCAAGAAAAATAAATAAAAGGTGTGACGATTGAAAATTAAGAAGTAAAACTGTCTTTATTTGACAATGACATAATTGTTTGATAAAAATCCTATGGCATCAACAACAACAAAATAAAACCTTAATAGAACTTATAAGGCACCTAAGCAATTCAGTGAGAAAGGCAAGTCCTTCAGTAAATAGTCTTGTAACTAGATGTGCCTATGGGGATAAAACCCTACTGCCCATCACCTAGCACACTCAATAGTTAATCTTGAGTTGGATCATGGACCTATACACAAAGCTAAAACCATAAAGCTTTTAGAAAAAAAACTAGGGAAATATCTCTGACATGGAAGTGCATGAAAACTTATTAAACAGGACACAGAAAGCAATAACCATTAAAGAAAAATTCATAAGCTTCATCGAAATCGCTTTCTCACTAATCAAAAAACACTATTAAGAAAGAGAACAGGTAGGTTTCCAGAATATATAGAGAGTTCCTACAACACAACAGCAAAACATTAAAAAATCCCATTTCTGTGGATATACGCCCAGAGGAAAACGGCCCAAAAAGATACATGCACCCCAGCATTCACTGTAGCACTGCAGTGTTTACAATGGCCAAGACATGGAAACAGCCTAAATGTCCACCAACAGAGGAATGGATAAAGCAGATGTGGTGTATATATATTCATACAATGGAATATTATCCAGCAATTTAAAAAGAATGAAATAAGACCATTTGCAGCAACATGGATGGACCTAGAGAGTGTCATACTGAGTGAAGCAAGTCAAGAAGGAGAGGGGAAATATCATATGACATCCCTTACATGTGGAATCAAAAAAGAAATGGTACAAATGAACTTACAAAACAGAAAGAGACTCATAGACTTAGAAAAGGAACTCATGGTTGCCAGGGGGAAGGGATAGTTAAGGACTTCGGGAAGGTCATGTACAAACTTCTATATTTAAAATGGATAACCAACAAAAACATGTTGTACAGCACATGGAACTGTGCTCAGGATTATGTGCCAGCCTGGATGGGAGGGGGTTTGGGGGGAGAATGGCTACCATGTACATGTATGGCTGAGTCCCTTCACTTGTTCACCTGAAACTATTACAATATTGTTAACTGGCTACATCCCAATACAAGATGTTTTTTGTGTTAAAAAGATTTTTTTTTAATCTAGGACTTCCCTGCTGGTCCAGTGGTTAAGAATCCACCTTGTAATGCAGAGGACATGGGTTCGATCCCTGGTCAGGGAACTAAGATCCCACATGCTGCAAATGAAGATCCCTCATGCCACAACTAAGACAGAATGCAACAAATAAACAAATATATATTTTTAAAATCCCATTTCTTAAAAAGGAGAAAGGCAAAAACTTGAACAAACTTCTCATAAAGAAACATACATGAATAACCAATAAACACTTGATGAAGTGCTTGACATGCTTCAGTTCAGTTGCTCAGTCGTGTTCGACTCTTTGACATGCTTAATCCTCAAATTAAAACTGAAATAAGAAATCACAACGTAGCCATTAGGCTGGCTAAAGTTTAAAAGACAGCACCAAATGGTAACAAACATGGAGCAATCAGTACCTTCATCCATTGTTGGCTGAAATGTACAAAAGCTATTATAATTACTTTAAGTAAAGGCTTTGGTGTTCTTATAGAGTTATACATAGATCTACCCTTTGACCTAACAATCCTTCTCGTAAGGAGTTATCCAAGAGAAAAGAAAACTATGTCCACAAAAAGACTTATACAGGAATGTTCATAAGAGCTTTAATCACAATAGCAATAAAAGAATAAAAACTAGGAACAACCCACATGTCCATCAACAGGAGAATGATGAACACACTGCAGTGTATTTGTACAATGGAACACAATTTAGCAATAAAGAAGGACAAAATACTGATATCTCCAACAACATGAATGAATCTCACAGATATAATACTGAATTAAAGGAGTCACACTCAAAATAATATATACTATATTATTCCATTTGCACAAAATTCTAAAATAGGCAAAAATACTCTAAGATGAAAAAAGTCAGGATAGTGGCTGCCTTGGGGAGGGATGCAGGGAGCAAAGGTCAATTGCCTGGGAAAGGCCAGAGGGAACTTTTGGGAAATATCAGAAAGTTCTATATAATGAGAGGGATATGGATCACACGTGTGTATTTATTTGTCAGAACTGTTCAGCTAAAACTTAGCATTTTAATGTATGTAAAATTAATCTTAAAAAAGAAAAGAAAAAGTAGAGCTTAATAAGAATAAAAATAGGACATAGAATGAGATAAATAACCCAGTCACATTTCAACAAATTTAAATGCTTGCATTTAAAAAAATCTTTTCTTTACAAGAAAACATGAACAAAAGATGGTGGCTAGGTGAATGGAGATGAGCATAGGGATAAAGTGACAAGTAAATAAACAAAGCAGGCAAAGGCTTTGAATGAACCAAGTATAGTACATCCTGAGCCAATGATTTTGCTCAAATAAACATGAAATCCAAAAAAAGGAAAAAAAATGAATTTTTGCTAGCTGCCTTATTTTGTAATTTCATCAGAGTTAAGTAGTACTGCTTTAAGTCTTAGGTTAAAGTATTGCTTTAATTCTTGGGTTTATACAAAACACACACACACACAAGGGGGTGGGTCTTAAGAAGTAGCAATAACATTAAAATAATAGCTAATGCTTACTGACTCCTGTGTGTTGAATACCACTTGAAGCATTTTTGTGGATCCTTTCATTTACTCCTCATAGTAATCCATTGGTAGGTACTATGATGAAAATTCCATTTTTTAGGTGAGGAAACGAAGGCTTAGGGAGACCAGACTGACTAGATGGAAGTCATGTATATAATAAAATGAGACCCTAAGAACCCAACAGAGGCAGCCAGATTCCCAGATTCCTTACTCTTAATTTTTATAGTAAAAAAAAAACCTCATATAACATAAAATTTACCATCATAACCATTTTTAAGTGTATAGTACAGTAGTTTTAACTATATGCACATTGCTGGGCAACAGACCTCTAGAATCTTTTTAATTTGCAACACTGAAATTCTGTACCCATTAAACATCCCTTTTTTGCCCCACCCACCAGCCACTGGCAACTACCACTCTACTTTTTGTTTCTAAGAGTTCGACTACTCTAGATACCTCATATAGGTGGAAGCATGCAGTATTTGTTTTTGTTTTTGTTTTTTTTTGGTGGCTGGCTAATTTCACTTTGGAGAAATGTCTGTTTAAACTTTTCCCTCCTCACCCCACTTTTTTTCTTTCCTTTGGCTGAATCACATGGCTGGCAGGATCTTGATTCCTGACCAGGGACTGAACCTGTGCCCTCTGCAGTGAAAGCATAGAGTCCTAACCACTGGACCACCAGGGAAGTCCCAGCCTTTGCCCATTTTTCAGTCAGGTTGTTTGGATTTGTTGTTGTTGTGTAAGAGTTCTTTATATATTCTGGATATTAATCTCTATCAGATATATAATCTGAAAAGATTTTCTCCCATTCCACAGGTTGTCTTTTAATTTTGTTGATTATTTAAGTCTGAGGTGGCTTTTGGTGTCATATCCAAGAAATCATTGTGAAATCCAAGGGGATAAAGCTTTGACGCAAACTCTCTTACAGGTGTTTATCAAACTATGGGTTGCAAACCTACCACTAGGCCATGAGATTAATTTAGGGACTTGTAACTGGTATTTTTAAAAAAGAAAAGACTGAGCTGCTCACTATATGCAGCATGGCTAAGCACTGTTTTAAAAACTTTTCTCCAGTTGTACATATGTATATTTAATGGACTATGAAATAAAATGAATTTCTATTATGGGCTCTGGTTAGAAATTTGAAAAACACTGCACTATTCTATACTGCACTTAGACCAAGTGAAGGCCCAACAATGCTGAAGATTTTCCAGCAGAGTCACCACATAGCTCTTGGTTGGCCTAAGTATAATGAATCCAAAAGAACCTGCGTTAGGACTGTCAGGACCACATTTATGTGGCAACTTGGTTTCTACAAAAATAGAAAATCAGCTGTCATGTGAAGTTAATATTTTGTGCCGATTTTATTGGTGCTGTTTGTTTTGTTTTTTAATTAATTGATTTTTGGCCAGACTGGGTCTTTGGTGCTGAGCACAAGCTTTCTCTAGTTCCAGCGAACGGGTGCTTCTCTTCTTTGTGGTGCGTAGGCTTCTCTTGCTGCAAAGCATGGGTCCTAGAGTGCGCGGCTTCAGCAGGTGCAGCTCACAGGCTCTAGAGCATGGGCTCAACAGCTGTGCTGCACGGGCTTAGCTGCCCTGAAGCCTGTGGGATCTTCTCGGAGCAGGGACTGAACCCATGTCCCCTGCTTTGGCAGGCAGATCCTCAACCACTGGACCACCAGGAAGTGCTCTGTTTTTGTTTTGTAGCTGTGTAAGAGTTACAGGTTTCCCTGGTGGCTCAGTGGTGAAGAACCTGCCTGCCAATGCAGGAGACACAGGAGACGCTGGAGGAGGAAATGGCAACCCACTCCGGTACTCTTGCCTGGGAAATCCCATGGATAGAGGAGCCTGGTGAGCTACAATCCATGGGGTCACAAAGATTTGGACACGGCTGCAACAACTGAGCATGGAGCAAGAGCTATAGGTGCGCTTCTCTGATGGCTCAGATGGTGAAGAATCCACCTGCAGTTCGAGAGATGTGGGTTCAGTCCCTGGGTTGGGAAGATCCCCTGAAGAAGGAAATGGCTACCCACTCCAGTATTCTGGCCTAGAGAATTCCATGGACTGAATAGTCCATGGGGTGGCAAAGAGTAGGACACGATGGAGCCTTTCACTTCACTTCAAGACTTATAGGTATAAAGGCTTTATATCTGATCTTATGCTTATATATATTAAAAAAATTAATTTGTTTACAATTGGAATCTGAAAGAGGTTTCTTTCCATCAAAAGGTGTCATACATCTATGGAGTCTGAAACTCCATTGTTTCAAATGGAAATGTTGAGGTGGTATACTGGGTTCAACAGCTCCCTAAAATTTATGTACACCCACAACCTCAGAATGTGACCTTAGTTGGAAATAGGATCTTTGCAGATCTCAAGTTAAAAATAAGCTTATTGTGGATAAGGGTAAGCCCTAAATCCAATGACTGGTATCCTTGTACCAGTCAACACAGAGGAGAAGCACAAGGAAGAAGTCCATGTGATGACAGAGGCAGAGACTGGACAGCAACCACCAGAATCTAGCAAGAAGCACGGAGAAGGCACTGGCACCCCACTCCAGTACTCTTGCCTGGAAAATCCCATGGATGGAGGAGCCTGGTAGGCTGCAGTCCATGGGGTTGCGAAGAGTCGGACACGACTGAGCGACTTCACTTTCACTTTTCACTTTCATGCATTGGAGAAGGAAATGACAACCCACTCCAGCGTTCTTGCCTGGAGAATCCCAGGGACGGGGGAGCCTGGTGGGCTGCCGTCTATGGGGTCGCACAGAGTCGGACACGACTGAAGCGACTTAGCAGCAGCAAGAAGCAAGGAAGAATCCTCCCTAGAGAGGGGAGCATGACCCTGTCAACACCTTGTTTCCAGATCTTTAGCTTCTGATCTAAAGAACAGATTTGTGAGAGAAGAGATGTGTGTTTCAAGCCACTGAGTTTGTGTTAATTTGTTACAGTAGCCCCATAGAAACTAATACAACAGATGGCAACCCGCCCAAAAGAGGGCATGCATCCTTTCTAAAAGCCCTATACCCTAGGTCTAGACTCCTAGTAGGAGTGCCATTCCACAACTTGGACTTCACCAGTGGGGAAATTGAGGCCTGAGAAGGGTAGGCAGCTTACTCAAAGGGCCATAGTAACTCAGGGGCAGAGGATGGACCAGAAGGCAAGACTCCTGCCACTACCCCACCCCACCCCAGCTCAGTCCTCAGGGGAGGCAGACTGCCCTACTTACCACAGTGCTGGTGATGGTGTTCACTGCAGAGGTAGACTTGGCTTCCTTCATTTTGGAGATGGGTTTACTGAGCTCTGGCCTGGAGCAGCTGAGAAGGCTTGAATTCCTCAAGTCAGGTACAGAGCTGTAAGGCCTTGAAGATGAAGGCTTACAGAGTGCTGGATCAGCCTCCTCTTTGGGGGCCTCCTGGTCAAGGCTGCTGTCTGTTTCATTTTTCTCTGTGTGTCTGATACTCGAGAGCAAGTCAGGTGCACCGGACACCAATATCAATGGCTGGAGATACTGGGAAGAAGGAAACCGAACACAGAGCCCATGGGAACGAGCTCTGTCCACTTCCAGATCATACGCACCCAACGGTAGGTGCAAAGGAGATCAGGAGGAGAGGAAAGCAATCTGAATCAGTCTCTCTAATCCAGGGCTCTTAACCTAGGGTTCAAGGACACCTCTAGAGGGCTCATGGATGGCTTCACCGGGCCTTTGAACCACTTAAAACTGCAGTTACTTATGGCAAGAGATTCCATAGCTTTCATCAGATTCTCAGAGGGTCTGTGACCCTAACAAAATTATTCCCAAAAAAAACCCCCTCTAATCCTGTCACTTCAGAAGAGTCAACTGAATCTTTTCACTGAGAAAGAAGAGACAGCCAGGCCAAGAAGGGGGTTCCAGAGACTGAGATCACGGGACAACTGGACAGCTGGCTCCAGCCTGGAGGCTAGTCCATACTTGGAGCAGAGAGCAGCCTGGCAGGACCAGCTGTGTTCTGCCCCACATGCAGTGTTCTGAGGCCCTGCCCCCAGAAGTTCTTCCCTGTAGCCTCCTCTCTCAGTTGTGCCCCTAGCCTGTAGGAAGGGGGCATTCCAACCTAAACTGGAGTTGGGGACCATGAGCAAGGTAGTCCTAGAGCCCACTCCCACACGGGGCTGGTCCTCAGCCTCCCAGCTGCTTTTACTCCTACTGGAGGGAGAAGGACAGAACAGCGCGAGTCCTCTCTGCCTGGACGGAGGGATCCTCTGAAGGCCGAGGGGCTCCTTGTGACTTCCAGGGCCCCTCCTGGGGCCCAGCCCTCCATGCGGCCCCCATTCCTTCAGTGTTTCTGAGCTCTCAGTAGGAGTCTTCTCAGCATCCCCCCCTGGACTGGCCCCAGCCAGGGAAGTGTGCTGGGCATGCGCGTTCCCCTCCCATCCACGTTTACTTGTTTGGAGGTCTGGCTGGTGGTAGTCTTGCATTTCTGCTGTTGTTTCTCTCGCCAGCTCTGCCAGCTCTTGCCTCTCGCTTGCTCGCCTGCTGATTCCCCCTGAACGTCTACCCTCTTCTGTTTCATTTGGAAGGATTTTTTCTCTTGTTTCAGTCTCAGCTCCTGGATCAGCTGCCTGCCCAGTGGGGAACAGTGAGTATCACACAGGTTAGGGATGGGCTATGAATATTATGGACATACTTCTTGAGGGCCAGACAAGACTGGGCAAGGAGGGGCAGTGCTCCATCTTCCCTGCCCCAGTGTGTCCAAATGATTGAGAGTTCCAAAGCAAGAGATGGAGGAGATAATCCTTCCTCCAACCACACCATTTCTCATCTGGGATTAGCCCAGGAAGAGAGGTGGTGGGGGGCAGCACCCTACTCTACCACCCCATCTATCTCCTCCCTTCCCAGTATGACAGATCACACAACCGACAAGTGCTAAGAAGAGGGTCTGGGTAGGAGGATAAAGTCAGGAGCTCCCACATCAAACCCTTTCGTATGCTGGGCCTCTCTGGCCAATCATGTGATGGAAATAACTCAGTCACAGGACTCAGGGGACAGGGCTTCAAGAGCTTCTTCTGTCATTACCTGCTGGATGATCCTTTTTCTGCTCCATGAAATGGGGGGTGGGTAGGCATTGGACTGGGTGGGATGAGTCCCTTCCAGTCCTTAGATCTGATACCTGAATGAATCTAGAAGGTAGTTCTGAGGGGTTGGGCTTTCTGGGAGTGGGGTTGGGGTGGCTATCTTAGGGGTGAGTTTGTAGAAACAGCTTCATATCCACCTACCAACATCCCACACCAAAGAACCTTATGATTCCTGGTCCTTGTGAGACTAAAGCAACCTCATGGCTGCCCCAAGGTCACACCATAGGTCAAGCAGTATCTCCTCTTCCCCCAACACCCAGCCGCCCTCACCCCAGGAGCCTTCCTACCGGGCATAGACCTCCCGAGCCCTGGAGGTAACTGTATTCTGGAAGAGGGAGTTGTTGTCCTGGAAAAACTTCTCATACTTCTCCGAATTCACAGTGGGATAAATCAGGCGGAACCCTCCACAGTTTTCCTTCTCATACTTCTCCGTTTTCTCTACTCGCACGGCCTGAAAGCCCTTGACTTCCTCTTTCCTGTTGGGAAGCAGAACACAGGGCTGCAGTTAGGTTTTCTTGGGACCAATCTTGAAAAGGACATGGCCTTTCCAAGGACATGGATGTCATCTAGGGTGAGACCAAGGCTTTGCACGCAAGAGCGTTCAACCAGCATTTCCTAAGTAAATGAATACATGGACGTTTCCTGAAAGGAGATTCTAGCCCTCCTGGGACAGCCGGTGTCATAATGCACCAACAGCTGGTTAAAACAGTCTTCCTAACAGCTCACCAAATTCGCTCCCATTACAAGTAAAGCCCATTTCCCTCTTGGCTTAGCTTCTGACAGGAGGCAGACTGTCACCTTTCCAAGCACAGTCCCTGCTACTCTCCTCTGGAGAACCAGCTAAACTTGAGGGCTTCGTGGATAAGCCTGATGAGACTTTATGAGAGCTAATGATCTCATTCCCCCTCACAGCCCCCCAGGAGGTGGAGGTCAGGGTGGAGGATCAATAAGCCCTTTTTATAGTAGGGAAACCAGGAGCCCCTGAGCCAGCCAGGGCCAAATCATGACAAGGAGACTGATTCAGGGGATGCTCCTTAGATGCTGCTGCCTCCTTCTCCAAGAGATCAGTGGAAGGCATTCTGGAATGCCAGGCAGCACACACCTATCGGGCTCTGTGTCCAGACCTGACGCTTGTCAGCGAGGTGACCTATACAGGCAGCTCCCCTTCCAGAGTCTTGGTCTTCTTAGCTCCAAAGGCAGGACATACAATCCCTCCATGCTACCACCTACCCGCCCCCTCCTTACAGGGAAGACAGTGGACATGAGTGTGCTCTGAGGAACACAGTGCCATCCAAACAGAGATGGCCTGATGCCATGGCCTGGTTCCAGAAGTTCAGTTCCAAAGGATCAGGCTTGTGAGGAGGGCAGGGGCCACTGTGAGATCTGAAAAGCAGCAAAGCCAAGTCCTTGACGGGCTCTGAGACTTCCTTTTCGCTCGGCGGACGAAGGCCTCTGAGGCCTTTGTCCCTGTTATAGGACGAAGGCGAGTGCTATGCAGTAGGGATGAGGTGTTCCCCACAACACAGTGACAAGGGGAGAACAGACGAATGTTCCCTTGTGTAAAGACAAATGGTTTCACTTTTTGTATCGGTAATCCCTGGATCTCTTCATATGATATTAACAAACATATTCATCACATCTACTTATGACTATAAATTAATCTCCTATTTTTAGGAACAAAGGAAAAACTGTTTAACCTGCCACATCCTGCAAATAGAAACTAATGTTCCAAACAGGATTATCATTTGTTAGAACTGACCTATGACTGTACCTGGTCTCCCGAGAACGACACTGCTGTAGGAACTGCCCCCGCTGTCTCTCCTCCTCCAAGACCTTCTTTTTGTCACAGCTTCTCAGGTTGATCAGGACCAGAGTGTCGTACAGCAGACTATCCTTTACCTCTTTATCCAACCAGGAGTCAGTGGAGAAGCTTGGAGAGTGGTTTACCTGTGAGGACAAGACAGCAGCTGGGGAGGCTGGGCAGCATGCAAGCAGGGGGTAAAGCTAAGTGCCCCCTCCAGGAGCCACCCAAGCCCACCTAGGGGCCCTGGCTACTACAATGAGCGGGAGAGAGAGGGAAAGAGAGTCTGGACTGGAGCCCCGGTGAAAAAAGGAGGGAGCAGAACCCCCTGCAGTGTAACTAGCTTTTATTTCAGTCCTGAGTTCCTAAGGAGCATGGCAAGGGGTGGGGGTGAAGGGGCTGCTTTGGTTTCCCCTCCATCTGGGGTGCATGTGCCCCTCCCGTGCACTGTGCACTCCAGAGAACAGATGGAAGAGGGCAGTCCAGAGGGCCAGGCTGGGAGCTGGGGAGGGGAAGGGAGTGATGCATTCAGGATCCTGACAGGGGTTACGGGTGAGGATGGTGGGAGGACTGAGAGGACTCATTCCTGCTCACAGAAGAGTCCATGTTGTTCAGAGGCAATATGTGACATTTGAAGACTTCTAGCAGTTTCTGAAGGCTTGCTCCTGGTAGCTTATTCTGCTCTTTGGTAAGAGCTCTGAATGGCCATATTCTCCTTCCCACCCACACTTGGGAACAAGGGCTAGGAATGGAGGAAAGGCAAGACCCCAGGAATTTGATATGTAATTCTGGGTCTTCCCCTCTGAGGGCTGCCTCTGTATCATTGGCAGCCGTCAGCATCACCTCTGACCTGTACCACAACCCCTGCCCTCACCCCTGCTTCCGGTGTGTACACTGAACGGCCACGGCAGAGGCCTGCCTGCACAGGTCCAGTCAGAAAGAGACGCAGACACCCAGAAGCTTCTCTTCCTCCTCTTCCCACCACCCCACGGGTCTGGAGGAGACAGGAAACTCACTGAGTGGCCCCCCGCCCTTTTCCGTGCCCACAGACACTAGGTTGTTCTCTGCTGGTGCTTGGAACTGGATCTAGGCCCCAGATAGCCAGGCCCAGAAGCTCCATCTGATCTCAAATATCCTCTACCCAGCTTTGATGAAGAACAGAGTCTCCTTTCTGTGACGGAGACAACTGTTAGAAAAGGTAGAGCTGTCTTTGGAGTCACTCTGCACCTGAGATCAGAGCTTCTAAGTCTGGTTGGACCTCAAGAAAGCACAAGGAATTCTCTAATTCCCTGCCGTCTACCTCCCTCTGGTGGCCGCTTTTCAGCAAAGGGAGACGCCCCAGGCAGCAAGCACCGGGGAGGCCGTGCCAGCTTCACCCCTCACCCCAACCTCCCTACCTCCAGCAGCCAGGGCTTGAGTTTGTGATCTAACAAAATGTCAAAGCCCAGGATTTCAAAGCAGGCGCTGTTGAGTGTGTGGTGGGGAAAGCAGGTGTGGTAGTTATGCTTGATGATGGGGTAGGCCGAGATGATCGTCTTGATGATAACGTCCTCAGTGTCTCTCCAGATCTGCGCCACGTTGTAGCCATGGCTCTCCATGTACGTGTTGAAGGTGGAGAGCTTCCTGGAAGAGAATCATGGGCCGTGAGGCAGGGGGGCCCACCTCTGGCCATCTAAGGCCGCAGAATGCTGGAAACTAGAAACTTCTAGAGAGGATAAAGTCCCAAAGCCAGTGGGAGGGACACCAAGGAGCCAGGGAAATAGCTGTGTCAGCTCAGGAGGACCCGCAGGAGAAAACATCTGTGGGCTGGGGCAGGGATTGGGCATCCCAGTGGAAAGCTTAATGGATGAATTTTTAAAACTGTAAAAACCAACAGGCCACATCACAATGTTGCTTTGGTAGCAATGGTTTCTTAGCTTTTGGTGTTCATTAGAGGCACTTAAGGAGTCTTCTAAGACCACTGATATCTGGGTTCCACTTCCACTATCTGAGGGGATTCTGGGGACACTAAAGACATAGAAATATTGTTCATTTTATTCAATGTTAACCCTGTAAAGGGAAGCCCAGAGGGAAAAGGCAACCCCAGGGCATTTCCATAGATAGGGTTACCCACTGTCCCAGGCAAACCAGACAGTCTTGACTTTACAGCTGAAAGTCCCACATCCCAGGAAATCCCTCAGTCACAGGCAAACCAAGATGGCTGGTCCCCCTGTCACAGATATCAGAGAATATCTATCCCTTGCAGAGAGGTTTGTGAAGAAACGCTCCCGTCAGCTCTGAGCTGGGCAGTACAGAGACAGGACAAATCTGACAGGTTCAAAAGACAATGGTGGGGACAGATACCCGCCCCCTCACATACACACACGTGTGCACAGAGAGCCGCAGTAGGAAGTGAAAACACTGGAGGAGGAAATATGGGTGATGCAGGAGAATGAAAAGCAAAGAGAAGAACGAGAAGATGGGAAATACAGCTCAACCAGCAGTCCACAGATCTGGACCCGCCAGTGGAGCCAGTGCACACTTATAAGGGCCTGCTGGTGGCACTGGTGGTAAAGAACCCGCCTGCCAATTCAGGAGACATAAGAGACAGGGGTTTGATCCTGGGGTCGGGAAGATGCCCTGGAGGAGGGCCTGGCAGCCCACTCCAGTATTCTTGCCTGGAGAATCCCATGGGCAGAGGAGCCTGGTGGGCTATAGTCCATGGGGTCACCAAGAGCTGGACACAACTGAGTGACACACACACTGTTGTGTGTGCAAAATTCAGGGGATCCTGAGAAACCAGCGCCTCTCCTGTGGGAAGCCTAAGGACCATTTGAGGAGCCAGCACACATATGAAACAACCAAGGATGCATTTATAGGACGACAGATAAACAGAGACACTTAGGACAGAGGCACGCCTTTTCTACCTGCCATTGTCCAGGATGAAGTGCTGCTCATAAATGAATTTTCCAGATCACTTAAAGCCTATCCTCTCAAGTGCAAAAAATAATGTGTTTAATTTGCCTAACTGGGAAATAAATATTCCCAAAATAGATGAGACACTCCTCTACCATCTTATAATAGACATTATGAATCATAACATAACCTCTTCTTGATGACTCAGGCACATCACAATGAATACACATTACTGTGTAATTTCATAACACCCAGTGGTTAGTCCATTCAATTCAACACACCAACTATGTGCCAGGCTCCCTGAAAGATGAAGAAGGTCCGGTCTCTGCCCCGGAGGCCTGCCAAGTTTCCAGTTTTTCTTCTTCACTGCTCCTACTGAGTTTGCAGTCTGGTGGGGATTTACTGTGGGTATGGCTGGTGTCAAGCTAGGAAGGGGGGAGTGTAGGGCAGGTGAGGCAGTCAGTAGGAGAAGCAGATGGTCTTAAAAGATGAGGAAGAGGAGAATGAAGTGAGGTGAAAGCAAATTAGAGGGAGAGAAGGAAAACACTCTGCCCTAAAACATGAGAAACACCTAGATTCTAAAGCCAGGGCACCATACTAACCCTCAAGGAACTTAAGTACAACTGGGGACACAAGACAAACATGTGCTCCAAGCGAAGAGTAGTTACAGACTACAGCTGATGCTGACCAGGAGGATGGTGGGAGTCCAGAGATGGAGAGACTCGGATTCCACAGGCTTGTCCTTAGAGATGGAAGACAATCCTCCCATCTGACAAGTGAGGAAACAGAGGCCCACAGAGAAGATGGGTTTCCCCCACACTGCAGTGGTTATGTGGCTGGACCAGCATCTAGGACCAGGTCAGAGAAGGCAACACAGAGCTTAGTTTCCCTATGTTTCCAGTTGGAGCTGAGCAAAGGCAGAGAAATGGGAATGAGCAAGCCTTGTGTATCAAAAAGTGAGCAAAAGAACATCCTGGGAGAACACCACAGAGTGGATGGTGCAGGCAGTGTTACTAGTAGTTAAGGGCAAGGACCAGACTCAGGAGTTAATTCCAGCTCTGCCACTTTCTAGCTGTGTAACCTTGGCCAAGTCTCTTAACCTTATTATACCTGTTCCCTAATATGCAAACTTGGGAAATCATGCCAACTTAATAGTGTCATTGTGAGGATTAAATGTACTGAGGTGTGTAAATTTCTCAGAGCAGTGCCTAGCAGACAACAAGAGCCCAAGAAATAAAATGGTAACTATTATTGTAGTAATAATAATAGTGGGAGATGGGGTCTGGTCAAAGCATAGAGTGACTAGAGGAGTTTGAACTGGTACTCTAGGCACCTGGGAACCATACTGGTTACCTGAGTGCAGAAGTAATGAGCAAATGGAGTGTATAACAGTAACAGGAGCCACCCGCACGGGGGTTATGGTTTTTGAGGCCTATTCATACACAGCATCTCAATAAGTTCTTATGGTAAATCTGTTTGAGGCTGGCTGGCCAGGATTCATTTTTATTACATCATTTTATCTATTTGTATTTATTTTGTGGGCTGCACTGCATGGCTTGTGGGATCTGATCAGTGAACTGATTAGGGATCGAGCCCATGTGCCTCCTGCGGTGGAAATGCGGAATCCCAAACACGGGACCACCAGGGAATTCCCTATCACGTCATTTTATTTATTTGTTTGGCTACGCCGAGCCTTTGACGCGGCATTCAGGATCTTTTAGTTGAAGCATCTAGGATTTTTTTCCCTGACCAGGGATTGAACCCAGGCCCCCTGCATGGGAGTGCGGAGTTTTAGACACTGGACCACCAGGGATGTCCCAATCTTGTCATTTCAGAGATGAGAAATCGGAGGTACAGAAAGGTAAAGCAGAGGTGCCTGGAGCTAAGGAGAAGAGGGATGAGGTCATGCAACAGTCAAGGAAGAGGCTGAACCAAGGTCAGGGCCTGGTGGACAGGAAAGAACTGGGGGACATTTGAAGGAAGGAACTTCAGAATTCAATGATTTGCTGAAAAAGGAAACATCTGAGATGATATCAAACTCTCCAGTCCTGTGAGTCAGAAGGTAGAGAGGGGGAAGCTTGGACTGCTGGGGTGGACATGAGGAGGATGCGAGACATTGGGAAATGCTGAGCAGAAAGCAACAAAGACATCCAGGTGCAGCTGAGGAGAGATGGGCCTAGAGAAAGGGTGGGTGGGGGACTGCAGGGTGGGTAGGAGAGGGGGCTCCAGCAGGGAGGGGGATGGAGAAGAGCAGAGCCGTGAGGCCAGGCCTAGGTGAGAGAGACGAAGAGAAAGAGGAGGAAGGAAGGAAGGAAAATAAAGGCAGCAGAACAATACTCTACACCCCCACCCTGGTCCGGGCACCACACACACCGCCCATCACAGTCTGACGGCCCAAAGTCTATTAGTGGGGTGTTTGTTCTCATAAGAGGAGGAGGAGGATGGTCCTTTAACTACACGCCTTTAGACTAAGGAGAAATCACAGTAACTAAGCACCGTCTGGATGCTCTCACAGGTCACGTGAGGCTTGGAGTGACCCTACGAGGTGGGCAGAGCAGGGCATCTCACTGCTCTCATCCTACAGACCAAGAAACAGAGGCTCACAGAGGTGAAGGGACTTGCTCCAGATGGCTCAGCCAGCGAGAGTCAGAGCAGGGACTAGAAGCTGGGCCTCACCAAGCCCCAATGTTCAACATGGAACAGTGCAGAATGCCAGTGGGTCCCCAAGGACCAGGTGGGCAAAGAGGTGGTCAGGGAGCTGTGGGCAAGATGGGTGGTTGGCACTCTCGGACGCCTCCTATCCACCCGACACGTCCCCTTCCAGCAGGCTTAACCTATTGATTTTCCTTTTGCTTTGTGGAACTCTACCGAGGGAGCTGTGAGATTTCCTGTGCTTCTCTGATGCTCTGAAGCCAAACAGACTCTAATTATCCGTCCTTTAAGCCTGATGCAAGAGAAACAGCATGCACCTTGGAATCTGACAGACTGACATTTGTGTCCAGCTCTAGCATTTATAGCCTGTAATTTTCGGCAGCTTATTTAACCTCTCAGAGGCCCAGTCTCCTCATCTATAAAATGGAGGTGGTGCCTAACTCATAGTTGTCCACCTACAAAGGGGAGGTGATGGCACCTCTGCCATGGTGTTGTGAAAATTCAACTGAAAAAACATGCACACAAAGCACCAACATGGGCCCCAACACACACGCCTTCCTTGCCCTCTCCCTTTAGCCTAGTCATCTTAAAACTCAAGGAGACAGGATTAGATGATAATAGAAGTGTAAAAGCCACTGGGGAAAAGACTCATGCATTCCTCCCATTTCCCCCCATTCTTCTGGGGAAACTTCCAGCCAGCTAGCCATAGGTCATGTCACACCAGGACATCATGCCACATCATTTGAGATTCTCTGTTGGAGCAACACCCCAGGGAACCCCAGGCCTGGCAGGGCCTTCTCCAGTGGCAGACCAGCAATCAATAAATAGCTGTTGGTCTGGAAATGTCAGAAGGGCCAACTGTAATATGAGTATGTTTTGGTGTGTGTGTGTATCCTGCTGGGGAAACAGTTCATGTTTATCTCTCCTCCTCCCAACCCCCTAGGGTTTATGATGTGACCTTCTTTTAATGATTAACAGCCAGAAGGCAGAGGCTAAGGCGTCTGTTCTGGGTTTAGAGGAAAAGAAATATTTTTTGAGACTACATGATCTGAGATGGAAACACTGATGGGGACTGACGGGGTTTGAGTAGAATCACAGAGAGCAGCTCTGAACCCAGCAGGGAAAGAAAAGAGAAGGGGAACTGCTTCCTTACCTCTTGCTGCCAGAGTGAGCATCTTGAAGGAAATTGGCACTGTGCTTATTAATGGAATAATTAGTCAGGTGCATGCAGATATCATTCTGGGGAAAGAGACACAAGTCTGTGGGGTCAGAAGGAAGCGCATCCTCCCACTTCCTCTATGCACCCTCCCGTGGGCCCTGGGGTTTAAAGAGAAGGAAGAGGATGTCTTAGGGCTTACATATACTGGCAAAAAGGAGGAAGAAAGAAGGGGTACCCGATAGCCTGGAGCATAACACTCCCACTCCTCCAGAGGCTGAGTGGCACTCTGCTGAGGAAGACCTGAGGAACTCTGGGGCCAGGGATGTCGGGGGAGGACTAAGGGCTTGCCCATGTCCTTTTTTTTGAGCACCATGGAACTGTGGTTTTGCAGTCAGGCCACAAGTCCCATCCTCGCCTCTTCCTAGCTCTGTGAACTTGGGCCTTGGCCCAAGGTCCTGGACTTTCCTAGTTCTGCTGTCCTTATAACTGGATTTTAGTTTCCTCATCTGTAAACTGGAGATGATACTCCCTATTCTGAGGGCTCTTGGGAAGGCTAAATCCAAGAACAGATACACCCTGTTACCCAGTAAATGAGAGTCCAGCAAGTGACAGCCATATTCACCACGCCTTGAGAATGCAGATGTAACAAGGGGTTTTTTTACCAGCTTAAAGAGGAAGTGGAGGCAGCGTGTCCCTGAGCTCACCAGGTTGTCTGTGCAGGGATGGGAGTAAGAGGTGGTGGCGAAGCGTGCCAGTCCTTCATTGTACATAAAAATCCTGAGGGGGTCACAGGATGTCATGAGCACATAAATCCGTAAGTCGAACTTGAACCCATCAATGATAAAGGGCTGGGAGGAGAGAACAGAAGCCACACAGCGTCAGAGGAGAAACCCAGACCTGAAGCTCATTAGGGCCCTGTCTTGTGTTTGGCGTCAGCTCCAACGTTGCCTGTGTTTAAAAAAGGGTGGCCTGGGCCGGGGCTGGAGAGGGAGATGTGGGGCCTGGGCCCTGTGACCCATCACGTGACCTTGTGGAAGTCACTAAACCCCACCTGGCCTTTGTTTCCTGATCTATCGAATGACACAAGTAACTACCTTGAAGAGCTCTCCGGGCAATGAAACAAAATAACATGAAGAAGTCCTGTGATGAAGGACATGTTGTCACCCTCCAGGACTGTATATACTACTGTTGCCCTTCTGCCAGAATTCTCGTGCAGTTGCAATGCTGATGGCAATGCCAGCCAGGCTTCCCTTCCATGTACCTTCTAGAAGGCTCCCTCTCTGTACTGGGCTTTATCTCCAGTCATGGAGTAAAGCTGGTTGCCCTGGTCTCTCCAGAGCTACTTCTCTCTCCCAAAGGCGGTGGGATCTCCAGAGAGATCCTGCCAGGGGCCAGCCTGGCAGCCAGACCAACCTCCAAGGGTGCAAGGGCACTCTGGCCTAGGCACATGTCACCTCTCCAGTCAGAAGGCTTGGTCTGACCAAGTACAAGGCAGAAGACGGGATGTGGCATCACTCCCTCCCCGTCCTCCCTTCCCTAGTTTCACAGCGAAGCTACAGCGTGAGGGTGCATGGATGATAAATAAATAGTTATGATGAGGACGTACCTTTGAGATATAGAGCTGACAGATCATATCCTCCCCTGGTTTGATTTCTTTCACTGTTCGGGTGATGAATATACCTTTCCCTTGGCAGCCTGAATCCGGCTTACAGATGTAAGTCTTATTTTTTCTTGACCTGCTGTAGTTCTGCAAATCTCCCCAGCTACCAGAGCAGGGAGGGAATGAGACACCTTTAGCTGGGGATCAGCAAAAATGAAAGCTAGCTCTTTATTCTTTTTTAAAAGGTGACAAAAACCCTGGAATTGACAGACAGATGCCCAGAGATCTGGAGAGACAGTGGAGCACACATAGTGGAGAGTGGATGGGCTCCAGAGGGAGATCAGAGCTGGGTTTAAACCCAGGCAACATTACTCACCAGCAGTGTGGCCCTTTGCAAGCATTTGACCTCACTAAACCTTAATTCCATCATCTACACAATGAGGACAGTGACAGTTGTCTCATACATGACACAATGCAGGCAAGGTGTTGGTACTTGCCTCACATCCCATAAAAGTAACTGTGATCCACACAGTTTGGCTTTGCGTTTACAGCTGAGATGTGGAGTTCTGAATCTGACTCAAGCCCTGACAAATGATGTGACTTTGGATCTCCTTCTGGACTTCAGCTTTTCTTCCGTAACACCTCCACTCTAGCTACAGTGACAGGGGAAATGCTATCTTTTTATTTTAATTTTTGGCCTCACCCCGTGGCGTTTGGGATCTTAGTTCCCCAATCAGGATTGAATCTGCACCCCCTGCATTGGAAGGCGGAGTCTTAATACTGGACCACCGGAGCAGTCCGGCAAATGCTATCTTTGAATGTACTTTGAAGAAAGTATACTCAGAAGCAAGCAACCAACTTAAGGGATTCTAAATCTCAGCCTTGTAATACTTCTTGTTTTCCAGTTAACTCAAGGAGCTTTGTGGCCACTGGAGGTCATGTAACTACAATGTCTCTCAGTGGCCGTGAAATCTGGAGGAGCCTGCTGACCTGATGACAAACATATTTCCTTCTAAGTTGCAGCTAAGCTCTGCCAATTGTTCTAGACAAGTCTGAAAAGGCTGGGCACCCTGGCACTCTTGGTTTGGGAAAGCACTCAGTGGAGCGGGGACAGTGGGACTCCTGTGGGGCCCCTGCCCTGTGAACATCACTCTGATGGCAATGCTTCTGTAGCCCCACCTCATCCAGACACCAGACTGTACCCAGGTCATGCTCATGTCACCTCACATTTCTCCTGCTTCTCAGCAGTGTGGTCCACAGTACTTTATGTACCAGGGATGGATGTCCAGAGGGATATAGTGAGACAGAGATGGGAAAAGGCTGACTGCCGTGTCCCGCCATGGGTCAGAGGTCAGGCATCCCTCCCTGCTCCTAATGGTTAGAGGGCTCTAATCATCACCTTACTCCCTCCAGAAGTGCTCGAAGGCCTCAAAAATTCAGAAACTGCACAGTGAAAGGACTGGAACAAGTTCAAAATCAACAGCTTTCAAGGTGAGAACAAACTCTTATCCCAACTGTGGGCACAGGCTCCGAGGCACCCAGCCCCTAAATGTCATCTAATTTTACAGGCAGAGCCTTGTGTTTTCTCAACCTTGGACACACCCTTTATCCCTTCTCTTCCTGAAGAGAGAGAAATGGAAGATCCTATGGGAAGGGAAAGTAGTAACCAGGGTTAGGGGCAAGAGGAAAATGTAAACTGGGGGTGGGGAGTGCAAAAGGGGCACTCACTCAGCAGGAAGACACCAGGTCCTCGGGAAAAAGTGGAAATCTTTCGGGAACATCTTCAACATGCGGCTCATATTCCTGGCCAGCAAGTCCTTGCGGCAGATTTCACTCATCCCTGGGAAGTGATTGATTTTCTGCAAAGGAAGCCGGAAGTGGTGAACAATGGGGCCCACAGAGGCACCCAGGAGCTCCCCTTTGGGGTCAGTCATAAGAGTGGGGCCCCACAGGGTCGATGCCACGCTTACACCAAGGACCAGCTCTGACCCAGATACCTGGTAACTTTTCATTTCCATCACCCGTTCCAGTGACACTGAGAAGTCGGTCCAGTAGAGAGTCCAGTCGTCATTTTCTCCTCCCTCTCGAAGGCCATACTGTTG